>JAYGGG010000276.1:0-141450 GCA_036346245.1 Bonia amplexicaulis
CTTGCCGACGGGTTGAGCTCCTTGACGGGCCAGCACCAAGACACGGAGGGAGTTCACCGCGGCTTGCGCTGCGTGCCAGCCTCGATGGCGCCTTGCCGCCGAGGGCCTCAAAGGGAGAGCTGCTGAGCAAGTGGACGGCAGCCATCACCGCCTCACCCTAGTAGAATGCCTAAGATCCTCTCTCGCTGAGGAGGCGCGCGTGGCCACCACCGCTCGGTTGCGCCGACGACACCGCTCACGCGGGGTGTACGCATGAGAAGCGACGATGGATCCCTCGTCGGCGAAGACGCCGCAAACTCGCCGCCGTGAACTCACCGCCGTTGTCCGCAGGGACCAAGCTTGCGGCCGACTCCTCCGCAGCAGCTTGAAGGCGCTTGATGGCGCCCGCCATGGCCGCTTTGACGCCGAGCGTGACACCCACATGTAGCGGGACACGCCGTCGACGAGGAGGAAGTAGCGCCGCCCCTGTGTAGCTTCTGTCACGGCCACAGAGGTCACCGTGTACGAGCCCGCTTCTCCTTGGCGCTAAGCTCGCCGGGCGAGGGGCGGAGCCGCCAGTTTGGCGAGACGCAGTGTCACGTAATCGCCCACGTGGTCGACGCGCGGCATGCCCCGCACCATCTCCTGCCGCCGAGCCGCTTTAGGGCCTCAAAGTTGAGGTGCCCAAACGCCGTACACCTCCAAGCGCCGCGTCGCGGTCAGAAGATGAGGTTGCGCCACCGCGCTGAAGGACGAGAGGCGGTTGTTCTCGCTGACCTTGACGAGGAGCCATGGCGATGATCCCGTATGCGCAAAGACCGTGCTCGATCTCCACGCGCGATCCGTTTCATCCACCGTCCCAAGTCGATGATGGAGTTCCTCAACGGGGATGTAGTAGACACCGTGAGCGCCGGGTTCGCCGCCTTGGCGATTTAAGACGACAGAGCCGACGCCTTGATCTCCACGGCGGAGGCGCCGAACTTGACGGCGTTTAGAACGCCGAGTCGAGTTTCGAGAAGAACTCCCGCCGCCCGGCCATGTGGCGGGTGGCGCGGTGTCAAGGCACCACCCATCGGCCTTGTCGCTGTTTAACCGCCGGCGGGAGGGTGTGCTTTGGCTCGCTCAAGGTGGGAGAGTTGTCGCACCGGTGCGTTGGAGGTAGTTCGATGCTCGCATGAGCAATGAACAAAGCCTACCGCTCCTCCTCCGCGCCGCGACGGGCTCGGTCTGCCGTGGTCGCCGACAATCCTTGGCCCAATGACCAGCTTGCCGCAGCTTGTGGCAAGAGTCGCCTCGCACGCTTTTGCTTGCCGGCGGCGCCACTGGTGTCTCCACTGGCCATCACCCCAAGACGCCCTCGCCCCGCCTGGCGCCTTTGCGCTGTGCTTGCCACACGCTATGCCACTGTCGTGGAAGAAGGCTCCTCTTCCTCGCCACCTGGCCGGCCGCCCACCTGCTCCCGAGCGAGGAGGAGCTTCCTCCAATGGTGACGGTCCCGAGAGGCGCTGCGTGGCTCATCGCCGCCAACCACCTTGAGGCGACCCAACGCCTCGATCGTCATCGGAGAGGTCCAGCAGAGACTCGATCGAGCGAGCCATCCGCTTGTACTTCTGGGACGCACGGAAGAGCTTTTCCACGCCTCCTCGCCGTAGGTGTCGCCGCCGAACCGCACCATCTTCTCGCAATGTGAGTGTTGAGACGGAGAGCAAAGTCATCAACGCCCTCACCGGCTTGAAGGCTGTGTTCTCCCACCCTTGCGAGTGATAATGTGGACTTGCGCGCGCGGCCGCCGGCGCGGCCGCAATGATGGCGCCCAAGCTTTTGGCGCCCGCTTGTTAGTAAGCGAGAATCGCATCTCAAGCGGATCGCATGATGAGAGCATCCAACGCCCGCCGATCCCGGGTCGAGTCGACGCCGCTGCATCGGACCGCATCCCACATATGCCGCACTGAGCTTTTACCTCATCACCGCAGCCCCACTCGACGAGTTGGTTTTGGGCGGTAGGCCACCACGCCGGGCCGACGCCCTCGACGACACTGGTACTGTGGTGACCACGGCATCAACCGGGAGAGAGCCGCCGCCGCGGAAGGCCGCGCCTGCCGACCAGACGCCGCCGCCGCGTGCCTCCTCCAGAGCCGCCGCCGGCCGCCGCCGCTCGCCGCCGCCGCCATGGGCGCGCGGCCGCCCACCGCGCCGCCGCCGCGCCGCTTCCTCCGCCGGCTCAAGGTCCGCGCTGGCGCCGCTATCAAGAAAGATGGAGTTGCTGCCGCTGCAGTAACCTCGACCTCCGCCGACGCGCCAGACCGCCGCCGCCGCTTCCACCTCCGCTCGTTGTTGCGCCCGCCCGCCCTTTTGACGCTTTTTTCGCCGCCGCAGCTGCCAGGCCGCCGCCGCCTCTCGCCACGAAGTTCGGCTTCGCCGCAGGCTCGAGGCGATCGAAGGCCGAGACTGCCCCTGGACATGGCGCACCACCGGGATCGCTGGTGGAGAGAGCCGCCGATGATGAGCCGTCGTTCGACAGTGGGGTTGTCGCGAGGCCGGAAGCGACGCAGAGAAGGGATTGAGCAGAGATGCTCAGCTACATGGATAGTACGGCTCGATACCACTTGTTAGTCGCCGGACTCTTGCTATTGGTGATAGCAAGATCCTTTCTCTCATCGAGAGGATAACACTTGAGGCGGGCAATTTTCAGCTTTATTTCTCACACAATGCTATGCCGCCTTGAGAGTACAGTGATATGCTAGTCTAAGAGCACGTGACTAGCTTTATTTTCACACTTGGAGATGCTAGTCCTAGATGCTAAGATGCTAGTCTAAGATGTTTGCCCTAAGATGCTTGTCCTAAGATGTCGTCCTAGATGCTAAGATGCTAGTCAAGGATGTCGCCCTTGAAGGGCAAAAGAAAATGTCAGCACCCCACAAGCACATGTAATGTAGACTTATCCATCATCCATGCTATGAATTTCAAGATTTATGAGATGATGTATATGAATTGTGTTAATCATATCTTGATGGGTACAGCTCGATTAGACATTCATATTTGAAGCATATTGCATCATGCAAAATGCATAAGAGCCGTGACGGTGAGAAAGTCATATGACTAGTCCCGAGTGCTCTTGAATAAGACCCACAGAGGTAGGCACTCCACGGAGTGGAGGTTGACCTCGTATGAAAGAGGACGAGGCGAATGAGTGGTCCATCGACGGGTGGACACTCCGCTATACCGGTATAAGCTACAATTACAGAGCATACAGATGCATTGCATGAAAGTGACAGAGAAAGTAATATAGTTACAGACAGTTGTGATTTACAGATTTGATTTACATTTTACACATAACATTGACTTACGCTTTACGCTATGCACATAGAATTGATTTACGCTTACGTACATAGAATTAGTTTACGCTTACGCATACATAATTGAATTACAATTTACGTATATAGAATAGATTTACAAGATACGCATGCATATAACTTACGCTTACAACATAGAGTTGATCTCATCGCTACGCTCGTGAAATTGATTGAATTGCTAAAGTGGTGTTCTTGCTTTATCGCAGGTTGTCGAGTCTCCTGACTCACCCTTGCTTTGTCGTTGTTTTTAGGTGATTGATGACGACATGCATGGAATGGGGATAGTCCTTTTGGCACTGCACATATGCAATAACAGTTAGCTTTACAGAGCTTTTATGTTTAATACAATATTAAGTTTTTGGTGGCTCGCTGCTTGGATTAGATTGCTAGTGAGCCGTAATGGTGGGTCTCATATGGTTGTGGAACCCAAAGTCTGTTGATGTTATGGTTTGTGAAATATGAAGTTAGTTGTCGTGCATTTATCTTACAGCCTATGGTTTGCTCCCTGGGTAAAAGAACATGAGAGTGCTGCTAAAAGTTGAATTAGCAACACTTTTATATTGGTAAGGGTGTGGTAGCATCTTGGGCCCTGTGGAGGGCCGGGGTGTTACTGTACACTTATACAACCTGTCGACTATTCCAAACCCGATCCTAGCATTTTCGATGTACGATTGTACCATGATCCTACAATCCAATCCTACGATTCCAGTCCGAGAACATGAAATGATCCTACCTAGGATCATAGATAAAGAGGAGAGGGAGGGAGCAGTGATCATGTAAGGAGGCTAAGTGACAGGGACACGACTGTGCCGATTGTTGACCAAGGCTAATACCAGTTCCCACTGCTGCTAGGTCAAATTTAAACTTCGAGTTGAAAATGGTTTCTGGGCAGTGATTGGTTGTTCCTAGCTAATTAACCATTGGGAACAGGAAAATCAGATGCATAAAACAGTTGGTTTTCTAAATCTTGTAATGATGGGATTTTAAACCTTGGCAGGCCAAACGCCCACTAGCATTTCAATTTTCAAGCACTTTTGATCAACCTTCTTCAGCCATATCATTGGCCGCTTGTCCTCACTAAGATTGGATCTGTCACCTATTCTGTAGCTTCTTTGATGGGACAGATCTTGATTTCTTTCATGTGACTCATTTTAAACAATACTATGGTTTATCTCACCTGACTTATGTCTTGGCAAGGCCGTTTCTGATTAACCTGATTAAGGTCTGACTGAACCATGGAACTTGGTAAATTTTGCTCAATGGCAAGGGCTTGCTGGTTAGTTCAAGCTGTTTCTGTTGGAGGAGAAATATTACAGATGCACTTTGGGCTACACCTATACCAGGTGCAAGTCGAGCAGCAGCGGCCAGCCCAACTATTGGGTTTGTGATGACATCAGAATCTTGTAGTCAAGAAATGAAAGCGCTTATTGCAAAAAAGAAAATTGAAAACAGCTAGATAGGAAAGTCAGTGATGGGACCACAAAAGAAATATGAATGGTATATTTGGAAACACAGAATATGCACTAAATAGCTCATACATAAACCCGAACATATTTGTATTAATAGTGGTTGTAGCCGACTAGCTGTTACATGCTACGTGCAGTGGTCGAGGCTCGTAGCAGCCCAAATAAGTATTTTACCTGGGCATGCATGTAACAACGGCTGCTTTTTAGTGGCCACGACGTAGTCTCTGGCTCTCTGCTATTATACTGTGCTATTTGGAATATTTTACATGCGTAATGGATTCATAACTTCTTGCAGCAAGTTGTGGTAGAATTAGCTAAGGACTGGAGGCTAGTTTATCATTATGGATGACACCAGAGAAGCTCCCTGTATGTACTCTTCTGACAACATGTTGACCCTTTTCCATGCTTCATGTTGATGGTCCAACACTTCTGCTTCAGGACCTTGTTGAACATAATCCACTCATTGCTGTTGATGTTCTTTCAAAGATGATCAACTCTCCTGACATGGATGTGTATGTATAGCAGATGTTTCATTTGTTCTATTCTTCATTCTTTTAAACTATTGTGTTATTCCGTGTATAACATTTTACACACGTTTCTTTTTGTTTGACAGTTACTTTGATACTCTTGTGCACATGGAGATGAGTCTACATTCAATGGAAGTTGTTAACAGGCTTACTACTGCAGTAGATCTACCGCCAGGATTTATTCAATACTACATCTCAAACTGTATTCGATCCTGTCAAAACATCAAGGTTTGTTCCTAATCTTGTAAGTCATTTCTTTTTTGGGGGAATTCAGAGGTGATCATCTTGAATTATTATAGTAAACATGATTCATAACATTAGTTGCTTAATGCAAGTTGATGATAAAGAAGTACATTTTTTTCGATTCATTAAACCCAAAAGTGTTGATTGTGCTTGATAACCTTGGCTATTTGATTTTTCTGTAGCTTGCTAAATGATTCTTTGGATGATCCCTAGTTGTTGATGTACCTTTTTCTCAACCAAGTTCTGATTGTGTTATGGACAGGAGTAATTTCTTTCATTGTGTTTATCAAAGTACTGCATAGTATGGACCCAGCATCCATTCTTTTGTGTTTTATTTATTTGCAAAACATTTCTATGCTTCTATAACATGTGATGGTTCATTCACCTTATTATTAGTTGCTCTCAGGGATTACAAAACTGTTTTACAGGGAAAACGCCCATTGCCAGTTCCTGTTTTCCGATGGTTACCAGCAGTAACCGTCAAAATCAACCAAAATAAAATATGAATTCAAAATTTGAATTTAAAAACAGGTCAAAATTTAAATTTAAAATTTTGAAATTCGAGTGGTTTGGGAAATTTGGGGGGCTCCAAGATTTCTGAAAATCGCTGGCACTGGTTTCTTGAACTCTGGCAACTGTCAACTATAGCCAGCCATCCTCCTTCCACATGATATAAATTGATGGCGCACTTAGTCTCTGTTGACTTTTTCCCTCCTTTGCATGTGCTAAATTGAGTACATAGTTTTGGTTCCATTTACCGTTTGAAGGGACTTGATATTCCTGAGTTTTTAAATGTTGCATTTTTTATGCCGTGAGTTGTATCATTTGATTTTCTGTGATGCACATTACTGTCTTCGTATTGTAGAACATTCACAAAAGATTTTTTAATGACATTGCTTGCAGGATAAATACATGCAAAACAGACTAGTGAGACTAGTTTGTGTTTTTCTACAGAGTCTCATTCGAAACAAGATAATAAATGGTGAGTGTGTCAAACTGTCAATTTGAAATTGACAGATATGCACTTTAAATGCAATTCTATTTAGCTTCTATTCTGTTGGTACGGGCCTAAATATATCATGATTCATGAAGACTTTTCTGGTTGTACCATCTTTTAAACTTGCATGTTCTCTACAAGCTACTTTGGTTTGATCTATGTAGTTAACAAATTCATATTTGATCTACTAGGAAAATAATAACAAGATGACATGCAGATAGCACTGTAAACTTTATTACTTCAATCCTGGATTTGGAAAATAATGTGCATGCTGCTCTACTAATTAAATTAAATACATGCAGAAGTGATCTCTCCATTTTGATTGATTAAGCTAACATTCAATATTTCCTTCACATTGTACTGAACTCAATCGATTGCTGAAAGGTTGGGTTCAATAGGATGTTTATTCTTGTGCTAATATAACTTACTATAGGAGGTGTCATGTGGTAGTTGCGTTGCCACTTGCCAGAGATGTAAAATGGTTTGATTTTTGAAAGAAAAGGTTTAAAAAGAATTGTAATATGGTTTGTTGGTTACATGATGGAATGTTAAAATCTGTGCTTGTTGTATGCCCAACAAATTGAGTTACCATTTGAAACTATGTTGGTACAATCATAGAAGCAGGGTTCAAAATTGTTTTCGCAAAAGCCACTATCTGTGCGGTTGGTTAAACCTCTGTTTTTCTTATTTCAAAATTTCAGTTTCTTTTTAAGGTTTGATGTTTTGATCATGTCTAGGAAGTAATACATCTATTCCCTCCAAATTAGGATCAAATGGTGTCATTTAGGCCCTGAACTGGCTCTTTAAAAATGGTCTGGATCGTTTTGACTGGTTTTTGGTGAGAACCACTTGTTTCTTGAACCCTGCATAGAAGCATCCTAATTTTGCATCAGAGACAGAATGTTCCCTTTTCTTAATTTTAGAGACTGTTGATTCAAATCATATAAGAATTATGATCATTTCTGGAATACGTATACTATTAAGATTGAAACGTTGTACTATGAAGTCCATGACAGCCGGGTTGGGGTGCGGGGTTGGGGATCGAGGACGGGCAGCGGGGAAGCGGCAGGACCAACTTAAATGGTATACGTTGGATGAGCTGAATCAACGGTATATATATCTAGATGGTAGGACCAACTTGCAATAGTAGCCATTGAATTTTGTTGATCTAACCGTCAGGAAGAGAGAATATTAATGAAACTGGGTGACAAAAGATTTAATCAAACTGGTGCTTTTTATATTAGTATGGATGTATGCCTAAAGAGAGCCCCTGTCGTTATTGAACAGCGCTCGAGAGAGCGGTTTAGGTCAACAAGAAGCTGAGAAGATCATGTTGGATCAAGACTAAGGACTTAGAAGGTTCGGGCTTATGTGCTTTAAAAATATGTATAAGTGTAGTGTAAAATCCGTGTTGTGTGGGGTTATCGAGTTCCTTATATGTGCTAAGTGGATAGTATCCACTAGGGTTAAATAGGTCCCGCTGTTTCATCTATTTAATGATTGGGGCAAAGACTTGCTAGTTAACTATCCTAACTTTACTAATTGAAACCAAGTATTCTACAGCTAGGGTTAGAGAAGTGTAAGTGCTATAGTGTGCTCTATTGCCCTCTAGGTGGAGTGGCTGTGAGATTTTCATCCTCAAGTAGCAATATATCAACTTTGTTCATCTCCTATAGATCTTTCTTGTGTTGATGGATTTACTCTTGATTTGATTGGTTTTATGCTTTATCTTCTCTTTTGATCTTGTTGTGAAAAGGATGTACAAGTAATGGAGATTACTTTAGAGATTAATCTCCATCTATTTAGGCATCGATTGCACGCTCATGAAGTTACTTGCCGCTGATTTGACCTCTCCGAGTGATTTTCTTGATTCAAGTGTTTTTGCCTCGATTTCTTTAGAGTTCTTGCCATCGTGACATATAGGAATATATCTACAACCATCTTGGCTATCATTCACCCATGAGTAAGTTTTATTCATAGTTTTCGATTTTAGCCCGCTTTAGTGCAATCTTACTCAATCTTGAAAAGATCTAAACTTTGACATGGATTCTTGCAATCCTTAGCGGAATATGTTCGTGAGACCTTAAGCAAAGCGCAGCAAAATTTTATATAATTTGGACCTGTATTTGGTTGTTGATCGTAATATCGCATTCGTAGTTATTTGAGTGAAGGGTCGAAATACTTTGGGAAAAATTTAATCAAGACCATTCAAACCCCTATGTTGCCTTTCGTCCTACATTAATGAATGAATAAATCTAAATCTTTTGTGACATTGCATGTGTGACAAATATCTATTACATTTAAAACAACCCTAATTTTTATTTTTCGATTTGAGAAATTAAATGCTAATAATGCGGTGTCTTCCACACAAAAGTGGAGACAAACTGAAAATGAAACATTAATTTAGAATAATAATATAGTAGAGTTTCCAAGGATCTCAACGATAGAGTTGGCTATCTCAAGGTTAAGTCAAAACCAATTGAATCCAATAGTCCAATAATCAAAAGGCTAAAAGTGTTTTTACTTGCCACATATAAACATTATGATATTTAAATTACTTTCATCAGAAACAATAGAACAAGGCGCCAAATTTAGGGCTAAATGTAGCGGAACCATATGCAACACATGGTTACAACTAAAACTCTTCTAGAACTGGATAAGTAGCAAATATTTGTTAATTGTATCCCGTAGGGTTGAGACATTAAGGGCTAGAAATGTTTATTTCTACAACACATAAAAGGAAGTAATGTCATGAATGTTCCATAAAATGTAAATAATAATGTAGTAACTCTTTCTAAAGTTTACCTAAGATTTTATTCCTAGAGCAACTCTGTCCCAAATTGACTAAACCCTTAGATTCGAGAAATCAAACATGAAAAATGTTTATTTTGGCAACACAAAAAGGAAAGTCAATTTGAAAGTGTATGCCGCTAAATTTGAACAGTGACAGAGCAATTTTTCCTAATTTTTACCCTAGAGCAAATCCTTCCCGCATTACTTTCAATGGAAACAGTAGTACTCAAGGCTCCAATTTAAGGGCTAAATGCAATGGAATCATATGCAAATACATGATTATAATTAAAACTCTTCTATCCTTGGACAAGTAACGGATGTTTGTTACTCGTATACGGACCAATCTTAATGTCAACCCGTAGATTCAATAAACCAAGGGCTAGGAATGTTTACTTTTGCAACACAAAAGGGAAGTAAATTCAAGATTGTGCCATCAAATTTGGTTATTTGATTATTAATAGAGTGATTCTTTCTATGGTTTGCCTAAGATTTGATCATTAGAGAAACTCTTTTTCAAACTTGACTCGAACCCTTAGATTTGAGAAATCAAATAATGGAAAATGTATACTTTGCATCACAAAAATGAAAACAAATTCAAAAGTGTGCCATTAAATTTGAACAATGACATCACATCTTTCTAATATTTTACATGCAGAGCAAATCTTTTCCACATTGATACAAGGCTCCAAATTAGGGTAAATGCAATGTAACCTCACGTAATACTTGGTTACAATTAAAACACTTCCAACATTGGATAAGTAACCAATATATGTCACTCATATATAGACCTATCTTAACCCCTACTATAAAATTGAGAAATCACGAGCTAGAAAATGTTTACCTCCACAACATAATATGGAAAGTAAATTTCGAAGAGTGCCATCGAATTAAATTTACAAAATAACAGAGTAAATCTCCAAATTAAATGTTTACCCAAGATTAAATCTAGAGAGCAAATCTTTCCCAAATTGACTCAAACCGCTAGAACCAACTCCAAGATGTAATGTTTACCTCTGTAACATAAAATAGGAAAGAAAATCAAAATTAGAATCTTGAGCAATAAAAGAGTGAATAAATCCTCCTAAGTTTTGCCAACGATTTCACATGTACAGCAAATATTTCCCAAATTGACTCAAAAGATCCAAAAAATCATCCAAAGTACACATTAGCCAAACCCCACGCGCCCAGCTATAAACCCTCCCGCCTCCCACCCGACCTCGACCATGTCTCCCAGGAAGGACGCCGGCCCTCGCCGCCGGCCGCCCTGAAGCCCCTCCCCATCCCCATGGGGCAGATGCGGCGGGATGAATGCGCCGACCTCCTCGCTGGTCTCCGGCGTCACGCGCCCGCTCGAGGACGTCGTGGCGGACTTCCTCGCCCGCGTCCTCCCGAGCGCCGCCTCCGCTTGGGCGCCGCCATCAAATTCGTCCTCGAGGTACACGGCTCCGGACCTCACCCTGAAACCCCCGCACCGCTTCGTCTGCCTGCTCTGCGCTGATGCGTTCAAGCGCCGCCTGCTGGTCCCGGATTTCTGCATGGTTAGGTTTTAGGGGTTCTTGGGGCAGGCTGATGGGTGTACTGGTTGATGGAGGTTTAGGATCGGGTGGATGGGGAATGGTTAGACTTCATGGCAAGGTGCGGCTTTTATGTGGGATAATCCGCTTATTGATTTGGATGGTTAATTTCAAAGTTTTGTTGGATTCTGGTGGTGAGTACATTGTAATATTTAGTGAGAAGTTTATCTTTTCATGGTGGTCAATCTGCGATGTTCTGTGATTCGGCTGTTCTGTGTGGATCGGAGAATTGTGACAAAGATTAGGATTTTTTGTTGGAGATTGGCTATACCCTTTTTCATTTGACACTTTGCTAGCTGCTTGAGTTACTGCCTGTTTCAGATTGGTAGGGTTTAGGTTTGGAGTGGGCTGGCAGATTTGTCGTGGCTCGACGAGGTTGTTTGATGTTTGTCTAGCTTGAAACTTTACTTGCTTTAGCTACTGGGTGCAATTGAGTGCCTAATTGCTTACAATCTTGTATCACTGCTTGTTTTCTTGGTCCTGCATTGGACTTCGATCAGACTGGCGAGGTTCTAGGTGTTGAGATGAATTTGTTAATGGTTAGGTTTTTACTGCATGTATTCTTTTGTTGTTGGGTCACTGTTATTGTGGGGTGAATAATTGTCGTCAGCAGTATTATTTTCCATACCGTTTTAACTGGCTGAGTTGAGTCCTTATAAGTTGTTTACCAAATACCGTGTTTAGATTTGGAGTAGACTGGCAGATTTTTAGCTTCCATGTAGAAAATATTTGTGTTCTTTGATTTTAGAATAGCCCAAAGTTCTACATGTTATAGCTAAGCACAAGAAAATATCCAAATGATTAATGTGTCTTGTACTCGTGTTATTATGCCTCTTCCTTGTTCGTGCATATAGCTTGATGACATTGATGAGGTTTCTGTTGTTGGAAGGGATTTGTAAACTATTAGGTTTGAGGTTTAGAATCAATGACCTTTCCTCTTCTTTTTGAAATTTTAAAACAAATTCCTTTGGGCGACTGTGACTTTCTATACCTTATTTGGGATGGGTGAAACCTACGGAACCTCATACTACACTGCCTCATTCTTTCCTCCCGCCTTCCACAATCTTCCCTTTGCCTACATACTCTGCCTCATATTTCTTTCTATGCCCACTCAGCCCCCCACCGCCGATTGTTTTGGTATATGGTTTTATTGGCTTATCAAGGTTCCACATGCAAGAATCAGTGAATAATATGGTTAAAAGAGGCATGTGGTTACCATTTTAGCTCATGATGGCGCTTAATTTACCTCCTAATGTGGTTTCAATTTTCTTGGATCTAGGTGTTGGGTTATTAGGATCATAGTTGATTCAATTCGTGGATGGTTGAGTGACACTTTTATCTCTACCGCTTTTTAATTTTCAATGCCAAAAGGACTCACAAATATATCGGCTTTATCTTCTCAATTGTTTGTTGGAGGGTCTCATATCGATGCTTTCGTTTCACACTTTCAATTGCGCTGGTCGAATTTTGATTGAAATTGACTTGTCAGCACTATAGATAGTTGGATTTTGTGTTTTCCATCCGTCATTAGGGTTCTTTCAATTTCGATTATAGCTAGCGGTCGAATCACGACAATGTTGATGGTGAATTGGTGATTTGTATGATTTGTATGATTTTGGGTCACCACTTATTGATGGAATTTGAGCAAAGGATTAAATTTACCACTATCAAGGTGTCGAGGTGCTCCAGGAGCTCGCCACGCCAGCCGCCTCATCTTATGAGAGAAAGAGGGAAGAGGCCGTGAATAAGGGATCTGAGGTGACACGTTGTCGATGGAGATCGGGGACTGCAGATCCGATGCCGAGGCAACCACTTTGTCATCACCGCCGGCTTGTCGTCGGAGCCCATGCCGCCGCCGGATCTTGGCCCGTCACCACCGTGATCCGTCGCAGATTGTCGCTGCTCCGTAACCATCGCCATTTCCGTGCAAGTGGTCAAGAGCTGTGATGTCAAACTCTGGCAAGAAGGGCTGCCCCACTTGTCTCGCCGGCTCTCCCTGCTCCGTGTGTGCAAGCATTCGTGGTTGGCTACTGGCTCTTCAGGCACACAATGCAAAGGAAGTGGGTTAGGTTGTGGGCTAGCGGCTCGTGGATTTTTTGCCTTGTAACCCTCAAAGAAGAGAAAGAAGATGTCTCCTCCTCAGAACCCTCCCCTCTTGGCGCTCGCCTCCCAAAGGCCCCACGCCCAGAGCCACTCCGTGTGTTTGTACCACCCTCAAGACCGTTTCTCCCTGCTCGTCACCCACCCCTGGCGCTGTGTTCTCCTTCCCGCCTCCCCCCTTCCTACCGCCTATGCGCAGAGGCGAGGGACTCAAGTCCCGCCTCTCGGCCTTGGTTGGAGGCTCTAAGGTCTCGGCAAGGCTAGTTATCGTGACGTGCTTATCTCCCCAAGCCCGCCGACGGATGGCGGTGTTTTTGAAAGCCGCATGACTCACGGAGGCGCCTCCGACCTCCGCCGTCGTCCCCGGGCCGCCTCGAGGTTTTGAGAGGAAAGTGTTTCAACCGCTCGTCGCCGCCGCACCTTGCCGCCGCGGTGCCGCCACCCCACGCCGCTTACGCCGCCGCTTCGGGCATCGCTCGCGACGCCTTTCGCCGGCCGGCCGTCTGGCCCCGCTTCCTCTCTACGGCGACGAAGATGGTTTGGCGCCACAGCTCCCCTCGCTAGCTGGCGCCTTCCCCGCTACCGACCGCCGCGAGGTCCGCAGGCTTGCATGATGGTCGCGAGGGCGTGGTCGGGATCGCGCCGCAGAAGCGCCGCTTGGCCTCGCTTGCGCTCGTGGCCGTGGCGAGCGCCTTCCCGGCCGTTTCTCCCAAGGTCAAGATGATGCCGCTTCCCCGCCCCCTGTCCTTTGGTGACGCTGTACGGGCGGAGGCGGATACGGAAGGATACCTCGCGTGTCATCGCTCGCTCGTCTGGTTTGGATAGCTTGAGGATGATCTCCGCCGTGTTCTCGTTGTCACCGCCGTGGGCGAGTGCTCGCCTTCCGCTGAGCTCCTCACGACGCAGTCGCCTCAAGGTTTAACCCATCGAAGGAGGAGTTGGTCGTGGCGGGACTCGACATCAAGTTTTCTCCTCATCCTCCCGAATATGGCCGCCGATCGCGCCTACAACGGCGGCAACCTTCATCTCGCCTCCTCGTGCTCCATATCGCGCCGTCCCGCTTATACCGCCCAATGGTCTCGGTTTGCGCCAACGAGGTGGACGCCGCGATCCGGGCATCCCTAAGACACGCCGAGTTGGCTACTACTGCGCCTTCTAGACGAGTTCGCTCGGTCCTGAAGTCTATCGACACATTTGTTCACGGACGCCTTCCGCCTGCGGCTCGGTGCACAAGACCAAAGCTCATTCCTCCGGCCATGGAGCCGCCGTCAAGAACCGCCCTCGCCCCACGGGAGTGTTCCGCAAGTGCTTAGGACCTTGTCGATCCCGCTGAGATCAACGCCTCGCTCGCCTCCCCGCATCCGTGGCGGCTCCTCCGTCACCGCCCCCGCCTACCGGTAATGGCGAGGGTGGCGAGGTTCTCTCGCAGCTGCCTTGGCGGCTCGATGCCTCTCCCGCCGCAGCTTCGGGACCGGGCCTGTGCTCGCAATGGCGATCCCCGCGCCACCACTTTGGCCGGCCCACGCCTGGCCGGTGCTTGCCGCGGCGGCTTCTTGGCCGTGGCGCCGGTCGCGCCTCGGCCATCGTCCCCTGGCGGCTCGGGGCGATGCAGTGCTGGCCTCCCCTGTGCATTCCTCCTTCCTGTGGAGGATGTGGGCCTTGACTGTGGTGCAGATGAGATCTCCGCCGCTCGTGGATCCCCGCAGCTTTTTGCATTTATTGCCGCCTGGCCCTCGATGGCGGGTGGGTGGTCACTTTTCGAGGTTGAGCCTCCCGAGCTGACTCCCTCTGTCGATGGGCTGGTTTCTCATGGCGCTGGGCCCTCTGAGGTGGAGCTACTTGGGTTGGCTTCCTTGATGGCGCATAATCCTCAAGCCTCGACCGGCTTAGTTTGGCTAGGCTTGACCCGGTGGTTGCGCACTGATTGCCTCTGATGGACTCGCCAGTCGCTACTGCCATGGCGACCGCCTCCTGACATCTCGCAGTGCTCGCGGTCTCCGTCCGTCCGCCCTCTCTTGGTCTACTCCAGCGACGCCGGCCTGTGTCCCCTCTCAGCCGCCGGGATGGAGCCGCCTGCAGCATTCATCTCCAAGATCACCAGTGCTCAGGCAGTTAGCTTGCCGCCTCGCCACTGCTCGTAGGGCGCTTAGGCCTCGCCCCCCGCCCCTCCCCGAAGAAGCTTGTCTTCTGGGTTGGGCCTGCTACCCGGCCGCTTAATGATGCCCAGAGGCGGTGCTCAGTGCCTTGGGATTTCTTCGCATGCGCAGAAGGTGGGACATGAAGATCTCGAAAGATACAAGAAGCTTTTCGAGAACCCCTCACCGACGCCACCTCTCGCTGGCGGCTTTTTCTACCGGAAGGCGGAGGACGATGATCGTGTTCGTCGTGAACGCCTTATCCGCCTCTTGTCGATCCTTCTTGTGGTCGCCCCGCCAAGTTTTGCCAATGAATCCCTCTTCAATCCTTGTCCGAACACGCGGGCCTTAATCACAGGCCGCCGCGCTGTCGCTCGAGATGTTATTCGTCTGTTAATGCCGACGAGTGTGCCTTCAAGAAACGAAGATTGCCGCCATGTCTCATGGGATTTTCTCTCTGCTTTTCTTGTTATGACAAATTTTTGCTCGCCCGCACACCAGCACTAGAGTGGTGTTCGATCGCTTGAAAAGCTCGCTTGTCAAGCATCGCCTCCTGACGATCTCTTCTGCTTCCATCCTCTTTCTCGAACAAGAGGCGAAACCGGTGGTTTATCGGTGTGTATGGTCCTCAAGATGATGAGGAGAAGGTGTTGTTCCTCCGTGAGCCGAGAGATGTGCGTGCTTTGTGCGGGTCCTCGGTCGGTCGCCGGTGATTTCAACTTAATTTATCGTGCAATTGACAAGAACAATGCAAATCAATCGGCCTTAATGGGAAGATTTCGCTTCTTGGATGACACCGAGGTTATGGAAATTCCTCCGCTAGGGCTAAGTTTACTTGGTCAAATGAAAGAGCTTCTCCTACTTTGGCGAGGCTTGATCGCCTTTTGTCGCTCGATTGGGATGCTATCTTCCGGATTCCGCTCTTCGTAGTTCACACAACCGCTTCGCATCACCGCCTCATTTTGGGTCCAAGGTCGCCACCGCAAGAAGCTGCAAGCCCACTTTGAGAGTTTCGCCAAAGTTCCTGGATTCTTTGAGGCGGTGCAACAAAGCTGGTCAGCTCCTCAAGTTGCAGAGACTCTCCAGAGGACTTCAAAATGGAGTCAAAGAAAGGCTCAATATTAAGCTTCAAATTAAATGGCCAACAAGTATTGCATCGTCTTGAAATCGCCAGAGATTCCGTGAATCTCGACCTGTGAGGAATGGTCGAGGAAGAAGCTTGTTGCATTGTCTTGGTCTCGCCTCGAGCGAACTGCTGTCTCTACCGCGTTCTAGGATCCTCTACCTGCGGGAAGGCGATGCTAATACATCCTTTTTCCACCAGCAGGCCCGTTACAGAAAAAAGAAGAACTTTATCCCCAAATTTCATATTGGCAACTCTGTGGTCTCTTCGCAAGAAGACAAGCTTGCTGCTGCTTCTGAGTTTTATGAGCGTCTCCTTGGTTCTAAGATTGAGAGATCTTACACCGAACCTTCCCGCTTCCATCAAGATCGCCAGGATCCGCCTCACCGGATAATGCTCTTCTCCACTGATGAGGTTTGGTCGCTATCAAATCCTTGCCTTCGGAGAAGGCCCCTGACCGGATGGTTTCACAGAAGATTCTATAAACCTGCTGGGAAATTCTAAAAGATGACATACTGCAGGCCCTAGAGGCCATTCAGAGGGGTCATGTGTCCAAATTCAGATTGCTTAACACCGCTTTCATCACCCTTCTACCCAAAAAGGCTGATCCTTTGCAGGTCAAGGATTATAGACCCATTAGTCTCATTCATAGCTTTGCCAAGCTGGTTGCGAAGATCTTGGCTAACCGTCTGGCTCCAATTCTCCCCGATCCGTCTCCAAAATCGAGTGCTTTTGTCAGGGAGGAATATCCAAGACAACTTCTTGCTTGTGCAAAGAACCGCCAAATGTTTGCACAAGAAAAAGAGCCTCACATCCTTCTCAAGTCGGACATTTCAAAGGCCTTTGATTCGCCTCTTGGCCTTTCCTCGCCGGACGGCCGCAGCAGCTTGGATTTGGTCGCCGTTGGTGTAATCTGATTTGTTTGTCGTTATTCATCGCATCAACTCATGTTCTAGTCAATGCCGAGCCTCGGGATTTAATCCACCATCAGCCGGGCCTTAGGCAAGGTGATCCCCGCTCCAATGCTTTTATTCTCGCCATGGATGTTCTAAACTTTGGTCGTGCATGCCTCTCAGGAGAACTCGCCGCAACCTTGGCGGTTCCTCAAAAGATAGATTTCTTTTATGCGATGATGTTATCCTGCTCCTTCTACGAGCAAGTAATGATATATGTCCGATTAAGCAGATTGTCGGAGGTTTTGGTCATGCCTCCTACCAACACCAATTTGGAGAAGAGCTCAAGAACTCCTATTCAAAGGTCTCGATCGTCGAGATTGGAGTAATTTGCACTTGGTGCCTTGTGAGATTAAGAACTTCCCTATCAATTATCTTGGTATTCCACTCAATATCCGCAAGCCTTCTAAATCAATTGTACCGCTTGTTGACAAGGTTGCCAACAACCTCCTTCCCGAAAGCGCCGCTAATGAATAAGGTCAGACTTATTACGTTGAAGGTGGTCCTTCGCTATCCCTATCTATCTCTTGATCGCCTCGACTTGCCTAAATGGGTTTTCAAGGCCCCGGACAAGAGGAGGCGGGTTCCTTGGAAAGGGCAAGAGCAAAGCGAACGGTGGTAACTGCTTGTTGCTTGGAGCAAAGTCCGCCATCACATGAGACGGGGACTTGGCATTCTTAATTTGGAAGTTTTGGGATGGGCGCACAGATCCGGTGGCTTTGGCATCAAAAACCGATCCTCTAAGCCTTGGGTGGGATTGCCAATTCAAATTCCACTGATTGCTCAGCTCGCTTAATGTTGTCACAGTCTCGGTTGGCAATGGCGAAGGCACCAAATTTTGGGTTGACCGTGGCTTCAAGGAAAATCTATCTCTGAATTGGCTCCTAACTTAATCAAGTTGGTTTCTTGGTTTTGGTGAGGTGAGCCACCCATTGAGGTGGTACAAATGGTGACCTGAAACCCAGGGAGAAGCGTGTCGCTGTGAAGGCGCTCTCTGACCGTCTGTGCCAGCCGTCGTGCCTCCTCGAGGCGCGCATGCGCGCCCCTGTCTGGCTGGCATGCCGTGGGCGTCTTGGTGTATTCTTCGCCTCATTGCCTCCTCCAGCTCAAGGTCATGTTGCGTTGTCATCGACAAAGATGGGCTCTTTATTCTTTGCCATGTGAACCTCGACCTCACATTCTTCTTCTGTTGCATCTGCCGTATGCTTTCCTTCTCAGCTCGGTTGTTGGCTCATGCCTTGACCAGCGCCCTTCCGCCGCGCGGCTTTGTCTGCCGCTTCGCTCGCGTTCCTCACGCACAATGATTCGGCTACTGCGCCTGCCGGCGTGCTCGGGCGACCGTGGCGAGGCATCTGCGGACATGGCGCGCCAAGAGGGCTATGCGTGGAGAAGGCGCCTCGATGGCTTTTCGTCGTGCGAGCGAGGGGTTCGCTGCGGTGGGGCGGCGAGAAGGGATTGGCGGAGATGCTCGAGCTACGAGATAATCTGGCTCACGATACCACTTGTTGGTCATTGGACTCTTGCTATTGGTGATAGCAAGATCCTTTCTCTCATCGAGGATAACACTTGGAGGTGGGGCAATTTTCTAGCTTTATCTCTCACAATGCTATGCCGGTCTTGAGAGTACAGGATATGCTAGTCTAGAGTACGGGACTAGCTTTATTTCTCACACTTGGAGATGCTAGTCCTAGATGCTAAGATGCTAGTCTAAGATCTTTGTCCTAAGATGCTTGTCCTAAGATCTTCCTAGATGCTAAGATGCTAGTCAAGGATCTTTGTCCTTGAAGGGCAAAAAAAATCTTGCAGCCCAAGCACATGTGAGACTTATCCATCATCCATGCTTGAATTTCATTTATGAGATGATGTATATGAATTGTGTTAATCATATCTTGATGGGTGCAGTTTCGATTAGACATTCATATTTGAAGCATATTGCATCATGCAAAATGCATAAGAGCAGGGGCGGTGAAAAGTCATATGACTAGTCAGGAGTGCTCTTGAATAAGACCTACGGTAGGCACTCCACGGGAGTGGAGGTTGACCTCGTGTGAAAGAGGGCAATGAATAGTGGTCCATCGACGGGTGGACACTCCCATTATCTCGATAAGCTACAATTCTGAGCATCTGGATGCATTGCATGAAAGTAGCGAGAAAGTAATATAGTTCATGATTGTGATTCTGATTTGATTTACATTTCTGATTACAACATTGACTTCTGATTTCGATTCTGAGACATAGAATGATTTCTGATTCTGAGACATAGAATTAGTTTCTGTTTACAGACACATAATTGAATTACAATTCTGAGACATAGAATAGATTTGATATCGATTCTGAGACATAACTTCGATTTACTGTCATAGAGTTGATCTCTACGATTCGTGAAATTGATTGAATTGCTAAAGTGGTGTTCTTGTTTTATCGTGTTATGCTTTGAGTCTCGGACTCACCCTTGCTGTCGTTGTTTTAGGTGATTGATGCGACATGCATGGAATGGGATAGTCCTTTGGCCTTGCACATGCAATATGATTAGCTTTACAGAGCTTTTATGTTTAATACAATATTAAGTTTTGGTGGCTCGCCGTTTGGATTAGATTGCTAGTGAGCCGTAATGGTGGGTCTCATATGGTTGTGGAACCCAAAGTACATTGATGTTATGGTTTGTGAAATATGAAGTTGGTTATACGTGCATTTATCTTACAGTTCTTATGGTTTGCTCACAGTGGGTAAAAGAACATGAGAGGTGCTGCTAAAAGTTGAATTATAACACTTTTATATTGGTAAGGGTGTGGTGGTAGCATCTTGGGCCTGTGGAGGCCGGGGTGTTCTGAAGCACTTATACAACCTGTCGAGACTATTCCAAACCCGATCCTAGCATTTTCGATGTACGATTGTACCATGATCCTACAATCCAATCCTCGATTCCAGTCAGAAACATGAAATGATCCTACCTAGGATCATAGATAAAGAGGAGAGGAGGAGCAGTGATCATGTAAGGAGGCTAAGTGACAGGGACACGACTGTGCCGATTGTTGACCAAGGCTAATACCAGTTCCCACTGCTGCTAGGTCAAATTTAAACTTCGAGTTGAAAAATGGTTTCTGGGCAGTGATTGGTTGTTCCTAGCTAATTAACCATTGGGAACAGGAAAAATCAGATGCATAAAACAGTTGGTTTTCTAAATCTTGTAATGATGGGATTTTAAACCTTGGGCAGGCCAAGCGCTCCACTAGCATTTCAATTTTCAAGCACTTTTGATCAACCTTCTTCAGCCATATCATTGGCGTTTGTCCTCACTAAGATTGGATCTGTCACCTATTCTGTAGCTTCTTTTGATGGGACAGATCTTGATTTCTTTCATGTGACTCATTTTAAACAATACTATGGTTTATCTCACCTGACTTATGTCTTGGCAAGGCCGTTTCTGATTAACCTGATTAAGGTCTGGACTGAACCATGGAACTTGGTAAATTTTGCTCAATGGCAAGGGCTTGCTGGTTAGTTCAAGCTGTTTCTGTTGGAGGATATTACAGATGCACTTTTGGGCTACACCTATACCAGGTGCAAGTCGAGCAACAGCGGGCCAACTATTGGGTTTGTGATGACATCAGAATCTTGTAGTCAAGAAATGAAAGCGCGTTTATTGCAAAAAAAAAATTGAAAACAGCTAGATAGGAAAGTCAGTGATGGGACCACAAAAGAAATATGAATGGTATATTTGGAAACACAGAATATGCACTAAATAGCTCATACATAAACCGAACATATTTGTACAATAGTGGTTGTAGCCGACTAGCTGTTACATGCTACGTGCAGTGGTCGTGGGCTCGTAGCAGCCCAAATAAGTATTTTACCTGGGCATGCATGTAACAACGGCTTTTTAGTGGCCAGCGTAGTCTCTGGCTCTCTGCTATTATACTGTGCTATTGGAATATTTTACATGCGTAATGGATTCATAACTTCTTGCAGCAAGTTGTGGTAGAATTAGCTAAGGACTGGAGCTAGTTTATCATTGCGGGATGACACCAGAAGCTCCTGTATGTACTCTTCTGACAACATGTTGACCCTTTTCCATGCTTCATGTTGATGGTCCAACACTTGCGTTCAGGACCTTGTTGAACATAATCCACTCATTGCTGTTGATGTTCTTTCAAAGATCAACTCTCCTGACATGGATGTGTATGTATAGCAGATGTTTCATTTGTTCTATTCTTCATTCTTTTAAACTATTGTGTTATTCCGTGTATAACATTTTACACGTTTCTTTTTGTTTGACAGTTACTTTGATACTCTTGTGCACATGGAGATGAGTCTACATTCAATGGAAGTTGTTAACAGGCTTACTACTGCAGTAGATCTACCGCCAGGATTTATTCAATACTACATCTCAAACTGTATTCGATCCTGTCAAAACATCAAGGTTTGTTCCTAATCTTGTAAGTCATTTCTTTTTGGGGAATTCAGAGGTGATCATCTTGAATTATTATAGTAAACATGATTCATAACATTAGTTGCTTAATGCAAGTTGATGATAAAGAAGTACATTTTTTTCGATTCATTAAACCCAAAAGTGTTGATTGTGCTTGATAACCTTGGCTATTTGATTTTCTGTAGCTTGCTAAATGATTCTTTGGATGATCCTAGTTGTTGATGTACCTTTTTCTCAACCAAGTTCTGATTGTGTTATGGACAGGAGTAATTTCTTTCATTGTGTTTATCAAAGTACTGCATAGTATGGACCCAGCATCCATTCTTTTGTGTTTTATTTATTTGCAAAACATTTCTATGCTTCTATAACATGTGATGGTTCATTCACCTTATTATTAGTTGCTCTCAGGGATTACAAAACTGTTTTACAGGGAAAAAAGCTCCATTGCCAGTTCCTGTTTTCCGATGGTTACCAGCAGTAACCGCTCAAAAATCAACCAAAAATAAAATATGAATTCAAAATTTGAATTTAAAAACAGGTCAAAATTTAAATTTAAAATTTTGAAATTCGAGTGGTTTGGGAAATTTGGGGGGCTCCAAGATTTCTGAAAATCGCTGGCACTGGTTTCTTGAACTCTGGCAACTGTCAACTATAGCCAGCCATCCCTCCCTTCCACATGATATAAATTGATGGCGTACTTAGTCTCTGTTGACTTTTTCCCTCCTTTGCATGTGCTAAATTGAGTACATAGTTTTGGTTCCATTTACCGTTTGAAGGACTTGATATTCCTGAGTTTTAAATGTTGCATTTTTATGCCGTGAGTTGTATCATTTGATTTTCTGTGATGCACATTACTGTCTTATTGTAGAACATTCACAAAAGATTTTTAATGACATTGCTTGCAGGATAAATACATGCAAAACAGACTAGTGAGACTAGTTTGTGTTTTCTACAAGTCTCATTAAAGATAATAAATGGTGAGTGTGTCAAACTGTCAATTTGAAATTGACAGATATGCACTTAAATGCAATTCTATTTAGCTTCTCTATTCTGTTGGTACGGGCCTAAATATATCATGATTCATGAAGACTTTTCTGGTTGTACCATCTTTTAAACTTGCATGTTCTCTACAAGCTACTTTGGTTTGATCTATGTAGTTAACAAATTCATATTTGATCTACTAGGAAAAATAATAACAAGATGACATGCAGATAGCACTGTAAACTTTATTACTTCAATCCTGGATTTGGAAAATAATGTGCATGCTGCTCTACTAATTAAATTAAATACATGCAGAAGTGATCTCTCCATTTGATTGATTAAGCTAACATTCAATATTTCCTTCACATTGTACTGAACTCAATCGATTGCTGAAAGGTTGGGTTCAATAGGATGTTTATTCTTGTGCTAATATAACTTACTATAGGGAGGTGTCATGTGGTAGTTGCGTTGCCACTTGCCAGAGATGTAAAATGGTTTGATTTTTGAAAGAAAAGGTTTAAAAGAATTGTAATATGGTTTGTTGGTTACATGATGGAATGTTAAAATCTGTGCTTGTTGTATGCCCAACAAATTGAGTTACCATTTGAAACTATGTTGGTACAATCATAGAAGCAGGGTTCAAAATTGTTTTCATAAAAGCCACTATCTGTGCGGTTGGTTAAACCCTCTGTTTTCTTATTTCAAAATTTCAGTTTCTTTTGGTTTGATGTTTTGATCATGTCTAGGAAGTAATCTATTCCCTCCAATTAGGATCAAATGGTGTCATTTAGGCCCTGAACTGGCTCTTTAAAAATGGTCTGGATCGTTTTGACTGGTTTTGGTGAGAACCACTTGTTTCTTGAACCCTGCATAGAAGCATCCTAATTTTGCATCAGAGACAGAATGTTCCCTTTTCTTAATTTTAGAGACTGTTGATTCAAATCATATAAAATTATGATCATTTCTGGAATCGATACTATTAAGATTGAAACGTTGTACTATGAAGTCCATGACAGCGGGGTTGGGGTGCGGGGGTTGGGGATCGGGGGCGTGGGCAGCGAAGCGGCAGGACCAACTTAAAATGGTATCGTTGGATGAGCTGAATCAACGGTATATATATCTAGATGGTAGGACCAACTTGCAATAGTAGCCATTGAATTTTGTTGATCTAACCGTCGGGAAGAGAGAATATTAATGAAACTGGGTGACAATTTAATCAAGCGGTGCTTTTATATTAGTATGGATGTATGCCTAAAGAGAGCCCTGTCGTTATTGAGCAATTTCGAGGCGGTTTAGGTCATGAAGATCATGTTGGATCAAGACTAAGGACTTAGAAGGTTCGGGCTTATGTGCTTTAAAAAATATGTATAAGTGTAGTGTGTAAAATCCGTGTTGTGTGGGGTTATCGAGTTCCTTATATGTGCTAAGTGGATAGTATCCACTAGGGTTAAATAGGTCCGGTTGCTCTATCTATTTAACAGTTGGGGCAAAGACTTGCTAGTTAACTATCTAACTTTACTAATTGAAACCAAGTATTCTCTGAGTTAGGGTTAGAAAGTGTAAGTGCTATAGTGTGCTCTGTTGCCTCAGGTGGAGTGGTGTGAGATTTTCATCCTCAGTAGCAATATATCAACTTTGTTCATCTCCTATAGATCTTTCTTGTGTTGATGGATTTACTCTTGATTTGATTGGTTTGCGTTTATCTTCTCTTTTGATCTTCTTTGTGAAAAGGATGTACAAGTAATGGAATTACTTTTGAGATTAATCTCCATCTATTTAGGCATCAGTTACGTTCATGAAGTTACTCGGTTTTGCTTGGACCCTCTCAAGGTGATTTTCTTGATTCAAGTGTTTTTGCCTCGATTTCTTTAGAGTTCTTGCTTACTGTGACATATAGGAATATATCTACAACCATCTTGGCTATCATTCACCCATGAGTAAGTTTTATTCATAGTTTTCGATTTTTAGCCCAGTTTTAGTGCAATCTTACTCAATCTTGAAAAAGATCTAAACTTTGACATGGATTCTTGCAATCCTTAGTGGGAATATGTTCGTGAGACCTTAAGGCGTGTGCAAAATTTTATATAATTTGGACTGTATTTGGTTGTTGATCGTAATATCGATGATTGTAGTTATTTGGTGAAGGGTCGAAATACTTTGGGAAAAATTTAATCAACACCATTCAAACCCTATGTTGCCTTCGGTCCTACATTAATGAATGAATAAATCTAAATCTTTTGTGACATTGCATGTGTGACAAATATCTATTACATTTAAAACAACCCTAATTTTTATTTTTGGTTTGAGAAATTAAATGCTAACAATGCGGTGTCTTCCACACAAAGTGGAGACAAAGAAAAATGAAACATTAATTTAGAATAATAATATAGTAGAGTTTCCAAGGATCTCAACGATAGGTTGGCTATCTCAAGGTTAAGTCAAAACCAATTGAATCCAATAGTCCAATAATCAAAAGGCTAAAAGTGTTTTACTTGCCACATATAAACATTATGATATTTAAATTACTTTCATCGAAACAATAGAACAAGGCGCCAAATTTAGGGCTAAATGTGCGGAACCATATGCAACACATGGTTACAACTAAAACTCTTCTAGAAGCTGGATAAGTAGCAAATATTTGTTAATTGTATCCGTAGGAGTTGAGACATTAAGGCTAGAAATGTTTATTTCTACAACACATAAAAGGAAGTAATGTCATGAATGTTCCATAAAATGTAAATAATAATGTAGTAACTCTTTCTAAAGTTTACCTAAGATTTTATTCCTAGAGCAACTCATCCCAAATTGACTAAACCCTTAGATTAGAAATCAAACATGAAAAATGTTTATTTTGGCAACACAAAGGAAAGTCAATTTGAAAGTGTATGCCTAAAATTTGAACAGTGTGAGCAATTTTTCCTAATTTTTACCCTAGAGCAAATCCTTCGCATTACTTTCAATGGAAACAGTGGTACTCAAGGCTCAATTTAAGGGCTAAATGCAATGGAATCATATGCAAATACATGATTATAATTAAACTCTTCTATCCTTGGACAAGTAACGGATGTTTGTTACTAGATATACGGACCAATCTTAATGTCAACGTAGATTCAATAAACCAAGGGCTAGGAATGTTTACTTTTGCAACACAAAGGAAGTAAATTCAAGATTGTGCCATCAAATTTGGTTATTTGATTATTAATAGAGTGATTCTTTCTATGGTTTGCCTAAGATTTGATCATTAGAAACTCTTTTTCAAACTTGAACCCTTAGATTTGAGAAATCAAATAATGGAAAATGTATACTTTGCATCACAAAAATGAAACAAATTCAAAGTGTGCCATTAAATTTGAACAATGACATCATCTTTCTAATATTTTACACAGGCAAATCTTTTCCACATTGATACAAGGCTCCAAATTAGGGGTAAATGCAATGTAACCTCACGTAATACTTGGTTACAATTAAAACACTTCCAACATTGGATAAGTAATATATGTCACTCATATATAGACCTATCTTAACCCCTACTATAAAATTGAGAAATCACGAGCTAGAAAATGTTTACCTCCACAACATAATATGGAAAGTAAATTTGAAGAGTGCCATCAATTAAATTTACAAAATAACAGAGTAAATCTCCAAATTAAATGTTTACCCAAGATTAAATCTAGAGAGCAAATCTTTCCCAAATTGACTCAAACCGCTAGAACCAACTCCAAGATGTAATGTTTACCTCTGTAACATAAAATAGGAAAGAAAAATCAAAATTAGAATCTTGAGCAATAAAAGAGTGAATAAATCCTCCTAAGTTTTGCCAACGATTTCACATGTACAGCAAATATTTCCCAAATTGACTCAAAAGATCCAAAAAATCATCCAAAGTACATTAGCCAAACCGCGCCCAGCTATAAACCTCCCCGCCTCCCACCGACTCCTCGACCATGTCTCCCAGGAAGGACGCCGGCCCCTCGCCGCCGGCCCAAGCCCCTCCCCATCCCCATGGGGCAGATGCGGCAGGATGAATGCGCCGACCTCCTCAAGCTGGTCTCCGGCGTCACGCGCCCGCTCGAGGACGTCGTGGCGGACTTCCTCGCCCGCGTCCCTCCCGAGCGCCGCCTCCGCTTGGGCGCCGCCATCAAATTCGTCCTCGAGGTACACGGCTCCGGACCTCACCCTGAAACCCCCGCACCGCTTCGTCTGCCTGCTCTGCGCTGATGCGTTCAAGCGCCGCTCTGCTGGTCCCGATTTCTGCATGGTTGGGTTTTAGGGGTTCTTGGGGCAGGCTGATGGGTGTACTGGTTGATGGAGGTTTAGGGATCGGTGGATGGGGAATGGTTGAACTCTGACAAGGTGCGGCTTTTGTGGGATAATCCGCTTATTGATTTGGATGGTTAATTTCAAAGTTTTGTTGGATTCTGGTGGTGAGTACATTGTAATATTTAGTGAATTTTTTTCATGGTGGTCAATCTGCGTGTTCTGTGATTCGGGTTCTGTGTGGATCGGAGAATTGTGACAAAGATTAGGATTTTTGTTGGAGATTGGCTATACCCTTTTCATTTGACACTTTGCTAGCTGCTTGAGTTACTGCCTGTTTCATATTGGTAGGGTTTAGGTTTGGAGTGGGCTGGCAGATTTGTAGGTAGCTCGACGAGGTTGTTTGATGTTTGTCTAGCTTGAAACTTTACTTGCTTTAGCTACTGGGTGCAATTGAGTGCCTAATTGCTTACAATCTTGTATCACTGCTTGTTTTCT
This sequence comes from Bonia amplexicaulis, assembly GCA_036346245.1. NCBI lineage: Eukaryota > Viridiplantae > Streptophyta > Magnoliopsida > Poales > Poaceae > Bonia > Bonia amplexicaulis. The sequence goes on from JAYGGG010000276.1 coordinate 27,409, forward strand.
TGGTCCTGCATTGGACTTGATCAGACTGGCGAGGTTCTAGGTGTTGAGATGAATTTGTTAATGGTTAGGTTTTACTGCATGTATTCTTTTGTTGTTGGGTCACTGTTATTGTGGGGTGAATAATTGTCGTCAGCAGTATTATTTTCCATACCGTTTTAACTGGCTGAGTTGAGTCCTTATAAGTTGTTTACCAAATACCGGTGTTTAGATTTGGAGTAGACTGCAGATTTTTAGCTTCCATGTAGAAAATATTTGTGTTCTTTGATTTTAGAATAGCCCAAAGTTCTACATGTTATAGCTAAGCACAGAAAATATCCAAATGATTAATGTGTCTTGTACTCGTGTTATTATGCCTCTTCCTTGTTCGTGCATATAGCTTGATGACATTGATGAGGTTTACATTGTTGGAAGGATTTGTAAACTATTAGGTTTGAGGTTTAGAATCAATGACCTTTCCTCTTTTTGAAATTTTAAAACAAATTCCTTTGGTACTGTGACTTTCTATACCTTATTTGGGATGGGTGAAACCTCGGAACCTCATACTACACTCTCATTCTTTCCTCCCGCCTTCCACAATCTTCCCTTTTGCCTACATACTCTGCCTCATATTTCTTTGGTGCCATCAGCCCCCCACCTCATTGTTTTGGTATATGGTTTTATTGGCTTATCAAGGTTCCACATGCAAGAATCAGTGAATAATATGGTTAAAGAGGCATGTGGTTACCATTTTAGCTCATGATGGCGGTTAATTTACCTCTAATGTGGTTTCAATTTTCTTGGATCTAGGTGTTGGGTTATTAGGGATCATAGTTGATTCAATTAGTGGATGGTTGAGTGACACTTTTATCTCTCGTTTTTAATTTTCAATGCCAAAAGGACTCACAAATATATCGGTTTATCTTCTCAATTGTTTGTTGGAGGTGCATTCGATGCTTTCATTTCACACTTTCAATTCTGTTGGTCGAATTTTGATTGAAATTGACTTGTCGGCACTATAGATAGTTGGATTTTGTGTTTCCATACATCATTAGGGTTCTTAATTTAATTATAGCTAGCGTCTTTGACTGCGACAATGTTGATGAATTGGTGATTTGTATGATTTGTATGATTTTGGGTGACTCACTTATTGATGGAATTTGAGCAAAGTTAAATTTACCACTATCAAGGTGTTGAGGTGCTCGGAGGCTTCGCTCCCGGCGATCGCCTCATCTTATGAGAAGAGGGGAAGAGGCCGGGAATAAGGGATCGGAGGTGACCACGGTGTCGATGGGAGATTGGGGCGGATCGATGCAAGGCAACTTTGTCATCACTGGGTTTCTTTGAGTGGAGCCCATCTGCTGCTGGGATCTTGGCCCGTCACCGCGAGATCATTGCGTATTCCGTAACCATCGCCATTTCCAGTGGCGGTGGGCGGTGGTGATGTCAAACTCTGGCGGCGGTGTGGTGCTTATCTCTTGGCTCTCCCACATACAGTGTGCATTGGTGGTTGGTGGTTTGGCTCTTGAGGCACACAATGCATGGGTGGTGGGTTGGGTTGTTGGGCTAGGTGGCACGTGGATTTTTGCCTAGAAGAGAAAGATGTCTCTCGTAACCACCACTCGCTCGTTCCCGTTGCCCGTGGTAGCCACTCGGTGCCGTGACCACCCTCAGAGCGTTGCTCCGGGCTCGTCACCCGGCCACATGGCGCGGTTCTCCTTCGCTCCTGCCGAAACAGGTGGAGGGACTGATCCTGCTTGGGTCTTGGTTGGAGGCTCTAAGGTCTCGCAAGGCTAGTTATCATTGTGGATGGCGAGGTTTGGCCGGACATGGGCGTCTCAAAACCTCCGTCGGCCGATTCTGAGTTTTGAGAGGAAAGTGTTTCAATTCGTATGCTGCGCACCCGTTCTGTGTTCGCGATCTGCTTCCTCGGCCGTGAAGATGGTTTGTGCGCGTTGCTGATGGCGAAATTTTGCCGGCCATTTATGATAACAGTGGTCAGGATCTGTGCATGAGACGTCATCGATCTCGTGGTGGCGATGGGTGGCGCGTGCCACGCACAAGCTGTTCTCTGGTCTTGAATGATCTTTGATCCGGTGTCTTTGGTGACGTCGTGTTGAAGTAGGTGGGCGGATGCCGGGAAGGATACCTCAGTGTCATGATTCGTTCGTCTGGTTTGGATAGCTTGGAGGATGATCTCATTGTGCCCTCGTATCCTGTGGTGGTGAGTGCTTGGTTGAGCTCTCGTGGTCGCCTCGAGTTTAACTTCTTGAAGGAGGAGTTGGTGGTGTGTTGGGACTCGACATCAAGTTTTCCTCATCCTCCAGAATATGGCGTTTCTTGATCAACTAATATCTCGCTCGCCCTCGTCCATTTGGTCCGTTTATCTTCCAATGGTTTGCGTGATGCGTCAGCATCGGCTCGGCGATTCTGCGTTATGATCATTGGTGGGGCGTCTTGCTTTCTTGCACAGTGCAGACCGGCTTCGTTCCACCTCGGTCCTTGACCTGGCGAAGCGTCTATCCAAATTGTAATGCTTAGGACCTTAGCGTATCCGTTGAGATCAGCGTCTGTTCGCCTCCCACGCATCGTGTGGCTCCTCCGTCCTTTGGTACTAATGGCGGTGGCGGAGGTTCTCTGCGGCGTCTTGGCGGCACGGATGCCCTCTCCGTCATGAAGCTTGGGGCCCGGGTCGGTGCCCGCGGCGATCCTCGGCAGGCTCTCGGTCGGGCCAGCGTCACAGGCGGGTGCTTGCGTCGCGGCCTTACACGTCTTGTGGCGCCTCGGGTGACGCTTACTCCCGCGTCATCGTCCCGTTAGCGGTTGAGCGCGTCTGACGGTTAGCCTCACGGTGCATTCCTCATACAGGGAGGATGTGGGCCTTGCGTAGTGCGAGATGAGATCTCAAGTCGCTTGGTGGATCCCTGCGACTTTTGCATTTATCTTGGTTCACGATGGTTGGGTGGTCGACTTTAGGTTGAGCCTCCGTGACTCCTCTGTCGATAATTTGGTTTCTCATGTTGGGCCTGCGAGGTGGAGCTACTTGGGTTGGCCTTTGATGATGGTGCTAATCCTCAAGCCTCTGGATAAGCTAGTTTGGCTGGCGGACCGGTGGTTCTTGTTACCCTCGGATGGACACCTTTCGGTACTACTGCCATGGCGTGCCTCCTCGGACATCTCGCAGTGCTTGGGTCTCCGTCCGTCCGCGCCTCTCTTGGTCTCCTCAGGCGCTCCAGTCCCTCTCGACATGAGATGGGAGCTGCCTATGCAGTTCATCTCGGCATCGCTGAGCTGTCTGCGATTCTTTGCCTCGACGATGGTCGTAAAATGCTCAGGCTCGTCCCCCTGGTCCCTCCCAAAGCCGGCGCGTTCTTTGGGTTGGGCCTTGCTACCGGGATTCTTAATGATGCCAGGGTGCTCAAGTGCCTTGGGATTTCTTCGCATGAGAGAAGGTGGGACATGAAGATGCGGAAGATCTGACTTCGAACCCTCCCCAGCGCTCACCCTTCTGCTGGCGGCTTTTTGGAAGGTGGAGGGCGATGATCGGGAGTTCGTCTTTGTGAGCGTCTTATCATCTCTCTTGATCCTTCTGTGGTCCCATCGAGTTTGCGATCCCTCTTCAATCCTTATGGAACACGGGCCTTGTCAGTAGTCGCGTTCTTTATTCAGATGTTATTCATCTTGTCGACGTGTGTGCCTTCAAGCGATTCATCATGGGGATTTTCTCTCGGTTTCTTGTTATGACAAATTTTTGCTCTTGCACACGGCACTAGAGGGTGTTCGATCGCTTGGAAAAGCTTTTTGTCAAGCAGGCCTCTCGGATCGATCTCTTCGGTTTCCATCCTCTCGAACAGAAGTGGCGGTGTTTCTTGGTGTGTATGGTCCTCAAGATGATGAGGAGAAGGTGTTGTTCCTCCGGTGAGAGATGTGTGCCTTGTGTGCGGGTCCTCGGTGACGTGGTGATTTCAACTTATCAGGCAATTGACAAGAACAATGCACCATGACAATCCAGCCTTAATGGGAAGATTTTCGCTTCTTGGATGACAAGCTACTTTGGTTTGATCTATGTAGTTAACAAATTCATATTTGATCTTGGAAAAATAATAACAAGATGACATGCAGATAGCACTGTAAACTTTATTACTTCAATCCTGGATTTGAAAAATAATGTGCATGCTGCTCTACTAATTAAATTAAATACATGCAGAAGTGATCTCTCTCCATTTTGATTGATTAAGCTAACATTCAATATTTCCTTCACGTTGTACTGAACTCAATCAATTGCTGAAAGCTTGGGTTCAACAGGATGTTTATTCTTGTGCTAATATAACTACGATAGGGAGGTGTCTGTGGTAGCTGTCACTTGCCAAACATGTAAATGTCGGTTGCAACCTGCGAAACCAATTAGCTCGGCGAAGCGAGAAAGACAATAGCTCAAGAACTCGATGAACACAAGAACACACGCGGCTTTTGTTTTGGTCTTGCGTACAACTTGCGGCGTTTTCTAGTTTCTCTTCTTTTTATAATGCAAGGCAAAGCAACAATGCAAGCAAGCGATGCAGCAGAATGAGGCGTCGGGCGCTTCTCGCGTCGTGGGTTTGAGCGTGTCATCCCGCCGCCGGCAGCGTGCACATCATAGCTTCGACACGTCGCGAGCTATTCTCGCCACTACGCACCGGCGTGCGCGTCATCGTATACATGAGCGATCTTGTCGTATGCGGTCCGCTACATAGGACCATGCACTAACAACGCACAAGTTCTGCTAACAAATCTCCCCTAAACCTTGTGGTGTTCATACTTGGCCTCAGCGGCCGTCACTCGCATGTGACTCCTAGAATCGACTCGCGCCACCGGTTTGGTAAGGATGTCGACAAATTGCTCGCGAGCTTGCAAACTCGATGTCGATCTTCCTAGTCTCCAGCGCTCACGAATGAAGTGAAGCGAGTTTGAATATGTTTACCGATCGTGATGGGTGGGTTCTTGGTGAGTGATGGCGGACTTGTTGTACACCTTCAACCTTGGCGGCGTGACTAGCGTCCCCATGATTTCTGAAGCAAACCGGCCCGCCACCTTTGCTTGACATCGCCGTCGATGTCGCGACATACTACGCCATGCGATGGCGGGGCCACCACCTTACGCTGACATCCGGTGATGGGGCGTCGCGAGGAAGAACAAACCACCGTGGTGCTCTTGCGGTCGTCAAGGTCGCCTGACCATGTCATGTTTATGTACCAGCAGTTTGGCTCCTCGGCCTCCTTGATGTACCTCGGTAGTGGCCTCGGTGCAGACTGTTCTTTTCCTCCGGCCGTGACTTTTGGCTTTACTCTGATGCCTAACTTTTAAGCGGATATTTTCTCAAGATGGGGTCTGGTTAAGCGATGTACCGTTAAAGCCCAACATTTGTACACCAAAATCGCAGTGAGTATCTATCTCTCGTAAGTCATGTCATAAGCGACCAAAATTCAAAAATTTGACCAAAGCCATAAGCGCGGTAGAAAAACGAGCGACCACATACACGGTTTGCTTCACGGTAGCCATGTGATCTTCACGTGGCTCGTCCATCATCTGCGATGTGGCCAAGCGGGAGCGAGATCGGTCTTGTGTTGACGGTCGTAGTCCCGACAATCTCTGGGCCGGTGGCATCGATCGGTGTCTTGGCGATGTTCTCGTGCTCGTCACGCTTGGTCTTGAACACCAGCCCGGTAGAGTGGTGCGATGGCACGGAGGGAGATCAACGGCCTTCTAGGTAGCATTATCCTCGATCGAGCGCAACTCCTTCATGGTGGCGCGCCAGCACTCCTCTTGCTCAGCTTTTGTGAACGAGGATGGCTCCTCAGCGCTCACGGCATGAAGTTCGTCTCCCGGCTCAGCTGCGCTGCCGGGCACCGCGCGTCCCCGGGATATTGTCAACCTTGCGAAAGCGAAGTGGGGCATCGTCATGTTCATCAAGATCGGGCTCGCCACTTTGTGGTGACACAAGCTCGATCGGGCTGGGGCGGTGTCCGTCCTCGGCTAGTGCTCTGATGCGGTAGGCATCGGTGTGGCGGTTTCTTGGAGGGCTCGTGGTCGGCGAGCTCGGCGGGATCATCGTGAACTCCGCCCGAATGGGTCTTGGTCGCCATGCGCCGTCCTCGCATCTTGGCCCCAGTCCAGCTGGGCATGTTCGTCGAACACCACGTCGCGTGTGATGTGAATACGATCCTGTGGCCGGGTTGTAGGCACGATCGCCTTGTAGCTTTGGCTCATGCAGGCGAACATCATTTTCGTGCTCCTGCGTCGAGCTTCTTGAGGTGGTAGTGTTCTTGGCGAAGACAATGTGGCAGAAGGTGCTGAGATGATGCCTGGCTTCTTCCGTACCCGAGCTTGGAAGGCGTCATCCCATGTACACTCTTGGTGTGACCAGGTTGAGCGGTAGTGCAGTATCTGCGCCCTACACCAAAAAAATAGCACAGGAGCCCTTTGCCTTGAGCATGCTGACAGGCGGCCGCCGATGGTTTCATTCACGCTCAACCACACCATTCTGCGGGGAATATGGTGCGGTGAGTTGACGACGAACTCCGGTGGTGGCGCAATGCTCGGTGAAGTTCGGCGGTGAACTCCCTCCACGATCAATGCGGAGGAGCTCAACTGTGACTGATTGGGACTCTGTCATGCTCGAATTACTTGATCGTCGCCGTGCGGTCCTTAGAGCGGGGCGACTCCATCCCATGAATGCTGAAGTCATCCACAGGCCAAGTATTTCTTACCCCGGTGTCCGGGTGATTGGGCCACAAGATCTCCGTGCACTAGCTCCGAGGGCCGCATTGCGTGTTCCGGCGACTTGAGAGGCGACATCCTCTTACTTTAGGTGAGGCACCCCTGACTCTGGGGATTGCGCTCGGCGACCCACGAACAAGTCCATCCGCCCGACTCTGCGTGGCGGGAAGTTAAGGTGGCGAATCGGTGTGCCACCTCCGGGCCTCCGCTCACGCTGCGCCGCGCAACATCGCGCCATGTGAGGTGATGTCGAGCACGTGGGCGATTGGGCAGTGAGGATCTGGCGTGCCCCTTGTCATGGATGCGCATAGCCCGCCGCGCACGAGGGCTTCAAAGCCGGTCTCGTCGATGCCCGCGCGATAATGTTGTGCGGAGCTTGGGAATGTAGTACATGTCGTGAAGGCGAGTTCCCGTTCTTGCACTCGGAGCGGCGGTCCGTGTCCCTCGATTTGCCGGTGACCGTCGCCGAACTGACCGGACGCCAATCCGGTGTCGAGGTTGGAGAAGCGGCGATCTTGGACATGTGGTAGTGGCGCCGTGTCGCCCGCCTGCGGTCATTCTTACGCCCTCATCTCCGTCGCACATGCCTTCTCCTCGACGGTGCACTTCCTCGGCGTACATATGGAGCGCGAGGGCGAGTGGAGCGGCGTGGCGAGGCAGAGCTGCCGGAATGGAAATTTGCGGTGGCGGTTGAAGAGGGATCGGAGGAATTTTGGCGGCGGTTGAAAAAGGCATCTAGAAGTCGCCCGGTCTCAGCGCACGCCTCTCCAAGAGGAAAGCCTCGTCGTCGGCCATGTGGGCCTCGTCGGTCTTCTTGGGCTTAGATCGGCGGTCGGGCCCGGTGGCGATCTTCCAGTTGTGGCGGTGTTGCCGGCCGCTGCAGCTGCCTGAAGTCGGTCCGTGTTCCCAGCGCTCCGTCTCCATGCGCCGGCGTTCTTCCGTTCATGACGGTATTCGCCGCCATTCTGTAGTGCTGCCGTGGACTTCTCTACCGAGCCTTGATGGCGAGAGCAATCCTCCTCGTGAGGAAGCGAGGGCCGCCGCTATCCTTGGACGCGTTAATCGACCTGCGCTCTTCCGGTTTTTTAAATTTGTTTGGGTATTCCTTCATTTGTTGCTCCTTTGTTTTTAAGGAAATGCAAAGGGTTGTTAACTATAGTTTGCTTATGACATTTTTGATTTAAGTTTAAAGAATTTTGATACTGTAAGGAAGGAATGGTAAAATTAGTTTTAATAAGGTTTTGTTTTTTATTTGTCATAGTTTAATTTTTATGATATTCGATCTGTTTAGTTAATTGAAAAAGGCTATATATATAGTAAAGTGGTATATTTAAATAATAAGAATAACATAAAATAAGAGCATTGATGAAATTTTAATTTAATAGAATAAGTTAGTCTATACTAGACTAAGCAAATTTATAGGTTAACTATCAACATGTAATAAGGTGACTATTTGCTACGAATGTTTGTTAAATCTCTTTGGCTCTACCTTTGTAGTAGTCCATGGATTCTAGCACTTCAAAGCCTTATGTTGTTGCTTTTCTATGCATACATTTAGATACTTTAAGAGTTCTTGAGTCCTATCTAAACTTTGCTAGACTAGATGATGTAGCTGTAACCACTAGGGTTGGCCTAAATTGGAAATAGATGTAGAACACTTAGGTTACAACTGAAATGTTAGGCCTAGATGTGAAGCTTATTTTTACTAAGGGATAAGTTAAGTTCAAAGTATCTTTCTTGGATGTTGATTCAAGGACTTCCATTCTAGCGATAAGGACATGTTGATATTTGCTCTTACCTTGGACATTCCAAGCACACATGCAGACACTTTAGTAACTTACCTCAATTGTCCGACCTTTGCTAACCATTGTGTTCATTGATCGCCATCATCTTACAACTTGCTCCGTGTTGACCTCTTCACCAACTGTTTAGATTAGCGTGACAGCTAACCGGGTTAGGCCTTATGAGACTTTGAAACCTTCAAGGGTTGATTCTCATATTAACATCAAATGATGTGTCTATCCAAACCATCATATGGATGACATTCTGCCAATTATGTGACTTCATCCTACCATAGTCTACGATCTCATGACTCACAATCTACGTAATATTGTCATGTAGGACACATCATCATCTCAACTCAAAACTAGATTTCAAGATGACAAATACACTTGTACACTAAGTAAGATGCTTACACTAATATGATATCAACTAATGGATGCATGGACCTTAATATTAGGTATAGCTCAGGGAAGCCAATACATAGTACTCAATACCTCAATATCAATTGCTTATGCATCTAAACACCTAATTTATATGTCAGTACCACATAGAATGCAAATCATGTCAGACCATTCAAACATATCCACCATTTAAAAATTAATTTGTCGTTATAGATCAAGGGTATATAGAGATAAAGGATAAAATACAAAGAGAGAATAATATGAATAGAATCAATTAATCCTTATACTACTCTATTCCTAAGCCATAGAGTGCAAGCATGCAAAGCTTGTACTTAAAAGAGTAATCATTTTAAGGTTTGATGTTTTGATCATGTCTAAGAAGTAATACATCTATTCCTCCGAATTAGGATCAAATGGTGTCATTTAGGCCCTGAACTGGCTCTTTAAAAAATGGTCTGGATCGTTTTGACTGGTTTTTGGTGAGAACCATTTGTTTCTTGAACCCTGCATAGAAGCATCCTAATTTTGCATGAGACAGAATGTTCCCTTTTCTTAATTTTAGAGACTGTTGATTTAAATCATATAAGAATTATGATCATTTCTGGAATACGTATACCATTAAGATTGAAACGTTGTACTATGGAGTCCATGACATGCTTCTCGTTGTTTCAATTTGTGTTTTCGTGTTGAACTGCTAATTCTTGATAGTTTTGAACTTTGTAGATCATAGCTCTTCTTGATGTATTAGTTGTCATTATGCTGTTACCTAATCTCAAAAAGAAAAAGAAAAATCCCATAACTATTTCCCAGCTTCAGTTCATTCTTGTTGGCAGTATCATGAAATGGATTAAGCCTGAGTTTTGTGTTCTGATCAACGTGATGGCAGGGCTATTATGATCAAATGCGTGGGGTTTTCTGTTTACATGTATCAGCCAACAAAGGTTAGCCTCATAATGACCTATGGCAAAGCAAAATAGAGTGAACGGGCGGCAAAACCGGGATGGAGTAGCCTGTTATACATGTGCAACTATGCATGTATGGACAACCACCACCGCGTTTAGCTTATACATGTTTGATCTTGAAGAATAATGGGTCGCTTGTTTGATCTAGCTCTGTTCCTGTTAGTTCTCAGTCATTGTACAGGTACATGATAATGGACTAAAGCAGTTAATCTTGAAGAACAATGGGTCCCTCATTTGATCTAGCCCTGTTCCTGTTATATTTCGGTCATTGTACGAGTACATAATAATGGACTAAAGCAATTACCTGTGGCCTGTTAAAAGATAGGTGAGAGCACTGAACACTGCCAGCTGAATGAGCGCCTGCTGATGTCCTGGCTCCTGAGTGCTATTAATTGGGATTCAGATGTGAAGCAAAGCTGTATTCATTTGTTGTATACTTTGTTGTAATATCATAACAGTAGAACATCTTGCACTATTTGTTTCAGTAGGACTTTACATATCGAAATATGAGATCCAATTGCTTTTAACTACAAGAATATTTTGTTTTGCAAAACATTTTATGAAAAATAATATGTACAGGTAATTTCATGTTTATGTTTCAGTAGGTGAAAACAGCATGGAAATTACTTTACTAACTACAAAATAATACACTATCTATGATCCCATACTATTCTGTTTTGTCGAAAAAATATTTTTTAGTGAACCCAATAGCTGCTAATAATATATACAGAGGTCAACTAAGATCAATTGAAATTTCAGCTAGGATATCAATGCATATGATTTGCAAAAAAGAGTACGAGCATAAACTGCATCCGTGCTAAGTAAACACCTGGCATGGACTTTGGGGATTGCGGATTTGACGCCGGTGATGTAGGGGACGGTCGATCCAACGCCAGTGACCTTGAGGCCGACGGCTTTGCGGGCAATGTTGTCAGGGAAGACGAATCCAACACCGACGACATTGCGGACGGTGGATCCGATGCGGGAGTCCTCATGGATAGCGGATCAGACATTGGGCATCGACATCAGGGATGTAGATCCCACGCTGATGATGTCGTGGATGATGGATCTATCGCTGGCGATTTCGCAGATGACGGATCCTATGCTCGCCAGCCTGGGGATGCTGCCTCCGGTGCAAACAGTGCGCAACACACTCAAAGGAGGACTTGCACTTCTGCGATAGAGTGGGGCGGTGTGGGCGGAGGAGATGGGCGGAGTGGGGTGGAGAGGCGGCATGGCGTTGGGTGGAGGAGGGTCTTTGCAGGGGGGTGGAGGAGGAGGCGAGTGGAGGAGGCGTCGTGGGACGGTGTGGGCGGGAGGAGGTGGGCGGCCGGGTGTTTGGTTGTGGGGATTGGGGTCGGAGGAGGTGGGCGGCGGGGTTGGGGTGCGACGGTTGGGGTGTGGGGTTGGGGATCGAGCGGGCGGGGGAAGTGGTAGGACCAACTTAAAATAGTATACGTTGGATGAGTGAATCAACGGTATGGATATCTAGATGGTAGAACCAACTTGCAATAGTAGCCATTGAATTTTGTTGATCTAACCGTCAGGAAGAGAGAATATTAATGAAACTGGGTGACAAAAGATTTAATCAAACTAGTGTTTTTTATATTAGTACAGATGTACCTAGAGAATTGAACAAAGATTCGTTATTCATCTAGAGAATTGAACAAAGATTCGTTATTCATCAAGTGGGTCGAGCAAAGGATGAATAAACAAATCCTTATCCTTAAAGTTCTGTTGTAATCTACGGAGATTTGCTATTCTTCATTTCTCCTCTAATCGATGCCTTTTCACTTAGCATCATTCTAATTTAAGTCGTCATCGCACGGATGTTTGCCTCCCAATATGCTAGCATACATCACTTATTATTTCCATTTTGGTTACTTGGCTACACAATGCTGGCGGTGATAAACTTGTGCACATATGTCACAAGTGTCTCCATCCACACCATACTGTCAGCTTGTACCTTTGTGTAGTCTTATGTATAACCATTACTCAACTTTCCTATATGCTTCAATTCACTATTGCAGTGCTTTGTAAAATATATGTTTTTGGATGGGAACATTTTTCACGACTTTATCTAATTTTTTCAAGTAAATTACTTCACACCAAAACATTTGGAAAATGTATTTGTTACGTAATCAAAATTTTTTAGAAGGTATTAGGAACATTCTTGGAAGGAGTAGCATGATAACATCTCCTAAAAGCATTTATGTTTCTTAATTTTTGAGTTATACAAAGGATAAAAATGCCTAACAATAATTTTGTACCCCCCATAAAGATTTTATTTGAAATTTCAAAGGATGCATGATAGAATATGGCCTGGTTCTTTTTGACTTATGATTTATGTCTTTTCTTGAACAAACAAATAAACGAGATAGTTTCTTCGTTGTTTTCGATGCGCTTATCGGCATTCAATTTGTTCGCACAAATGCTCGCACTAGGGCTAAAATCCAAGCTGTTGCTAAAACGAACACACCCTATAGCTTCACAAGATCGACTCAATTCGATCAAACCATATAGTACAAACTTAGGATTAAATTAAATGAAGGAACATATGATAAGGTCTAGAATTATGTTATGATGAACCATTGCCATTTGAGAGGTGTGTGAATTTGGAATTTGAAAAATTGCCAGTTTTTTGGGAGTCTCGCAGACTTGACGGTCTGACCGGCCAAAGGTGGCAGTTAGACTACAATGGTCAGACCAACCTCCCCTGGTGATTTGATCGACTACCATCAACGCTTGGATTGAAATTACCTTGGATTGAAACATGAGACTTGAACAAGACCCAGAGAGGCGGTTTAGGTCAACAAGAAGCTGAGAAGATCAAGTTAGATCAAGGCTAAGAACTTAGAGGGTTCGAGCTTATGTGCTTTGAAAAATATGCATAAGTGTAGTGTGTAAAATCCGTGTTGTGTGGGGGTTATCGGGTTCCTCATATGTGCTAAGTGGATAGTATCCACTAGTGTTAAATAGGTGCCAGCTGCTCTATCTATTTAACAGGTTGGAACAAAAACTTGCTAGTTAAATATCCTAACTTTACTAATTGAAGCCAAGTATTCTACGGTTAGGGTTAGAGAAGTGTAAGTGCTGTAGTGTGCTCTATTGTCCTCTAAGTGGAGTGGCTGTGAGATTTTCATCCTCAAGTAGCAATATATCAACTTTGTTCATCTCCTATAGATCTTTCTTATGATGGTGGATTTACTCTTGATTTGATTGGTTTTGCCCTTCTATCTTCTCCTTTTGATCTTATTATGCAAAGGATGTACAAGTAATGGAGATTACTTTTAGAGATTAATCTCCATCTATTTAGGTATCAGATTGCAAGTTCATGAAGTTACTCGGTTTTTGCTTGGATTTGACCTTTCCGAGTGATTTTATTGATTCAAGTGTTCTTGCCTCGATTTCTTTAGAGTTCTTGCTTGCTGTGAGATATAGGAATATATCTACAACCATCTTGGATATCATTAACTCATGAATAAATTTTATTCACAGTTTTCGATTTTTAGCCCAATTTTAATGCAATCTTACTCAATCTTGAAGAAGATCTAAATTTTGACATGGCTTCTTGCAATCCTTAGTTGGAATAGATTCGTGAGACCTTAAGCAAAGTGAGTGCAAATTTTTATATAATTTGGACCTGTATTTTAGGAGTTACATAAAAAGATGGATCGCCTCAGGTTGAAAATTCGATCAAGCGCCATGTTCCCAATCTAACGACCAAAATTTGGTCAAACCGAGTATCTATTGGTGATCGACCACCGTGAGGTCAAACCGGACACAGGTAGCGGTTAGATCTCACGAATTTGTTTTCTCTAGATTTTGATTTCTTGGCGGATTGTTTTGGGTTTTGGCTATTGATCGTAATCTCAGTAATTCTATAGTTATTTGAGTGAAGGGTCAGGAATACTTTGGGAAAAAATTTAATCAGCACCATTCAAACCCCTATGTTGCCTTTCGGTCCTACATTAATGAATGAATAAATCTAAATCTTTTTGTGACATTGCATGTGTGCCAAATATATATTACATTTTAAAACAACCCTAATTTTTATTTTTGATTTGAGAAATTAAATGCTAACAATGCCGGTGTCTTCCACACAAAAGTGGAGACAAACTGAAAAATGAAACATTAATTTGAAATAATAATACAGTAGAGTTTCCAAGGATCTCAATGATAAAGTTGGCTATCTCAAGGTTAACTCAAACCAATTGAATCCAAGAGTCCAATAATCAAAAGGCTAAAAGTGTTTTTACTTGCCACATATAAACATTATGATATTTAAAACCATAATATTAATTTTGAGTAGTAATAAAGATCTACTGTGGGGCTTAACTCTAAAGAGTATAAAAAAGTAACCCTTAGCTACGCTAAAGGAAAGAATATTCAAAATCATGCAATTTGAGCAATGATCAAATGGATCTTCCTAAGATTTGATCGAGAGAAAACGTTCCCAAATTACTTTCATCGAAACAATAGAACAAGATTTAGGGCTAAATGTGGCGGAACCATATGCAACACATGGTTACAACTAAAACTCTTCTAGAAGCGGATAAGTATCAAATATTTGTTACTTCTTGTATCCCGTAGGTTTGAGACATTAAGGGCTAGAAATGTTTATTTCTGCAACACATAAAAGGAAGTAATGTCATGAATGTGCCATGAAATGTAAATAATAATGTAGTAACTCTTTCTAAAGTTTTCCTAGAGCAACTCGTCCCCAAATTGATTAAACCCTTAGATTAGAAATCAAACATGAAAAATGTTTATTTTGGCAACACAAAAGGAAAGTTAATTTGAAAGTGTGCGCTAAATTTGAACAATGATGAGCAATTTTTTCCTAATTTTACCCTAGAGCAAATCCTTCCCACATTACTTTCAATGGAAACAGTAATACTCAAGTCTCCAATTTAAGGGCTAAATGCAATGGAATCATATGCAAATACATGATTATAATTAAAACTCTTCTATCCTTGGACAAGCAACGGATATTTGTTACTCGTATACGGACCAATCTTTATTTCTACCCGTAGATTCAATAAACCAAGGCCTAGGAATGTTTACTTTTGCAACACAAAAGGGAAGTAAATTCAAGATTGTGCCATCAAATTTGATTATTTGAATATTAATAGAGTGATTCTTTCTATGGTTTACCTAAGATTTGATCATTAGAGAAACTCTTTTCAAACTTGACTCGAACCCTTAGATTTGAGAAATCAAAGAATGGAATTTGAGAAATCAAAAATGGAAAATGTATACTTTGCATCACAAAATGAAAATAAATTCAAAAGTGTGCCATTAAATTTGAACAATGACATCACATCTTCCTAATACTTTACATGCAGAGCAAATCGTTTCCACATTAATACAAGGCTCCAAATTAAGGGGGTAAATGCAATGTAACCTCATGTAATAGGTGGTTACAATTAAAACACTTCCAACATTGGATAAGTAACCAATATATGTCACTCGTATATAGACCTATCTTAACCCCTACTATAAAATTGAGAAATCAAGAGCTAGTAAATGTTTACCTCCACAATATATGGAAAGTAAATTTCGAAGAGTGCCATCTAATTAAATTTGCAAAATAACAGAGTAAATCTCCAAATGTTTACCCAAGATTAGACCTATAGGACAAATCTTTCCCAAATTGACTCGAACCACTAGAACCAACACCTAGATGTAATATTTACCTTGTAACATAAAATAGGAAAGAAAATCAAAATTAGAATCTTGAGCAATAAAAGAGTGAATAAATCCTCCTAAGTTTTGCTAACGATTTCACATGTACAGCAAATATTTCCCAAATTGACTCAAAAAGATCCAAAAAAAAATCATCCAAAGTACACATTAGCCAAACCCCACGCGCCCAGCTATAAACCCCCCCGCCTCCCACACGACTCCTCGACCATGTCTCCCCCGCCTCCCACACGACTCCTCGACCATGTCTACCAGGAAGGACGCCGGCCCCTCGCCGCCGGCCGCCCCGAAGCCCCCCTCCCCCATCCCCATGGGGCAGATGCGGCGGGATGAGTGCGCCGACCTCCTCAAGCTGGTCTCCGGCGTCACGCGCCCGCTCGAGGACGTCGTGGCGGACTTCCTCGCCCGCGTCCCTCCCGAGCGCCGCCTCCGCTTCGGCGCCGCCATCAACTTCGTCCTCGAGGTACGCGGCTCCGGACCTCACCCTGAAACCCCCGCACTGCTTCGTCTGCCTGCTCTGCGCTGATGCCTAGTTCAAGCGCCGCCCTGCTGGTCCCGGATTTCTGGATGGTTAGGTTTTTAGGGGGTTCTTGGGGCAGGCTGATGGGTGTACTGGTTGATGGAGGTTTAGGGATCGGGTGGATGGGGGAATGGTTAGACTCTGCGGCAAGGGGTGCGGCTTTTATGTGGGATAATCCGCTTATTGATTTGGATGGTTAATTTCAAAGTTTTGTTGGATTCTGGTGGTGAGTACATTGTAATATTTAGTGAGAAGTTTATCTTTTCATGTGGTCAATCTGCGATGTTCTGTGATTCGGGCTGTTCTGTGTGGATCGGAGAATTGTGACAAAGATTAAAATTTTTTGTTGGAGATTGGCTATACCCTTTTTCATTTGACACTTTGCTAGCTGCTTGAGTTACTGCCTGTTTCGTATTGGTAGGGTTTAGGTTTGGAGTGGGATGGCAGATTTGTCGTGGCTCGACGAGGTTGTTTGATGTTTGTCTAGCTTGAAATTTTACTTGCTTTAGCTACTGGGTGCAATTGAGTGCCTAATTGCTTACAATCTTGTATCACTGCTTGTTTTCTTGGTCTTGCATTGGGCTTCGATCAGACTGGCGAGGTTCTAGGTGTTGAGATGAATTTGTTAATGCGTAGGTTTTTACTGCATGTATTCTTTTGTTGTTGGGGTCACTGTTATTGTGGGGTGAATAATTGTCGTCAGCAGTATTATTTTCCGCACCGTTTAACTGGCTGAGTTGAGTCCTTATAAGTTGTTTACCAAATACCAGTGTTTAGATTTGGAGTAGACTGGCAGATTTTTTAGCTTCCATGTAGAAAATATTTGTGTTCTTTGATTTTAGAATAGCCCAAAGTTCTACATGTTATAGCTAAGCACAAGAAAATATCCAAATGATTAATATGTCTTGTACTCGTGTTATTGTGCCTCTTCCTTGTTCGTGCATATAGCTTGATGACATTGATGAGGTTTCTGTTGTTGGAAGGGATTTGTAAACTATTAGGTTTGAGGTTTAGAATCAATGACCTTTCCTCTTCTTTTTGAAATTTTAAAACAAATTCCTTTGGGCGACTGTGACTTTCTATACCTTATTTGGGATGGGTGAAACCTAGGGAACCTCATACTACACTATCTCATTCTTTCCTCCCGCCTTCCACAATCTTCCCTTTTGCCTACATACTCGCCTCATATTTCTTTCAGTGCCTCTCTGCCCCTACTTGTCGATTGTTTTGGTATATGGTTTTTATTGGCTTATCAAGGTTCCACATGCAAGAATCAGTGAATAATATGGTTAAAAGAGGCACGTGGTTACCATTTTAGCTCATGATAGCGATTAATTTACCTCCTAATGTGGTTTCAATTTTCTTGGATCTAGGTGTTGGGTTATTAGGGATCATAGTTGATTCAATTCGTGAATGGTTGAGTGACACTTTTATCTCTACCTTTCTTTTAATTTTCAATGCCAAAGGACTCACAAATATATCGGTTTTATCTTCTCAATTGTTTGTTGGAGGGTTCACATCGATGCTTTCATTTCACACTTTCAATTCTTACCGGTCGAATTTTGATTGAAATTGACTTGTCGCACTCAAAGACTATAGATAGTTGGATTTTGTGTTTTCCATCCGTCATTAGGGTTCTTCCGAATTTCGATTATAGCTAGCGTCTTGATCTGCGACAATGTTGATGGTGAATTGGTGATTTGTATGATTTGTATGATTTTGGGTTAGCTCACTTATTGATGGAATTTGAGCAAAGATTAAATTTACCACTATCAAGGTGTTGAGGTGCTCCAGGAGCTCGCCACATGATCGCCTCATCTTATGAGAGAAAGAGGGGAAGAGGCCGGGGAATAAGGGATCGGAGGTGACACGGTGTCGATGGGAGATTGGGGACGGCAGATCGATCTTGAGGCCACCACTTTGTCATCACCGCCGGTTTGTTGTCGTGGAGCCCATGCCGCTGCCGCCGGATCTTGGCCCGTCACCACCAGATCCGGCTGCAGATTGTCGCTGTCCCCGTAACCATCGCCATTTCCCGTGGCGGTGGCTGGTGGCGGTGATGTCAAACTCTGCAGCAAGTGGCAGTGCCCCACTTGTCTCTGCTGGTTCTCCCTGCTCGTGTCTGCAAGCATTCGGTGGTTGGCGGTGGCTCTTTAGGGCACACAATGCATGGGTGAGGTGGGTTAGGTTGTTGGGCTAGGTGGCTGTGGATTTTTTGCCTTGTCCCTTTCCCTTTTATTTTATTTTGCCATATGATCATCTAATCGGTGCTATATTCTGGTTCATATGCTGTCGCCTCGCTGCACACCTAAAGTGCCTAGGCATCCAGGCATGGCGTGGCGCCTCATGTGACATGAAACTTATGTTATTTACTGCTCATGTAACATGAGAACAAGAAAAATTCATCTTGTTAGCTCTAGTCATGAAGGTCTATATCCAATCATCATGTTATTATTGTCTTTAGTAGAATTACTAGGGGATAGGCATTCTCACCTAAGGTGGAATAACCAATGGGCTGATAAATATGGATCTGCTCCCTGTTTTGGTCATTTTGCTTGAAATTATACCTTTGGTTTCTTCATTCCATTTTTTACTCCACTGCAGACAATGGAAAATGTGCTAATCTTTGCAATGATTTTCTACCTCCTATGTAATATATGGTACTGAAATGCAGGGCTTAAATTTACATATAGCAACAATGTGTTCTCGAAACATTTCTATGACCTTTGTACTGTATATATGACTATTGATTCTTTATGGCAAAATGTTGAATTTTGTCTCATCTTTTACATTGTTGCAATAGTGAGTTTTAATGTTTGGCGAGTGATGTATAGAAAGACATGAGAGGCTTGCAGAATTAGTGCAGATGATGATATCTACGATTACCCTGTTCCCATGGATTGATATCATAGCTTTGTTTGAATGATATTATGATTCCACTCATCCACTGTTTAAAAGGCGTGTCAAATGCGGCTGTTTCTTAAGGATAGTCTATTCCCAGCAAGTATTTGCAAAATTATTCCCTTACAGACCTTTCGTTCATCTAGCACCAAACATACTAGAAGATATTTAGGCAGGCACTCCTTCAATTCATTTGATGTTCATCTGTTTCTTGGATTGTTCTCTTAGTGAAGGAGAATGAAAACAAGGCATTCATTGTACGCAACTCTGTTTTTTTTGTTTTATCTGGACAAGATGATGCTTCGACCAGCTGAGTGTTTAATTGCATTTGCAATTCTTCATCAAGGTTATTCCTCACAATTGGCAAATCCATTTGTTCCACTGTTAGTACATGTAAGTTGTAAGTTTTTCTGTCTATTCCTATGTGTTTTTCATTTTTTTGAGGAACAAAACCTTACCATCTGCATTAGCGTGTGCTGAAAGTCTGAATCAATGATGTTTATCCTTTTTTTTTGATATAGACAAAAATTGCCAGCAACAGTGATTTTTACATATAACGTTTTATTTTCTTGTGGAAGTTCATGCATACTCCCACTTCTTTGTCCAATTTCGTAGTTGAGCTCCTTTTCTCAACTGAACTAGGTCAGATTTCTTTCAAAGTGTTTCAGATTTCTTTCAAAGTGTTTCAATTGGTTTCAAAGTGTTTCACTGATGAAAATCTGATATGGCATGATAATTCAGCATTAAACATGGCACAACAACTTAGAAAAATCATTTACTCATGATACGAATGAATAAAGAAGATACTAAATTTTAGAAAATCCTGCAAAATCCACTAAGAGCAAGTACCAGGCGGGATTCAATTAAAATTCTGAAAGAAATAGGCCCTAATTTTAAAAGTTAAATGAAGTTGGGATTAATTAGGTAAGTGCTGTGAAGATTTCTATTTTGTTTTAATTTATTTTTCACTCTGGTTATGTTTTTATCGCTCTCTTAGCATCAGTAGAGTTGGGGATTGAAATTGCTGGTTAGTATATCGATTAGTGGCTAATTGACTATCTCCACCAAGGAAGTCATACTCATAATGATAAAATACAGTTGGATTTACACGTTATTTCTCTAATTAGTCTCTAGTAGACTCTTATATTCTATGATTCAAATCTACAATCCAGTTCTGCCAGAACAACATTAATCCTTCCTAGAGTTTCGGTTCTAAGTACCTGATCTGTCTATATATTTTTTTGTTGATTGTTTGATCACTGTTGAAATGGTTGATGTGTTCACAGCTAATAGGGGGTTCGCATTAGATACATACTCCTTTGCTATGGACTCATTGTGGCTTCCTCTTCTTCTGTCCTACTATGAATTTTGTTATCTTGCTTATATGATGTGTATTCTGTGCTCTCTCTCTCTCTATGGTGATCCTGTTGCACAGTGTCTTAAATTTAGAGGGTTGATATAATGTTACACAAATATACCTATGGCTACAATCTTGTTGCCATTGAGGAAATTGGCCATTATTCCTGGGTTGTCATCTTGCTAAATGATTATGAGTTTTTGCTCCTTAAGATGGCCAATTATTGTTGTTTCTGTTCTTTTTTACTACAGCAATATCATATTTCAGTGTTTTGCAAATCTTTATGTTCTTTCAAATACTACAGAAAGTATTTCATGCTTGAGTCTTGCATGGCTTATTTTTGTTTCTTACTGGCGCCTGTGATGAAACCTCTGAGAAACCAGAACGGGCATTTCTCCTGCTTTTGTTAAGTTCAGCTAATGGGGACAATAATAAGGAGGTATTTTCATGCTTTATAACTTCTAGTCTAATTACATGATTAATACACAAACTTAACATGCATCGAGGCTGCATGACTGCTGAGATATGGCAAAGGCATAGTACAATGGGGGCATGGCGATTTGCAATTCCTTTCCCAAAATATAAATATGTTGACTTTGATATGCGTATGTAAAATTCACAAATTTTCAAAGTAAACATTGGAAGGTATATAATGTAAGACAGAAAATGTTGACATCCAATTAGGAGGTGACAAGAAAATAGCCTAGTTGTTTAGGAAATGGAATGAAAATGTGTTTGAATGCCAGAAACTAGGTTTCTTTGGACTACTGTGCTTTTGTCTGGTTCTAACTTCTAAGCCTTTGTAAAACGTGTTACCACAATGTCACAAGAACAAGTTTTAAATTGGAAGTACCTGATACATGTTGAATGATAACTTGGTGTCTATTAGAACTGTCAATGCAGTGTCGATGGACAAATACTGTGATGTGATATGGTCATTTTGTTAGGATTATAGTTTTTCCTGCCACCTTGCTGGCATGCATCAGCAAATGGTGGTGCTCCGCCTTTACCAAGTTTATGAGTTCATTCGCAGTTTTGTATCATTGTTAAGAGGCATGCTTGGCATTTATATAATTATTTTGTTTTCCTATGTTCAGATCCTGAAGCAGTCTGCTGCAGATTACTTGAAGGTGTCTTCTTATGCATCTCAGGTATATGTTTGTACTGTCATATAATTATGAAACTGAGTGGACACAGTTGATATGAAAACTACTTCCAGTAGAAGTAGGGTGTTAATTGTTCAGAAGGGCATCTGTTTTGTAGGTGTTGCTGCCAAGAGAGCACCTTGAAAGTCAATACTCCTGCAATGCTGTACAACCCAAGTCATACACTAGTAGTTGCAGAGCTGCTACTGTTAGAAGTGCTATTCCTGAACCAGATGTTTCTCAAAGCTGTGGTAATGCATCAGAGTATGTCTGCTCAACTACCTTCTCCTTGCAATGACTGCTGATGGGCATCCATAGCTTGGTGTTCAATAGTTCATTTTCCACTTTTATTGGTCTGATTATGAATCAAGTTCGTTGATCTCATTATGTCTAGGGTATCACCAGCCAATTCAAATAGAGATAATGTGGTTGCTAGTTTACTTCAACAAATACCACTCAAAGGATTGGCTCCTCAATGGATACGGCCCCCTCCCCCCAGACTTGAAATACTTGAAGGGGAGGTAAAGTTGTTGGCTAAGTGTTGTTTATTTATATTATTTTTATTTCTGAACATAAATAATACTTCTCGATGAATTTACAGTTACAGTGGCTGAACCTGGACAACAACCATGAGCTGCTATGGGATGGTAACATGTGTGCTGACACTAGCCAGGGGGCTGCGATCAGAGATTTGGTCGGAAGAGCCTGTAAAGGTCCACTTGCACCTGCCCAACAGGAGGTTCTCTTCTACTCTTTTTCTCAAATGGATATGTTGATAATTGATATTGAGTGGTTAACTAAGCTGATAACTTAGATGACCAGTAGCATTATGCATTTTCATTGAAGAAATTAAGATTTTATTTATCTGGAGGTAGATAATTTTTTGTGTCATTTTCAAAGTCTCGCACAACTACTTTTTTTTCAAATTTATCAATAGAATTCCCTCTTTTGGTCAACTGTTTAATATTATTTCCACCTTTTCAATTGTTTCAGTTACTTGTTTACATCCTCCATTTTACTAAATATTTGTAGGCATGATAGTTGAATAGCTCGGGTCTTATAGTGCTATTGTTAAGGGTATTAGAGATAGAATAGGAATCAGCATGTTCCTCTGTAATATCCTTTTGTACTCCCTGTATATATTGTCCATTGGGCCTTTGCAATATACACACAATATTCATAACGTGGTATCAGAGGTTACGTTAAAACCCTAACCTCGATCGCGGCGGCCGGCGGTGACCGGCGGCAGCCGGAGCGGAAGTAGATCGATGTTAGGGTTTTAATATAAGCTCTGATGTTATGTTATGAATATTGTGTGTATATTGAAGATACCTAATTGACAATATATATAGAAGTATAAAGGATATTATAGGGAATATGCCGATTCTATTATATCTCTAATACCCTTAACAAATAGCACTATAAGACCTGAGCTATTCTGTTTTGTACAATAGAGCCCTCTTTTATTTTGCTGATTTGAGCCCTCAAGGGTTAAACTATCCAATTCGTCTAATTAAGGCCTTCGTGTAGTTTGGCTAATGGCATGCTGATGTTGCAATTAACACTGCTACTACGAGGTTGCCAACTGGACAAAAATTCACTTAGGTAGGTAATAGTTGCCCACATTTTAGCCTGTGCAGTGTGCAGCCGCTCGCTGCAGCCATCCATTGAGAGACACCTTGTGAGCAGAACCCACGTCCAAAATGCAAAAAGTGGACTAGGCCCACAACTACCAACATACCTTTGCTCCATGAACACCCCTTATCCACCCTGCCTCTTCTCTCTAAGTGAAGCCAGCCACCGTTGTCGCCATCCTCCTAAATCCAATGAAGTCGCCGACAAGCGCGGTGGGTGAGGCGCTGCCAAAGGTGGTTGGCGATGAGGCAGCGTGGAGCGAATTCATGGAGCAGCGAACTGAGACAGTAGTCACTGAGACAAGCTGTTGTGCGGCTGCCAACTGAACAAGATGACAGGCTATAGTGTGCAAAGGCATGGTGAGGCAAGGTAACTTCAGGCTTCCAGTTGCTTAGCGACACCTGATGGGCCAAGGCTGTGAGCTGCAGCTTGAGGTGGCTTGTGAGGAACCGAGTCAACCACAGGGGTCTAGGTGACATGAGGACAGCCGATTGATGATGGCATGATGCTGATGGCATGATGCTGATGGTAAGAGGACGATGACGGCGGAGAGATGTTGATTGTGCCAAAGAGGAGATGTGCTGTGGGAATAATTGCGATATTCTTTCCTAAAATATAAAAATGATGTGGAATGGATTGCCCATACTCTACATGTTGGTGAGTTGGCTCCCACCTTACAGTTCCATCTTGCGAGAGTTAAATGTCACATCAGCCTACCATTAGTAACTAATGGAAGGGCTTGATTAGACAAAGTTGGATAGTTTTAAGGGCCTTGAAACTATTGTTTTGTTGATTTGAATCCTATTTGTTTTGAAGAAAGAGGGACTGCTATAAAATAGGAATGGTAAACTTTGGTAATTTTAAATATTTTTGTACCATTAGTTTTATATATTTTCATGTATTTCGTCTATCGTTGTAGGTATGTTTCATATGTTGAATTAATTGATAGTTCAGAAGTCTAGGTTCTATTTGAAATAATTTGAAAACAGGCCTATATAAATCATTTAGTAAAAAGGGTCCTAACTAACACAAATGGAAATAAGAGGACTAACACAAAGCAACTAAGAAAGAAGTTTGATGAAATTTTTAAAAGAATTTATTCACACTAGTCTAAATCAATTGTGCTTAGGCTTCTTATGCGTTTGTATAAGTGTTAATAGTAGGTCTGTCGGCTCTACTATGCTGTTGGGCACTTGAAATGTTGGTAGCACTCATTTCCTTATGCTATGTTGCTCACTTTTGTATGTAGTCCATTATAGGAAATATCCTAGTTCTTAAAGCCTTCCTTTTGTTGTCTAATGCTAATATTTAGCATATATGCCATAACAGAGATGTATAGATCCGCCTGTTAAAGACACACTCTTCGGCAAGTACTACAGCAGGCGCAAGTGGAGAGGTGGTAAAAAGCCGACCCAACCATAGGGTTGTGGCCAATGCTAAATTTGGAAAAATAAGTTTTTTTAGTGATTTGATACTCTTATTTGGTTACACTAGCATAATTGTTAGGCTCCTATAGATAGGAGACTTGATTGTTCTAAAGACGAAAAAAGTTAAAGATTACCAAAATGATATCTTTCTCTCTTCGTTGTATGGCCGACTTTGATGCAGGCGCCACAAGCATTCTTAGGCGATGTCAAGGACACTGTTCGAGTGATATTATGGCTACAACCTTTGTAAACCCCCCTTGGACACACACATGCTCACTTGCACAGGCCACAACTTCTTGCTAGAGCTATGTCTGAGTTCGACGTCTTTTCACGGAGCCATATGGGCTACCTTTAGTGCTTAGCTGTGATCCCGCCATGTCAATCTTCATCCTGACTTAGACCTCGTTATGGTATGACCCTATTGCTACCTCAACTCTGTAAGGTTGAGATTAAGAAGCGAGGTGTATCAAAGCTAACAAAAGTGGTTAATGAGCGGCTCGATGACCTCAATGGTGTTGCGCTTCTTTTCTATGGTGGACCCTCATACCAACTACCATCAAGTTTGGATGTGTCATGGTCTTCCGCACACATCATGAATGCTTTGAATTCTAGTCATTCCCAAGGAAGCACAGATACATCATGTCGGACCATTCCAAACCAAATCCTACCATTTTCAAGGTATGATCTTACAATCCATCCTATGCTCCCTATCGCATCTACCTACGAAAATGACCCTACTTAGGATCACAAGGACTTACCCGGCCAAACTTAGACCTTGTGATGGTGTGACCCTATTGCAAACCTCAACTTCAAAAGGATGGGATTAAGAAGTGATGTGTATCAAAGCTAATATAATTAGGTAATGAGTGGCTTGGTGACCTCAATGGTGTTGCACTTCTTTCCTATAGTGGACCCTCCTACCAACTACCATCAAGTTTGGATGTGTCATGGCCTTCCGCACACATCATGAATGCTTTGAATTCTAGTCATTCCCAAGGAAGCACAAATACATCATGTCGGACCATTCCAAACCAAATCCTACCATTTTTCTGTTATGAATATTATGTGTATTGATATGAGACCCAAAGGGCCATATATATAGGAGAGTACAAGAGGATATGCCACATAGAGATAATGCATATATAGAATAGAATCCAAACTCTATATCCTAATACAACTCTATTTCCTTAACACCCCCATCAAATGCAAGACGCATGCAATAGCATTGTATTTGAAAAAGGAGTTAATACTAAAACAAGAAAAATCTGAAGTCCGAGTCTTGATGATGTCGTCGTTGCGTGCAGCCTTGGAATAAACTGTCAAATCAAGCTGAAGAGGAATAGATATAAGCATGACTAAGACAGATCGAGCCCGAGACGGCGGTGGCGCGGCACAAGAAGCGGAGGTGCGGTGCGCGGAAGAAGCGTGGTGGCCTTAAAAGCTCGTGGCGGCGGCTGAAAAGCGGCGGCATCATAACGACTTCTACGATCCGCACGCTCGAGAGAATAGGCGGCGGCCGCTATGCAAAATAAAATACCTACTCTTCTATGGTGACAATTAATTTGTGGACTCGCATGCGGTGAGACGAACTAAAAATAAGAACTACGGATTTTGATGGACGCAACAGAAGACTCACGAGGAAAATAACTTGAAGACTGACTAACTCAAAAGAAAAAAAAACTTAAAAGAAAAAAAATAACCGAAGACTGTAAAGGAAATCAACAGTAATAAAATATCCCGATCCCCTCCTCACGTTTCACTTCACCCCCGACCACCTCACTCTTCACTTCACCCCTCCTCCCGCTCTCTTCTTCTTCCCGCACGCGATCAAGGCCGCGGCTTCTCGGCGATAAGCGAGCGACGAAGATCCGACGCAACAAAACAAGATCGGCTATGGAGGTGGCGGCAGCGCCTCTAGGTGGCTCGGGCGGAGAAGCATTGGCGACTGCTGGAGGCGGGAGAGCCCGCCAAAGGACTCCATGGCGACGAGGATCCGAGAAAATCGGCGGCAGCAGTGGTCTGGCCTGGCCGGAGCGGGCGACACGGAGCGTCTTGGCAGGCGGGGCGAGGCGCAGCGAGCGAGACGCACGGCCGAGGCGCCGAGGCACTGGAGCGAGTGGGCTGCGGCGGCGCAGCAGACGGCAGCGTAACGGCGGAGGCACGGAGACGGCGGTGGCCGGATTCGGCGCGTGAGGCCGGATCCGGCCGGAGGCGTCCGGATCGGCGGCGAGAGGCGCGATCCGGTGGGAGGCATCTGGATCCGGCCGGAGGCCGGATCCGGTCTTACCAGCGGCGGCGGAGAAGATCCACAGGCGGTGGCGCGGATGCGGCCGAAAAGAAGACGACGACGGCGGCAACAACGTGTGACGGATCCGAGCGGGGCAAGACCGGTGGCCACCTGATCCGGAAGAGGTGGCGGCGGGAGCCAGATCCGGGTGGAGCACGAGCCAGCGGCGGCCCGATGACCCGTCTCAACGAGGAGCAGCGGCCGCGGCGGCTAGGGACAGGCGGCGGCCTGGAGGTGACCGACGGCGTCGAGAAGATGGCCGCCCCCAGGAGAGATCGATTCTCCGGGGTCATGCAATGAAGACAAAGCGAAGGTTAGGTATGGAACCTAGGCTCGATACCATGTTATGAATATTGTGTATTGATATGAGACCCAAAGGGCCATATATAGGAGAGTACAAGAGGATATGCCATATAGAGATAATGCATATATAGAATAGAATCCAAACTCTATATCCTAATACAACTCTATCTCCTTAACATTTTCAAGGTATGATCTTACAATCCATCCTATGCTCCCAATCGTACCTACACGAAAACGACCCTACTTAGGATCACAAGGACTTACCCGTCCAAACTTAGACCTTGTGATGGTGTGACCCTATTGCAAACCTCAACTTCAAAAGGATGGAATTAAGAAGTGATGTGTATCAAAGCTAATATAATTAGGTAATGAGTGGCTTGTTGACCTCAATGGTGTTGCACTTCTTTACTATAGTGGACCCTCCTACCAACTACGATCAAGTTCGGATGTATCCTGACAAATTGTACAAGATAGCCTTCCTCACACACCATGGATGCTTCGAATTCTTAAGTCTTGCCCAAGGAAGCACCGGTATGGCCTGTCGGACCCTTCCAACCCTGATCCTACCATTTTCACTGTACAACACTACCATGGTCCTATCCAATTCTACAAACGCGAAAATGATCCTAGCTAGGCTCATAGAGGAAGGGAGGGGTCATCACTACCCTCAACTCCGAAAGGATGCTATTAAGAAGCAATGTATATCAAAGCTAACACAAGTAGTTAATGAGTGGGCCGATGACCTCACCGGTGTTGCGCTTCTTTCTTGAGTTGACCCTTATACCTACAATTTACTCAGTCCACAAATATAGATCATTTTTACTTTTACGGTCTCCAACGCAAGACTTTGACTATGATTTATTAGCATAATGTACTAGTAAAAATAATAAAAATATATATTATGAAAGAATTTGCAAGACAAATCTAATGGTATCATTTTTATATAGTCAATCTATATACTTTAACATATATTAATTGTTAAAGTTTGAAAATCTTGACTGCACGGAACTTACGACGACCTATATTTGTGGACAGAGGAAGTATGTGAAGTTGGAATGTACCGTAACAAATTGCGCAAGATGGCCTTCTACCAGTGTTACACAGACATGGATGCGGGTGTTGGAATTTGACTCGGATTTGGATGTCCGATTCGGCAAAAAAAAATTGGACACCGGCAATGTTACTCAGAAATGCACTCGGGTGTCGGAATCTGACTCGGATTCGGATTCGGGTGTCCGAATCGGCAATTTTTTTTGGACACGGTGTCTAAGTTCGTGGACGGTGTGTGCAGAAGTACACAACATTGATGTTTTGAATTCTTAGTCATGCCCTAGGAAGCACTTATACAACCTGTCGGACCATTCCAAAACTGATCTACCATTTTCGATGTACGATTGTACCATGATCCTACAATCCGATCCTACGATTCCAGTCCGACAAACATGAAAATGATCCTACCTAGGATCATAGATAAAGAGAGGGAGAGGGAGGGAGCAGCGATTGTGTAAGGAGGTTAAGTGACAGGGACACAACTGTGCCAATTGTTGACCAAGGCTAATACCAGTTCCCACTGCTGCTAGGTTAAATTTAAACTTTTTGAGTTGAAAAGTGGTTTCTGGGCGGTGATTGGTTGTTCCTAGCTAATTAACCATTGGGAACAGGAAAAATCAGATGCATAAAACAGTTGGTTTTCTAAATCTTGTAATGATGGGATTTTAAACCTTGGGCAGGCCAAACGCTTCAGTAGCATTTCAATTTTCAAGCACTTTTGATCAACCTTCTTCAGCCATATCATTGGCCATTTGTCCTCACTAAGATTGGATCTGTCACCTATTCTGTAGCTTCTTTCGAAGGGACAGATCCATGATTTCTTTCATGTGACTCATTTTAAACAATACTATGGTTTATAATACCTGACTTATGTCTTGGCAAGGCCATTTCTGATTAACCTGATTAAGGTGCTTCATTCTGGACTGAACCATGGAACTTGGTAAATTTTGCTCAATGGCAAGGGCTTGCTGGTTAGTTCAAGCTGTTTCTGTTGGAGGGAGATATATTACAGATGCAATTTTGGGCTACACCTATACCAGGTGCAAGTCGAGCAGCAGCTGCGGCCAGCCCAACTATTTGGTTTGTGATGACATCAGAATCTTGCAGTCAAGAAATGAAAGCGTTCATTGCAAAAAAAGAGAATTGAAAACAGATAGATAGGAAAGTCAGTGATAGGACCACAAAAAGAAATATGAGTGGTATATTTGGAAACACAGAATATGCACTAAATAGTTCATACATAAACCTGAACATATTTGTACAATAGTGGTTGTAGCCGACTAGCTGTTACATGCTAGTGCAGTGGTCGTAGCAGCCCAAATAAGTATTTTACCTGGGCATGCACGTAACAACGGCTGCTTTTAAGTGGCCACACGACGTAGTCTCTGCTATTATACTGTGCTATTTGGAATATTTTACATGCGTAATGGATTCATAACTTCTTGCAGCAAGTTGTGGTAGAATTAGCTAAGGACTGGAGGCTAGTTTATCATTGCGGGATGACACCAGAGAAGCTCCCTGTATGTACTCTCTTCTGACAACATGTTGACCCTTTTCCATGCTTCATGTTGATGGTCCAACACTTCGCGTTTCAGGACCTTGTTGAACATAATCCACTCATTGCTGTTGATGTTCTTTCAAAGATGATCAACTCTCCTGACATGGATGTGTATGTATAGCAGATGTTTCATTTGTTCTATTCTTTATTCTTTTAAACTGTTGTGTTATTCCGTGTATAACATTTTACACACTTTTCTTTTTGTTTGACAGTTACTTTGATATTCTTGTGCACATGGAGATGAGTCTACATTCAATGGAAGTTGTTAACAGGCTTACTACTGCAGTAGATCTACCGCCAGGATTCATTCAAGACTACATCTCAAACTGTATTCGATCCTGTCAAAACCTCAAGGTTTGTTCCTAATCTTGTAAGTCATTTCTTTTTTGGGGGAATTCAGAGGTGATCATCTTGGATTATTATAGTAAACAACTAAACATGATTCATAACATTAGTTGCTTAATGCAAGTTGATGATAAAGATGTACATTTTTTTCGATTCATTAAACCCAAAAGTGTTGATTGTGCTTGCTAACCTTGGCTATTTGATTTTCTGTAGCTTGCTAAATGATTCTTTGGATGATCCCTAGTTGTTGATGTACCTTTTCCTTAACTAAGTTCTGATTGTGTTATGGACAGGAGTAATATCTTTCATTGTGTTTATCAAAGTACTGCATAGTATGGACCCAGCATCCATTCTTTTGTGTTTTATTTATTTGCAAAACATTTCTATGCTTCTATAACATGTGATGGTTCATTCACCTTATTAGTAGTTGCTCTCAGGGATTACAAACTGTTTTACAGGAAAAAAGCTCCATTGCCAGTTCCTGTTTTCCGATGGTTACCAGCAGTAACTGCTCGAAAATCAACCAAAAATAAAATATGAATTCAAAATTTGAATTGAAAACAGTCTGTAAGAAGGTATGTATTGATGATTATGTTTACACATGTGTATGAGTATATATATAGGCAAGGATGACACGGGTTTATGGCTTATAGAATATAGCCACCCAAAGGGATCCTTGCCTATTAGGACTCAAACACCACTACCCCTTGTCTATCGTGGCTCGGACTCAACACACCCAATCACGTGAGGACATTGTGTAGCCCAAAGGGGACAGCCGTGTATATATGGTCTAACACGCCCCCGCAGTCGAGGCGTCGGCACAACGGACGTTGAGACTGGACCGGAATTCGGTGAAAGCCGAAGATGGTAGGCCTTTGGTGAAAATGTCGGCGTACTGCGACGTAGTGGGGACGTGCAGAACACGTACATCTCCAAGGGCGACCCGCTCACGAACGAAGTGAAGATCAATCTCAATGTGCAGTGCGTTGATGCCGGACGGGGTTGGTGGACATGTAGGCGCTCCCGATGTTATCACGAGAGACCAAAGTGGCGCACTAGGGAGGCGGTGAAGTTCGAGTAGAAGTTGGCGCAACCATGTAGCCTAAGAACCAGCGTTGGCCCAGTGGCGATATTCTCGCTTCACCTTGGGCGGGACACCGTGGGTTGACGTTTGGAAGACCAAGAGATGAGGTTGTCTCCAAGAAAAGCTGCGTGGCCGATGTGGATTTTGTGTGTCCGCAACTCGCCCAATCGACATCCGAGTGAGCGACTAGATTGGGTGAGTAGATGGTAGAAGGATGAGTCCAAAATCGAGAGTGCCTCGGATGTATCGGAGGATGCACTTTAAAGGCGCAAGGTGAGGCTCCCTCGGTTCGTGCATATGAAGATGCACACTGTTGGACGACGTAGGAGATATCGGCACAGTGAATGTGAGGTCTTGAGAGAAACAAAGAAGGCGAAAGTCGGATGGGTCTGTCTGGTCTTGTGCGTGATAGCCGACCATCCCTCCCTTCCATGTGATATAAATTGATGGCATACTTTGTCTCTGTTGACTTTTTCTCTCCTTTGCATGTGCTAAATTGAGTACATAGTTTTGGCTCATGTTGTAGGGGTGGCCCCACCCAAACCCAACCGATGCCTGCTGGGGCGGTAAGACCAAGATGGGACATGTACAATGGCGCATATACCCTATGGAGGGTATTCGGATGTAAGGGTATAGTTGTAAAACATTCCCATGTAACCATGTATATATATGGAATCAACCTAGGGAAAACCCTAGAAGCATTGTTCACCTACTCCACTCTGAGTCTCTCTTCTGTTTTGCTGTAGCCACAACGGTTGGCGCCGTCCGTGGGGAAAGACAAGAGCAAGCCTTAAGATCAGAAGAAGGATGGCACCAAGGAAAGCAAGCCTTAACAGTTGGCGCCTTAAGATCCGTCGGCGGTGAAGAAGAAACACGGCGAATCCGCGTCAACACTAGGGCCTCGGCGGCGGCCGCGGGCATGGGCGGCGAGCGGGCGTGGCGCGGCGAATGTCGACACCGTCACGCGACGATCGACCTGCTACTGCCGAGACGACAAGCGGCACCACTCCGCGCGACGATCGACCCGCTACGGTGGCGCGACGGCAGACGCCACCGCCGAGCGTTGCGGGAGTGGCGGCGGTCTGGTGGTAACACCGCCCCCGCCGACCTCCGAGCCCACCGTGGCGCGACGGGCAACCCAGAGCGCGGTAGTGGTCCCTGCGCCCGGTGCACGACCAAGTGCGATGACGGCTCCGCCTGCGCCGATGGTCGAGAACGCTCTACTGACCATCGACGCGCTCCGGCGGTGGCGGACCTCCGGGGCCGTGGCGAGATATGCAAGAGGCTGGGTCGGCAGACCCGTGGTGGCATGGCGAGCCACGCCGGCGTGTCGACGGTCGCGGCGCCCAGCGTCGTGACATAGCGGCGATTCACACTTTCTATCAAAAAGGTGCAAGTATTACAACGAGACCAACACCGAAAACCCGATGTCACACTGTCGATCCGTCGGCGTCCCGGCCGCCGGTACCACCTTCGTCACGGTGGGACCTCGTCCAACCAACGCCAAGGCTCCTCGCCGTACATGGTTCGCCAGTAGCTCCACCTTTGCCGCGGCCTCCCCAATGTACTCCCAAATCCGCTCGTAAAAACACAAGCGGGCGAGCGAGCGCGCCTGACACCCGACAACACCCGTCCCCGTGGCATTTCGGTAGAAATTGACCGACTCCTCGACATGCTCGACCCAAGCCTCGATGGTGCACGCCGGCACGAGGTCACGTCTGAGCGGTGGTTGCCAAAAGATCTGCGACATTGCGAGAGGTTGGCGCATTCCCAATCGCCTCAGCGTCCGTGTGACTCTTGGTCCGAATGCGAGGGGCACCTCGGCGACGGGATATTCAGGCGTCCTCCAAAGC
The DNA here is from genome assembly GCA_036346245.1 of Bonia amplexicaulis. Taxonomy (NCBI): domain Eukaryota; kingdom Viridiplantae; phylum Streptophyta; class Magnoliopsida; order Poales; family Poaceae; genus Bonia; species Bonia amplexicaulis. The sequence continues at coordinate 60,457 of JAYGGG010000276.1, forward strand.
CAACATGGCATCCCATGCGGCCGTAGGCGTCGCCCAAGACTTGATCTTGCTTCCCAAGCGACGCGGTGAGACAGCCTTTCTCCCTCTCCAACGCACCAATCTGCTGGAGCAGGCTGTCTCGTTCCTCCGCGTCCGCTTGCCGCGCTGCAGCTACGAGTGCCTCGGCGTATGAGATAGCCTCCGCACGCTCTGCCTCCAAGCGTTGGATGCGGTCATCCTTCGCGGAGTGCTCCTGCTCGGACGCGCGAAGGGCCTCTTCGGCAGCACGCAGGCGATCCTCCAACGCGCCCTGCTCGCGGGCGTGAGTGCCGCAACGCCTACCTTAGGGCAAGGGCGCAGAAAGCGGTCGGTAAATCCCACGAACCACGTTTTGCCAAGAAGTCGACCACTCACCCTCAACTCAGAGGCCTCCAAAGACGCCTCAAGGAACTCCGACCCGCCCAATAGTAGTGCTCGGGATCCGGATCAACGCCCGCCTCCCGCCCCCGAGCACCCTCGACGACGGACCACGGCTATCGGGCTGGATGGGCAACATCCACGACAACTTGAGTCTTGCCCGTCCCACTCAGCAGTACATCCGCGCTCGAGCGCGAGTGCGACCGTGGCACCCTTGACCCCAAAGGCAATCACAGCAGTTTGGCCTCCTTAGGCGAAGGCGGCCTCGCGAGGGTAGCCCCGGTGGGGCGACCACCGACAAATCCTCGGCCCTAGTCGCGCGGACGCGAGGAACCTCCCAAGACCTTAAGTGCAGGGGCCTCGATGTCGGTCCAAGGTCCAGGCGCCAGACCTTGGTCGCCACGGTGAACCCCACAGACCGGACGGTGATTGTGCAGCGTGGCGCTTTGCCTTCAAGCGGGGGACCCAGCCGGTAACCACCGGCGGAGCGAGGCTCACTGCAACCTCCGTGGCAGTGAAGCCTCCAAGTCATCCGCGACACGCTCATGACCCCGGCCGCCGAATGACCCCTCGCCCTTGCCCGTCGCCCGCTCCCAAGTCGCATCAACACGAGTCACCGGATTGAGCTACGCATCCGCGGCACTTCGGGGCGTTGGCGCCACCGCACCAACAACGGTAGTAGAGGACCGAATCATGCGGCGGCCGAACCTCGCCGTGACATCACCGTCTCGGGCGGGCGGCGGCGGCGTCGCGCTCTGGCGCGCGGCCTCTGCTCGGCCGCTGGGCTGGCGAAGGCGGCGTCCGGCGGCCTCGTCTTGGCGGCGGAGATCCTCACGGGCGTGGGTGGCGGCGTCGTGCTCTGAGGCGGCGCGGCCTCTGCTTTCGGCCGCTGGGCGTCTTGAAGGCGGCGTCGGCGGCCTCTGCTGGCGGCGGAGGTCCTCGCTGCTTGTGGCGTCGGCCAGCAGGCTGGCATGGTTTTTTTACCTTTAAAAGGTAAGTCGGACCAAATCCACGGATCCGATCGCTTTGAAAAGCGGCGCGTGCGGCTCGGAGGTTGGCGGCGTCCGGCGGAGGAGGTCGGCGGCCGGCGTCGATCCGGCGGCGGTCGGCGAGGGGCGGCGATGGCGGAGGGACAGCGGCGTTTGGGCGTCCGGATCCGGCGTCGGTCGGCAGGAGGCGAGCGAAAGGAGGTGGCGGCGGCGAGGAGCCCGGCGGCGGCGGTGGCTCGGCGGCGAGGAGCCCGCTAGATCCAGCGACGAGGCGGCGCGTACAAAGCGGCAACAGCTGCTGCAGCCGCCGGATCGGCGAGGCGCGCGGCGGCGGATCAGCGGGCCAGGCGGATCGGCGACGAGCTGCAGCTCCGGCGGGCGAAGACCCCAGGCGGTGGAGATCGGCGGCGACGAAGCGGACGTCCGGATGAGGGGCGGCGCTCTGGATCCGCGCGGCGGCGGGCGGCGGCGGAGGGTGGCGCTGGAGGTGCGGCCGGGAAGCGTAGCGTCGCAACCGCGAGAACGCGAGAGCTAGGTAGCGGAAGTTTAACCTAGGCGTCGATACCATGAAAGCTTATGGAATTCTATATGTTGATTAGGGGCCAAAGGTTACATATATATAGGCAAGGAGGACCGGTTGGTTTATGGAAACATGACCACCGTGGGATCTCCTTGCCTAATATAAACAATCAATCTGTAATAGCCATAATAGGCCAAGGGCCCATATAGCTGTCTAACCATATATAGCTGTCTAACAATTATTATCATTTCTGGCATACGTATACCATTAAGATTGAAACGTTGTACTATGGAGTCCATGACATGCTTCTCGTTGTTTCAATTTGTGCAGTTCAAGACCTCTTCATTGAGGTACAAGCATTATGCATCGCATTCTCGCGAATAAGAGAAGCGGCTGGCTTGTTCAGGCTCCTCAAATCTTTAGAGTGAAGAAGGTTGTATGATTTATTTGTTCAGTTCTCTAAACAAATTTTCCACTCTGTACATCCATAGTTTTGTGTTTTCGTGTTGAACTGCTAATTCTTGATAGTTTTGAACTTTGTAGATCATAGCTCTTCTTGATGTATTAGTTGTCATTATGCTGTTCCCTAATCTCAAAAAGAAAAAAAATCCCATAACTATTTCCCAGCTTCAGTTCATTCATGTTGGCAGTATCATGAAATGGATTAAGCCTGAGTTTTGTGTTCTGATCAACGTGATGGCAGGGCTATTATGATCAAATGCGTGGGGTTTTCTGTTTACATGTATCAGCCAACAAAGGTTAGCCTCATAATGACCTATGGCAAAGCAAAATAGAGTGAACGGACGGCAAAACCGGGATGGAGTAGTCTGTTATACATGTGCAACTATGCATGTATGGACAACAACCACCGTGTTTAGCTTATACATGTTTGATCTTGAAGAATAATGGGTCGCTTGTTTGATCTAGCTCTGTTCCTGTTAGTTCTCCGTCATTGTCCAAGTACATGATAATGGACTAAAGCAGTTAATCTTGAAGAACAATGGGTCCCTCATTTGATCTAGCCCTGTTCCTGTTATATTTCGGTCATTGTACGAGTACATAATAATGGACTAAAGCAATTACCTGTGGCCTGTTAAAAGATAGGTGAGAGCACTGAACACTGCCAGCTGAATGAGCGCCTGCTGATGTCCTGGCTCCTGAGTGCTATTAATTGGGATTCAGATGTGAAGCAAGGCTGTATTCATTTGTTGTATACTTTGTTGTAATATCATAACAGTAGAACATCTCGCACTATTTGTTTCAGTAGGACTTTACATATCGAAATATGAGATCAATTGCTTTTAACTACAAGAATATTTTGTTTTGCAAAACATTTTATGAAAAATAATATGTACAGGTAATTTCATGTTTATGTTTCAGTAGGTGAAAACAGCATGGAAATTACTTTACTAACTACAAAATAATACACTATCTATGATCCCATACTATTCTGTTTTGTCGAAAAAATATTTTTTAGTGAACCTAATAGCTCCTAATAATATATTTAGAGGTCAACTAAGATCAATTTAAATTTCAGCTAGGATATCAATGCATATGATTTGCAAAAAGAGTACGAGCATAAAGCGCATCCGTGCTAAGTAAACACCGGCATGGACTTTGGGGATTGCGGTTTGGCGCGGTGATGTAGGGGCGGTCGATCAACGCGGTGACCTTAAGGACAACGACTTTGTGGGCAACGATGTCGGGGAAGGCGAATCCAACATCGGCGACATTGCGGACGGTGGATCCGATCGGAGTCCTCATGGATAGCGGATCGAGACATTGTATCGACATCGAGGATGTAGATCCCATGTTGATGATGTCGTATATGATGGATCTATCGTCGGCGATCTCGCGGATGCGGATCCTATGCTCGCCGACTGGGATCTTGCCTCTAGTGCAAGCAGTGTAACACATTCAAAGGAGGACTTGCACTGCGATAGAGTGGGCGGTGTGGGCGGGAGGAGATGGGTGGCGTGGGCGGAGTGGGGTGAGGGCGACATGGCTGGGTGGAGGAGGGTCTTTGCAGGGCGGAGTGGAGGCGTCGTGGGGCGGTGTGGGAGGAGGAGGGGGCGTGGTGTTTGGGGTGTGGGGATTGGGGTGGGAGGAGGTGGGCGGCGGGGTTGGGGTGCGGGGTTGGGATCGAGAGTGGGCGTGGGGAAGTGGCGGGACCAACTTAAAATGGTATCGTTGGATGAGTGAATCAACGGTATAGATATCTAGATGGTAGAACCAACTTGCAATAGTAGCCATTGAATTTTGTTGATCTAGCAGTTAGGAAGAGAATATTAATGAAGCTGGGTGACAAAGATTTAATCAAACTAGTGCTTTTATATTAGTATAGATGTACCTAGAGAGAGCCCCAGCCGTTATTCATCTAGAGAATCGAACAAAGATTCGTTATTCATCAAGTGGGTCGAGCAAAGGATGAATAAACAAATCCTTAAAGTTACTGTTGTAATCTCCGGAGATCGACTATTCTTCATTTCTCCTCTAATCGATGCCTTTTTCACTTAGCATCATTCTAATTTAATTTGTCATCGTCGGATGTTTGCCCTCCCAATATGCTAGCATACATCACTTATTATTTCCATTTTGGTTACTTGGCTACACAATCTTGCGGTGATAAACTTGTGCACATATGTCGCAAGTGTCTCCATCCACACCATAGTGTCGATTGTGCCTATGTGTTGTCTTATGTGTAACCATTACTCAACTTTCAATATGCTTCAATTCACTATTGCGGTGCTTTGTAAAATATATGTTTTTGGATGGGAACATTTTCACGACTTTATCTAATTTTTCAAGTAAATTACTTCACACCAAAACATTTGGAAAATGTATTTGTTACGTAATCAAAAAATTTAGAAGGTATTAGGAACATTCTTGGAAGGAGTAGCATGATAACATCTCCTAAAAGCATTTATGTTTCTTAATTTTTGAGTTATACAAAGGATAAAAATGCCTAACAATAATTTTGTACCCCCCATAAAGATTTTATTTGAAATTTCAAAGGATGCGTGATAGAATATGGCCTGGTTCTTTTTGACTTATGATTTATGTCTTTTCTTGAACAAACAAATAAACGAGATAGTTTCTTCGTTGTTTTCGATGCGCTTATCGGCATTCAATTTGTTCGCACAAATGCTCGCACTAGGGCTAAAATCAAGCTCGCTAAAAGAACACACCTATAGCTTCACAAGATCGACTCAATTCGATCAAACCATATAGTACAAACTTAGGATTAAATTAAATGAAGGAACATATGATAAGGTCTAGAATTATGTTATGATGAACCATTGCCATTTGAGAGGTGTGTGAATTTGGAATTTGAAAAATTGCCAGTTTTTTGGGAGTCTCGCAGACTTGACTGGCCCGACGGCCAAAGGTGGCAGTTGACTACAATGGTCAGACCAACCTCCCCTGGTGATTTGATCGACTACCATCAGCGCTTGGATTGAAATTACCTTGGATTGAAACCATGAGACTTGAACAAGACACAGGAAGGCGGTTTAGGTCAACAAGAAGTCGAGAAGATCAAGTTAGATCAAGACTAAGGACTTTGAGGGTTCGAGCTTATATGCTTTGAAAAATATGCATAAGTGTAGTGTGTAAAATCCGTGTTGTGTGGGGGTTATCGGGTTCCTCATATGTGCTAAATGGATAGTATCCACTAGTGTTAAATAGGTGCCGGTTGCTCTATCTATTTAACAGGTTGGAACAAAAACTTGCTAGTTAACTATCCTAACTTTACTAATTGAAGCCAAGTATTGTATGGTTAGGGTTAGAGAAGTGTAAGTGCTGTAGTGTGCTCTATTGTCCTCTAAGTGGAGTGGTGTGAGATTTTCATCCTCAAGTAGCAATATATCGACTTTGTTCATTTCTATAGATCTTTCTTATGATGATGGATTTACTCTTGATTTGATTGATTTTGCCTTCTATCTTCTCCTTTTGATCTTATTATGCAAAGGATGTACAAGTAATGGAGATTACTTTTAGAGATTAATCTCCATCTATTTAGGTATCAGTTGCAAGTTCATGAAGTTACTCGGTTTTGCTTGGATTTGACCTTTAGGTGATTTTATTGATTCAAGTGTTCTTGCCTCGATTTCTTTAGAGTTCTTGCTTTGTGAGATATAGGAATATATCTACAACTATCTTGGATATCATTAACTCATGAATAAATTTTATTCACAGTTTTCGATTTTTAGCCCAATTTTAATGCAATCTTACTCAATCTTGAAGAAGATCTAAATTTTGACATGGCTTCTTGCAATCCTTAGTTGGAATAGGTTCGTGAGACCTTAAGCAAAGTGAGTGCAAATTTTTATATAATTTGGACCTGTATATTTTGGAGTTGCATAAAAGATGGATCGCCTCAGTGAAAATTGATCAAACTACCATGTTCCCAATCTAACGACCAAGGGTAGGTCAAGCCGGGTATCTATTGGTGATCGACCATCGTGAGGTCAAACCGGACTGGGTGGCCGGTTAGATCTGTTGAATTTGTTTTTCTCTAGATTTTGATTTCTTGAGCGAATTGTTTTGGGTTTTGGCTATTCATCGTAATCTTAGTAATTCTATAGTTATTTGAGTGAAGGGTCAGGAATACTTTGGGAAAAATTTTAATCAGCACCATTCAAACCCCTATGTTGCCTTTCGGTCCTACATTAATGAATGAATAAATCTAAATCTTTTTGTGACATTGCATGTGTGCCAAATATCTATTACATTTAAAACAACCCTAATTTTTATTTTTGATTTTAGAAATTAAATGCTAACAATCGGTGTCTTCCACACAAAAGTGGAGACAAAGCGAAAAATGAAACATTAATTTGAAATAATAATACGATGGGAGTTTCCAAGGATCTCAATGATAAAGTTGGCTATCTCAAGGTTAACTCAAACCAATTGAATCCAAGAGTCCAATAATCAAAAGGCTAAAAGTGTTTTTACTTGCCACATATAAACATTATGATATTTAAAACCATAATATTAATTTTGAGTAGTAATAAAGATCTACCGTGGGGCTTAACTCTAAAGAGTATAAAAAGTAACCCTTAGCTACGCTAAAAGGAAAGAATATTCAAAATCATGCAATTTGAGCAATGATCAAATGGATCTTCCTAAGATTTGATCGATGAAAACGTTCCCAAATTACTTTCATCGAAACAATAGAACAAGATTTAGGGCTAAATGTGGCGGAACCATATGCAACACATGGTTACAACTAAAACTCTTCTAGAAGCTGGATAAGTATCAAATATTTGTTACTTCTTGTATCCGTAGGTTTGAGACATTAAGGGCTAGAAATGTTTATTTCTGCAACACATAAAAGGAAGTAATGTCATGAATGTGCCATGAAATGTAAATAATAATGTAGTAACTCTTTCTAAAGTTTTCCTAGAGCAACTCTGTCCCCAAATTGATTAAACCCTTAGATTAGAAATCAAACATGAAAAATGTTTATTTTGGCAACACAAAAGGAAAGTTAATTTGAAAGTGTGTAGCTAAATTTGAACAATGATGAGCAATTTTTCCTAATTTTTACCCTAGAGCAAATCCTTCCCACATTACTTTCAATGGAAACAGTAATACTCAAGTCTCCAATTTAAGGGCTAAATGCAATGGAATCATATGCAAATACATGATTATAATTAAAACTCTTCTATCCTTGGACAAGCAACGGATATTTGTTACTCGTATACGGACCAATCTTTATTTCTACCCGTAGATTCAATAAACCAAGGCCTAGGAATGTTTACTTTTGCAACACAAAAGGAAGTAAATTCAAGATTGTGCCATCAAATTTGATTATTTGAATATTAATAGAGTGATTCTTTCTATGGTTTACCTAAGATTTGATCATTAGAGAAACTCTTTTTCAAACTTGACTCGAACCCTTAGATTTGAGAAATCAAAGAATGGAATTTGAGAAATCAAAAAATGGAAAATGTATACTTTGCATCACAAAAATGAAAATAAATTCAAAAGTGTGCCATTAAATTTGAACAATGACATCACATCTTCCTAATACTTTACATGCAGAGCAAATCTTTTCCACATTAATACAAGGCTCCAAATTAAGGGGGTAAATGCAATGTAACCTCATGTAATAGGTGGTTACAATTAAAACACTTCAACATTGGATAAGTAACCAATATATGTCACTCGTATATAGACCTATCTTAACCCCTACTATAAAATTGAGAAATCAAGAGCTAGTAAATGTTTACCTCCACAATATATGGAAAGTAAATTTCGAAGAGTGCCATCGAATTAAATTTGCAAAATAACAGAGTAAATCTCCAAATGTTTACCCAAGATTAGACCTATAGGACAAATCTTTCCCAAATTGACTCGAACCACTAGAACCAACACCTAGATGTAATATTTACCTTGTAACATAAAATAGGAAAGAAAATCAAAATTAGAATCTTGAGCAATAAAAGAGTGAATAAATCCTCCTAAGTTTTGCTAACGATTTCACATGTACAGCAAATATTTCCCAAATTGACTCAAAAGATCCAAAAAAATCATCCAAAGTACACATTAGCCAAACCCCACGCGCCCAGCTATAAACCCCCCCGCCTCCCACACGACTCCTCGACCATGTCTCCCCGCCTCCACACGACTCCTCGACCATGTCTACCAGGAAGGACGCCGGCCCCTCGCCGCCGGCCGCCCAAACCCCTCCCCATCCCCATGGGGCAGATGCGGCAGGATGAGTGCGCCGACCTCCTCAAGCTGGTCTCCGGCGTCACGCGCCCGCTCGAGGACGTCGTGGCGGACTTCCTCGCCCGCGTCCTCCCGAGCGCCGCCTCCGCTTCGGCGCCGCCATCAACTTCGTCCTCGGTACGCGGCTCCGGACCTCACCCTGAAACCCCGCACTGCTTCGTCTGCCTGCTCTGCGCTGATGCCTAGTTCAAGCGCCGCCCTGCTGGTCCCGGATTTCTGGATGGTTAGGTTTTAGGGGTTCTTGGGGCAGGCTGATGGGTGTACTGGTTGATGGAGGTTTAGGGATCAGGTGGATGGGGAATGGTTAGACTCTGCGGCAAGGGTGCGGCTTTTATGTGGGATAATCCGCTTATTGATTTGGATGGTTAATTTCAAAGTTTTGTTGGATTCTGGTGGTGAGTACATTGTAATATTTAGTGAGAAGTTTATCTTTTCATGTGGTCAATCTGCGATGTTCTGTGATTCGGGCTGTTCTGTGTGGATCGGAGAATTGTGACAAAGATTAAAATTTTTTGTTGGAGATTGGCTATACCCTTTTTCATTTGACACTTTGCTAGCTGCTTGAGTTACTGCCTGTTTCGTATTGGTAGGGTTTAGGTTTGGAGTGGGATGGCAGATTTGTCGTGGCTCGACGAGGTTGTTTGATGTTTGTCTAGCTTGAAATTTTACTTGCTTTAGCTACTGGGTGCAATTGAGTGCCTAATTGCTTACAATCTTGTATCACTGCTTGTTTTCTTGGTCTTGCATTGGGCTTCGATCAGACTGGCGAGGTTCTAGGTGTTGAGATGAATTTGTTAATCGCGAGGTTTTTACTGCATGTATTCTTTTGTTGTTGGGGTCACTGTTATTGTGGGGTGAATAATTGTCGTCAGCAGTATTATTTTCCGTACCGTTTTAACTGGCTGAGTTGAGTCCTTATAAGTTGTTTACCAAATACCAGTGTTTAGATTTGGAGTAGACTGGCAGATTTTTTAGCTTCCATGTAGAAAATATTTGTGTTCTTTGATTTTAGAATAGCCCAAAGTTCTACATGTTATAGCTAAGCACAAGAAAATATCCAAATGATTAATATGTCTTGTACTCGTGTTATTGTGCCTCTTCCTTGTTCGTGCATATAGCTTGATGACATTGATGAGGTTTCTGTTGTTGGAAGGGATTTGTAAACTATTAGGTTTGAGGTTTAGAATCAATGACCTTTCCTCTTCTTTTTGAAATTTTAAAACAAATTCCTTTGGGCGACTGTGACTTTCTATACCTTATTTGGGATGGGTGAAACCTAGGGAACCTCATACTACACTATCTCATTCTTTCCTCCCGCCTTCCACAATCTTCCCTTTTGCCTACATACTCTGCCTCATATTTCTTTCAGTGCCCTCTCTGCCCCCTACTTGTCAGATTGTTTTGGTATATGGTTTTTATTGGCTTATCAAGGTTCCACATGCAAGAATCAGTGAATAATATGGTTAAAAGAGGCACGTGGTTACCATTTTTAGCTCATGATAGCAGTTAATTTACCTCCTAATGTGGTTTCAATTTTCTTGGATCTAGGTGTTGGGTTATTAGGGATCATAGTTGATTCAATTCCGTGAATGGTTGAGTGACACTTTTTATCTCTACCTTTCTTTTAATTTTCAATGCCAAAAGGACTCACAAATATATCGGTTTTATCTTCTCAATTGTTTGTTGGAGGGGACGGCAGGGGGGCGGCGGAGGCGGGGCGGATCGGCGGGAGGGCAGTCGGTCGGGATGGCGGATCCGGGGGCCGGATCCGGGGCGCGCCGGATCGGACGGCGGAAGAGTCCGGGGCGGATGGGCAGGGATCCGCGGAGACGGGCGGACCGAGGCAGGCGGTGAGTGAGCGGAGCCACGAGCCGAGAGGGCGCGGCGCGAGCGGACGCGCGTGGCAACGGGCGGGACGGCGAGCGGCGACGGACGGACGCGAAGAGCGGAGGAGATCGAGTCTCGGGGCAGACGACGGGGGCGGCGTAGAGGCCAGGGCAACTGAATCGAGTGCGGATGATGCAGCAAGGCAGGAAGGAACGAGTACACGGGAGACTGCATAGAAGATAAGTATAGAATCGGATCTAATCGGGTACGATACTGAGCAGAGATAATGCTTATGACTATATCCTGATACCTATGCTCCAAATGTGCTCAGGAATGACTTAAGTCACTAGTCATTCTCAGAGCGTCTACCTCCTATGTAATATATGGTACTGAAATGCAGGGCTTAAATTTACATATAGCAACAATGTGTTCTCGAAACATTTCTATGACCTTTGTACTGTATATATGACTATTGATTCTTTATGGCAAAATGTTGAATTTTGTCTCATCTTTTACATTGTTGCAATAGTGAGTTTTAATGTTTGGCGAGTGATGTATAGAAAGACATGAGAGGCTTGCAGAATAAGTGCAGATGATGATATCTACGATTACCCTGTTCCCATGGATTGATATCATAGCTTTGTTTGAATGATATTATGATTCCACTCATCCACTGTTTAAAAGGCGTGTCAAATGCGGCTGTTTCTTAAGGATAGTCTATTCCCAGCAAGTATTTGCAAAATTATTCCCTTACAGACCTTTCGTTCATCTAGCACCAAACATACTAGAAGATATTTAGGCAGGCACTCCTTCAATTCATTTGATGTTCATCTGTTTCTTGGATTGTTCTCTTAGTGAAGGTGAATGAAAACAAGGCATTCATTATACGCAACTCTGTTTTTTTGTTTTATCTGGACAAGATGATGCTTCGACCAGCTGAGTGTTTAATTGCATTTGCAATTCTTCATCAAGGTTATTCCTCACAATTGGCAAATCCATTTGTTCCACTGTTAGTACATGTAAGTTGTAAGTTTTTCTGTCTATTCCTATGTGTTTTTCATTTTTTTGAGGAACAAAACCTTACCATCTGCATTAGCGTGTGCTGAAAGTCTGAATCAATGATGTTTATCCTTTTTTTTTGATATAGACAAAAATTGCCAGCAACAGTGATTTTTACATATAACGTTTTATTTTCTTGTGGAAGTTCATGCATACTCCCACTTCTTTGTCCAATTTCGTAGTTGAGCTCCTTTCTCAATCGAACTATGTTGAAACTGCTACTCCATGCATCTCACCATTACCACCATTACCATCGATCGGTTTCTTATGTTATTCTTTGTCGCTTTTCGTTTCTATTCTTTGTCGGTTTTCGGTTTCTATTTGTAGGCAATTAGTGTCGATAGTGGGATGGCACATTAGTGCTAAATGCTATTGTTATTTCTTTATCTTTACCCTATAAATAAGAGAGGAAGATACAAGGAAAAGCGACCGATTGAGGCAGCACCAAAAACATTGAGTTCTTATCTGTTCTTGAGTGCGCCATTGCGGTGAATCCCCGACAATTGGTATCAGAGCCTTGTCGAGATCCAGGAGGTCACCATGGCGAGCTACCACCAAGCACGAGTGGTGTGAGGATCACCGGCGACAACAATGGAGGAAATCATTCACCGATCGCTCACGGACGCCGACTCGACGCCCAAAGCCGCTCACCGTCACGCCGTTCACGCAACCGAATGCCGGGGCGAAGTCGTTGTCGGCGTCGTCGAGAAAACCTCCGCCGCCATCTCCTACCCAATGCTGCCAACCAACTACCAGGAGTGGTCGCTGGTCATGACGGTGAACCTCCAGGCGCAAGGATTGTGGGAGGCGATTGAACCAGGCGGGGGTGAAGCACGGACAGGCGTGCTCTTCTTGTCGCCTCCCGCCGCCGTCGTCGCAGGATATGTGGTCGTGTCTGGCCAGGAAGAGGACGGCGAAGGAGGCATGGGATGCGGTGAAGACCATGCGCGCCGGCGTCGGCGTGCGGGATGCAACGCGCGAAACTCCGTCAAGAGTTCAACTCCATCGTCTTCAAGGAAGATGAGTCCGCCGACGACTTCTCTCGCATCACCGGACTCATGACAACCTCCGCACTCTCGGCGACGAAGTTTCCGACGCCGAGGTGGTGAAGAAACTGCTGCAGGTTGTCCCCGAGAAGTTGAACCAGGCGGCTGTCGCAATCGAGATGCTCCTCGACCTCAACACCGTCTCCGTCGAAGAGGTCATCGGTCGCCTCCGTGTCTTCGAGCAGCGCGCCAAACCCAAGCCACCCACCGATGCCATGGGGAGGCTGCTACTCTCAGAGGAGGATTGGGAGGCACGGGGAGAGCTCAGAAGTAACAGTGAGCTCGACGGCAGATCGGCGAGGCGGCGGCGACAAAAGGCGTGGGAAGGTCCGCGGCGGTCGTGGCGGCGGCGGTGGCGGCGGCTCGTCAACCCTAAAGGGCACGAGCGGGCGGCTTAGGGATAACAGGTGCAATGCGATATTGCGGAAAAATGGGCCATTGGGCCGAGAATGCCGTAGCAGTGAGAAAACTTCGGCGAGCACATGTTGCGGAAGAAGAGGACCAACCCACCTTGCTACCGGCGCTCGTCTCTTCTTTCCCCATCCGCAGATCGCAAGCTCGCCCGCACCGCCGGCGCTAGATCGGAGCTTGCGTCGCTCGGGCGCATCGGCGACATCTACTTTCGCCCGCCCGCCCGCCCGCTCCGCGCATCGGCGCCACCAACGGCTCCCGCTGCTGCCTGCCGGATCCGCACTGCTCGGCCGCCAGATCGGAGCTCCACTGCTCCGTCGCCGCGCGAGGCTCGGAAGGGGCGACACGGTCCGCTCAGTGCGGCGGCCTCGGCCTCCTCCCGCACCGACCGATCCGGTTGTCTCGGCTCCTCCACTCGCCCGGCCGCTTCACTCGTTTGGTAGCTCCAGTGCATCCGTTGATTTGAATGTTCCACCTCTCAAACCGATCGAGTCCACACACCGCATCGAGATACACGAAGCTAAAGTTTCGCCACTCGGCTCAAGGAGGACCGCGATGATCGGCGTTGGGTGCTAGACAGGGCTACAAACCACATGGCCGTCGTGATCTGCTTTTTTCCGACATCGACGGCAACATCTCGACGGTTCGCTTGAGATGGCTCGTGGTTGAGATTAAGGGATGCGGAACAGTCATCTTCAGCTGCAAGAACGGAGAACATCGCGACCGACCGGGTATATTATATTCCCTACCGACGACGAACATCATCGACCTTGGTCAACTTGAAGAGGCGAACGCCGCATCGAGCTCTACTCGGGGCTCTGCGGATCTCGACCGCAGAGCAAGCTCCTAGCCCGGTCCAACGCCCGCCACGCCTATATTCGGACCTCTGCATCACCGACGGTGTGTCTTCAACATGAGCTCGGAAGAAGCTTGGCGTTGGCATGCGAGATACGACCACATCGACTTCAAGTCCTGCGCGCCCGCCCAGCGGAAGATGGTGCGTGGATTGCCGCCGCTGATCGGTGGATCAAGTGTGTGACGATTGTCTCGCGCAAGAAAAGCAGAGGCGCACCGTTCACGACAAAGCGCAACGACGTGCGGAGCACATCCTCGACCTCGCCCACGGAGATTTATGTGGACCCATCGTGCCCACGACACCAAGCGGTAACAAGTATTTTTGCTACTAGTTGACGATGCAAGTCGATATATGTGGCTCCATCGCTATCAAGTAAAGATCTCGCATCGGTAGCAATCAAGAATTTCGAGCGGTAGTGGAGGTTGAGGCAGAAAGCGTCTCAAGGCCCTCCGCATCGATCGTGGGGAGTTCACCTCCGTGGAGTTCGGCAATCATTGCCGGCGTGGATTCCAACGGCACTCACCGCCTTATTCACCACATGAGCGGGGTGGTGGAGCGCCGCAACCAGAGCATCGTCGGCATGGCGCGGTCTATGCTCAAGGCGGCTACCGCCCGGCTACTCGGGCGAGGTAGTGAACACCGCGGTGCACATTCTCAACCGCGCCCGACACGCGCGTTGGGCAAGAAACTCCCTTTGAGGCTTGGCACGACGAACGCCCCGCCGTCCACTACTTCAGGACTTTCGGCTGCGTGGCTCACGTCAAGACTACACGGCCGGGACTCAAGAAGCTGGATGATCGCAGCACGCCAACCATATTCGTCGGCTACGAACATGGCTCCAAGGCTCATCATTGCCACGACCCTTCCACCAAGCGCATCGTGGTGTCCCGCGACGTCGTCTTTGACGAGGTTGCTCAGTGGAACTGGGGCGATGAAAGTGACGGTGATCCAGGCAATATCGAGCCCTTCATCGTCGAGTACACCACGGAATACGTCACCGGTATGCCTCAAGCCGATCTTTGCATCACCGGCTCATATGTCTCCATCGGCCTCTACACCCGACGCCGCGGGGCGATGACGCCCTCGACATCACCCGTGAGTGCGCCGATTGAGTTCGTCACGCCACCGGCTAATCCTGATGAGAATCTGGACGCGGACCATGCCGATGCTCCACTTCGGTTCCGCGCCATCGATGCCATCATCGGGCCTTCCTCGCCGCCTGGGCTTGTGCCCCGGTTGCTTGACGAGGAATTGCTATTCACCACGGCAGATGAGCCTGTCTCTTTCAGCGAGGCAGAGCGCGAGGCAAGATGGCATCAAGCGATGCTCGAAGAAATGAAGTCGATCGAGGACAACAAAACCTGGGAGCTCGTCACTCTTCCGTGGGCACCGTGCAATAGGGCTCAAGTGGGTCTTCAAGGTGAAGCGATGAGCACGAAATGTGATCCGGCACAAGGCACGTCTCGTTGCCAAAGGCTATGTACGTGGCGGGCATTGACTTTGACGAAGTTTTGCTCGGTCCTGCGCGAATGGAGATCAGACGGACGTTCTTGGCTCTAGCGGCGCATGAGCGCTGGGAGGTCCATCACATGGACGTCAAGAGCGCTTTTCTCAACGGCGACTTGAAGGAGGAAGTATACGTAAATCAGCCGCCGGGCTTCGTCGTCAATGGCTGTGAGCACAAAGTGCTCGCGCCATAAGGCGTTGTATGGCCCACGTCGAGCATCGAGGGCACGGAATGCCAAGCTTGATGCTTCCATGGCATCGTTTGGTTTCCAGAGGAGCAACTCCGAGCACGGCGTGTACATACGGAGCAGAGGAACGTCACGGCTGATCGTCGGAGTTTATGTCGATGACTTGATCATCACCGGCACCAGCAGCAGTGAGATCATGGCGTTCAAACTCGAGATGAAGCGCGTCTTTCAGATGAGTGACCTTGGGCTTCTATCTTACTACCTCGGCATCGAGGTGAACCAGAGTTCTGACGGCATCACGCTCTGTCAATCCGCTTATGCAGCCAAGCTGCTAGAACGGAGTGGCATGAGTTCCTGCAACCCCAGCTTAGCGCCCATGGAGCCTCGGCTCAAGTTGAGCAAGGTCAGCACCGCGCCACTAGTGGATGCCACCGAGTACAGGCGCGTCATTGGAGGACTGCGCTACTTGGTGCACACCCGGCCAGATCTAGCCTATTCGGTAGGCTATCTGAGTCGGTTCATGGAGAAACCACATGAGGATCATCTCACTGCGGTGAAACGCGTACTGCGGTACGTGGCGGGAACCCGCGACTATGGTCTTCACTACGCCAGGCGGGAGAAGGGACAAGTTTGTCTGGTCGGCTACAGCGACGCCGACATGGCTGGTGACATCGACACACGCAAGAGCACTAGTGGCATCATCTTTTTCCTCGCCGGTAACCCTATCACTTGGCAGTCTTCTAAGCAGAAGGTGGTGGCTCTGTCTTCATGTGAGGCAGAGTATATTGCGATATACTACTGGCTTGCCAAGGTGTCGGCTAGCTCGGCTTGTGACCGACTTACTCGGCATTGAGTCTGGAGCGCCAGAACTTAAGGTGGACAACAAGTCCGCCATTGCTCTCAGCAAAAACCCCGTCTTTCACGACCGAAGCAAACATATCGACACTCGTTATCATTTTATTCGGGAGTGTATTGACGGGAACAAGATCGTCCTCCAGCATACCTCGACAGAGACACAACTGGCGGACGTTCTGACCAAGGCGCTTGGTCGTGTGCGGTTCCTTGAGCTGTGCAGGTTGATCGGCGTCAACAAGATCGGTGAGATCGGCAAGGACTAAGGGGGAGAAATGTTGAAACTGCTACTCCATGCATCTCACCATTACCACCATTACCATCTGATCAGTTTCTTATGTTATTGCTGTCAGTTTTTCAGTTTCTATTGCTGTCAGTTTTTCAGTTTCTATTTGTAGGCAATTAGTGCTGATAGTGGGATGGCACATTAGTGCTAAATGCTATTGTTATTTCTTTATCTTTACCCTATAAATAAGAGAGGAAGATACAAGGAAAAGCAGCCAGTTGAGGCAGCACCAAAAACATTGAGTTCTTATCTGTTCTTGAGTGCGCCATTGCGGTGAATCCCCGACAAACTAGGTCAGATTTCTTTCAAAGTGTTTCAGATTTCTTTCAAAGTGTTTCAATTGGTTTCAAAGTGTTTCACTGATGAAAATCTGATATGGCATGATAATTCAGCA
Source organism: Bonia amplexicaulis (assembly GCA_036346245.1). Lineage (NCBI taxonomy): Eukaryota > Viridiplantae > Streptophyta > Magnoliopsida > Poales > Poaceae > Bonia > Bonia amplexicaulis. The sequence goes on from JAYGGG010000276.1 coordinate 77,525, forward strand.
TTAAACATGGCACAACAACTTAGAAAAATCATTTACTCATGATACGAATGAATAAAGAAGATACTAAATTTTAGAAAATCCTGCAAAATCCACTAAGAGCAAGTACCAGGCGGGATTCAATTAAAATTCTGAAAGAAATAGGCCCTAATTTTAAAAGTTAAATGAAGTTGGGATTAATTAGGTAAGTGCTGTGAAGATTTCTATTTTGTTTTTAATTTATTTTTCACTCTGGTTATGTTTTTATCGCTCTCTTAGCATCAGTAGAGTTGGGGATTGAAATTGCTGGTTAGTATATCGATTAGTGGCTAATTGACTATCTCCACCAAGGAAGTCATACTCATAATGATAAAATACAGTTGGATTTACACGTTATTTCTCTAATTAGTCTCTAGTAGACTCTTATATTCTATGATTCAAATCTACAATCCAGTTCTGCCAGAACAACATTAATCCTTCCTAGAGTTTCGGTTCTAAGTACCTGATCTGTCTATATATTTTTTTGTTGATTGTTTGATCACTGTTGAAATGGTTGATGTGTTCACAGCTAATAGGGGGTTCGCATTAGATACATACTCCTTTGCTATGGACTCATTGTGGCTTCCTCTTCTTCTGTCCTACTATGAATTTTGTTATCTTGCTTATATGATGTGTATTCTGTGCTCTCTCTCTCTCTCTATGGTGATCCTGTTGCACAGTGTCTTAAATTTAGAGGGTTGATATAATGTTACACAAATATACCTATGGCTACAATCTTGTTGCCATTGAGGAAATTGGCCATTATTCCTGGGTTGTCATCTTGCTAAATGATTATGAGTTTTTGCTCCTTAAGATGGCCAATTATTGTTGTTTCTGTTCTTTTTTACTACAGCAATATCATATTTCAGTGTTTTGCAAATCTTTATGTTCTTTCAAATACTACAGAAAGTATTTCATGCTTGGAGTCTTGCATGGCTTATTTTTGTTTCTTACTGGCCGCCTGTGATGAAACCTCTGAGAAACCAGAACGGGCATTTCTCCTGCTTTTGTTAAGTTCAGCTAATGGGGACAATAATAAGGAGGTATTTTCATGCTTTATAACTTCTAGTCTAATTACATGATTAATACACAAACTTAACATGCATCGAGGCTGCATGACTGCTGAGATATGGCAAAGGCATAGTACAATGGGGGCATGGCGATTTGCAATTCCTTTCCCAAAATATAAATATGTTGACTTTGATATGCGTATGTAAAATTCACAAATTTTCAAAGTAAACATTGGAAGGTATATAATGTAAGACAGAAAATGTTGACATCCAATTAGGAGGTGACAAGAAAATAGCCTAGTTGTTTAGGAAATGGAATGAAAATGTGTTTGAATGCCAGAAACTAGGTTTCTTTGGACTACTGTGCTTTTGTCTGGTTCTAACTTCTAAGCCTTTGTAAAACGTGTTACCACAATGTCACAAGAACAAGTTTTAAATTGGAAGTACCTGATACATGTTGAATGATAACTTGGTGTCTATTAGAACTGTCAATGCAGTGTCGATGGACAAATACTGTGATGTGATATGGTCATTTTGTTAGGATTATAGTTTTTCCTGCCACCTTGCTGGCATGCATCAGCAAATGGTGGTGCTCCGCCTTTACCAAGTTTATGAGTTCATTCGCAGTTTTGTATCATTGTTAAGAGGCATGCTTGGCATTTATATAATTATTTTGTTTTCCTATGTTCAGATCCTGAAGCAGTCTGCTGCAGATTACTTGAAGGTGTCTTCTTATGCATCTCAGGTATATGTTTGTACTGTCATATAATTATGAAACTGAGTGGACACAGTTGATATGAAAACTACTTCCAGTAGAAGTAGGGTGTTAATTGTTCAGAAGGGCATCTGTTTTGTAGGTGTTGCTGCCAAGAGAGCACCTTGAAAGTCAATACTCCTGCAATGCTGTACAACCCAAGTCATACACTAGTAGTTGCAGAGCTGCTACTGTTAGAAGTGCTATTCCTGAACCAGATGTTTCTCAAAGCTGTGGTAATGCATCAGAGTATGTCTGCTCAACTACCTTCTCCTTGCAATGACTGCTGATGGGCATCCATAGCTTGGTGTTCAATAGTTCATTTTCCACTTTTATTGGTCTGATTATGAATCAAGTTCGTTGATCTCATTATGTCTAGGGTATCACCAGCCAATTCAAATAGAGATAATGTGGTTGCTAGTTTACTTCAACAAATACCACTCAAAGGATTGGCTCCTCAATGGATACGGCCCCCTCCCCCCAGATTTGAAATACTTGAAGGGGAGGTAAAGTTGTTGGCTAAGTGTTGTTTATTTATATTATTTTTATTTCTGAACATAAATAATACTTCTCGATGAATTTACAGTTACAGTGGCTGAACCTGGACAACAACCATGAGCTGCTATGGGATGGTAACATGTGTGCTGACACTAGCCAGGGGGCTGCGATCAGAGATTTGGTCGGAAGAGCCTGTAAAGGTCCACTTGCACCTGCCCAACAGGAGGTTCTCTTCTACTCTTTTTCTCAAATGGATATGTTGATAATTGATATTGAGTGGTTAACTAAGCTGATAACTTAGATGACCAGTAGCATTATGCATTTTCATTGAAGAAATTAAGATTTTATTTATCTGGAGGTAGATAATTTTTTGTGTCATTTTCAAAGTCTCGCACAACTACTTTTTTTTCAAATTCATCAATAGAATTCCCTCTTTTTGGTCAACTGTTTAATATTATTTCCACCTTTTCAATTGTTTCAGTTACTTGTTTACATCCCTCCATTTTACTAAATATTTGTAGGCATGATAGCTCAGAATAGCTCAGGTCTTATAGTGCTATTTGTTAAGGGTATTAGAGATAGAATAGGAATCAGCATGTTCCTCTGTAATATCCTTTTGTACTCCCTGTATATATTGCCCATTGGGCCTTTGCAATATACATACAATATTCATAACATGGTATCAGAGGTTACGTTAAAACCCTAACCTCGATCGCGGGCGTCGGCGACCGGCGGCGGCGGAGCGGAAGTAGATCGATGTTAGGGTTTTAATATAAGCTCTGATGTTATGTTATGAATATTGTGTGTATATTGAAGATACCTAATTGACAATATATATAGGGAGTATAAAGGGATATTATAGGGGAATATGCTGATTCCTATTATATCTCTAATACCCTTAACAAATAGCACTATAAGACCTGAGCTATTCTGTTTTGTACAATAGAGCCCTCTTTTATTTTGCTGATTTGAGCCCTCGAAGGCTTAAACTATCCAATTCGTCTAATTAAGGCCTTCGTGTAGTTTGGCTAATGGCATGCTGATGTTGCAATTAACACTCGCTACACGAGGTTGCCAACTGGACAAAAATTCACTTAGGTAGGTAATAGTTGCCCACATTTTAGCCTGTGCAGTGTGCAGCCGCTCGCTGCAGCCATCCATTGGAGAGACACCTTGTGAGCAGAACCCACGTCCAAAATGCAAAAAGTGGACTAGGCCCACAACTACCAACATACCTTTGCTCCATGAACACCCCCTTATCCACCCTGCCTCTTCTCTCTAAGTGAAGCCAGCCACCGTTGTCGCCATCCTCCTAAATCCAATGAAGTCGCCGACAAGCGCAGTGGGTGGAGGCGCTGCCAAAGGTGGATTTGGCGATGAGGCAGCGTGGAGCGAATTCATGGAGCAGCGAACTGAGACAGTAGTCACTGAGACAAGCTGTTGTGCGGCTGCCAACTGAACAAGATGACAGGCTATAGTGTGCAAAGGCATGGTGAGGCAAGGTAACTTCAGGCTTCCAGTTGCTTAGCGCGACACCTGATGGGCCAAGGCTGTGAGCTGCAGCTTGAGGTGGCTTGTGAGGAACCGAGTCAACCACAGGGGTCTAGGTGACATGAGGACAGCCGCATTGATGATGGCATGATGCTGATGGCATGATGCTGATGGTAAGAGGACGATGACGGCGGAGAGATGTTGATTGTGCCAAAGAGGAGATGTGCTGTGGGAATAATTGCGATATTCTTTCCTAAAAATATAAAAATGATGTGGAATGGATTGCCCATACTCTACATGTTGGTGAGTTGGCTCCCACCTTACAGTTCCATCTTGCGAGTTAAATGTCACATCAGCCTACCATTAGTAACTAATGGAAGGGCTTGATTAGACAAAGTTGGATAGTTTTAAGGGCCTTGAAACTATTGTTTTGTTGATTTGAATCCTATTTGTTTTGAAGAAAGAGGGACTGCTATAAAATAGGAATGGTAAACTTTGGTAATTTTAAATATTTTTTGTACCATTAGTTTTATATATTTTCATGTATTTCGTCTATCGTTGTAGGTATGTTTCATATGTTGAATTAATTGATAGTTCAGAGTCTAGGTTCTATTTGAAATAATTTGAAAACAGGCCTATATAAATCATTTAGTAAAAAGGGTCCTAACTAACACAAATGGAAATAAGAGGACTAACACAAAGCAACTAAGAAAGAAGTTTGATGAAATTTTAAAAGAATTTATTCACACTAGTCTAAATCAATTGTGCTTAGGCTTCTTATGCGTTTGTATAAGTGTTAATAGTAGGTCCATCGGCTCTACTATCTTGTTGGGCACTTGAAATGTTGGTAGCACTCATTTCCTTATGCTATGTTGCTCACTTTTGTATGTAGTCCATTATAGGAAATATCCTAGTTCTTAAAGCCTTCCTTTTGTTGTCTAATGCTAATATTTAGCATATATGCCATAACAGAGATGTATAGATCCGACTGTTAAAGACACACTCTTGACAAGTACTACTGACAGCAAGTGGAGAGGTGGTAAAAGCCACCCAACCATAGGGTTGTGGCCAATGCTAAATTTGGAAAAATAAGTTTTTTTAGTGATTTGATACTCTTATTTGGTTACACTAGCATAATTGTTAGGCTCCTATAGATAGGAGACTTGATTGTTCTAAAGACGAAAAAAGTTAAAGATTACCAAAATGATATCTTTCTCTCTTCGTTGTATGGCCGACTTGACAGACGAGCGCCACAAGCATTCTTAGCTGATGTCAAGGACACCTGTTCGAGTGATATTATGGCTACAACCTTTGTAAACCCCCCTTGGACACACACATGCTCACTTGCACAGGCCACAACTTCTTGCTAGAGCTATGTCTGAGTTCGACGTCTTTTCACGGAGCCATATGGGCTACCTTTAGTGCTTAGCTGTGATCCCGCCATGTCAATCTTCATCCCGACTTAGACCTCGTTATGGTATGACCCTATTGCTACCTCAACTGTAAGGTTGAGATTAGAAGCGAGGTGTATCAAAGCTAACAAAAGTGGTTAATGAGCGGCTCGATGACCTCAATGGTGTTGCGCTTCTTTTCTATGGTGGACCCTCATACCAACTACCATCAAGTTTGGATGTGTCATGGTCTTCCGCACACATCATGAATGCTTTGAATTCTAGTCATTCCCAAGGAAGCACAGATACATCATGTCGGACCATTCCAAACCAAATCCTACCATTTTTCAAGGTATGATCTTACAATCCATCCTATGCTCCCTATCGTACCTACACGAAAATGACCCTACTTAGGATCACAAGGACTTACCCGGCCAAACTTAGACCTTGTGATGGTGTGACCCTATTGCAAACCTCAACTTCAAAAGGATGGGATTAAGAAGTGATGTGTATCAAAGCTAATATAATTAGGTAATGAGTGGCTTGGTGACCTCAATGGTGTTGCACTTCTTTCCTATAGTGGACCCTCCTACCAACTACCATCAAGTTTGGATGTGTCATGGCCTTCCGCACACATCATGAATGCTTTGAATTCTAGTCATTCCCAAGGAAGCACAAATACATCATGTCGGACCATTCCAAACCAAATCCTACCATTTTTCTGTTATGAATATTATGTGTATTGATATGAGACCCAAAGGGCCATATATATAGGAGAGTACAAGAGGATATGCCACATAGAGATAATGCATATATAGAATAGAATCCAAACTCTATATCCTAATACAACTCTATTTCCTTAACACCCCCATCAAATGCAAGACGCATGCAATAGCATTGTATTTGAAAAAGGAGTTAATACTAAAACAAGAAAAATCTGAAGTCCGAGTCTTGATGATGTCGTCGTTGCGTGCAGCCTTGGAATAAACTGTCAAATCAAGCTGAAGAGGAATAGATATAAGCATGACGGCACAGATCGAAGCCCGAGACGGCGGTGGCGCAGTGCACAAGAAGCGCAACGGAGGTGCGGTGCAGAAGAAGCGTGGTGGCCTTAAAAGCTCGTGGCGGCGGCTAGAAAAGCGGCGGCATCATAACGACTTCTACGATCTGCACGCGGCTCGAGAGAATAGAGCGGCGGCTGCTGCTATGCAAAATAAAATACCTACTCTTCTATGACTGACAATTAATTTGTGGACTCGCACGGCTGAGACGAACTAAAAATAAGAACTACGGATTTTGATGGACGCAACAGAAGACTCACGAGGAAAATAACTTGAAGACCGACTAACTGAAAAGAAAAAAAACTTAAAAGAAAAAAAATAATCAAGACGTAGAAGGAAATCATGATAATAAAATATCCGATCCTCCTCACGTTTCACTTCACCCCCGACCACCTCACTCTTCACTTCACCCTCCTCCCGCTCTCTTCTTCCCGCACATGATCAAGGTCGCGGCTCGGGCGATGGCGCGAGCGACTAAGATCCGACGCAACAAAAGAAGATCGGCTATGGAGGTGGCGGCAGCGCCTAGGTGGCTCGGGCGGGAGAGCAATGCGACTCTGCGGAGGCGGGAGAGCCCGCCAAAGGACTCAATGACGGCGGCGACGAGGATCCGAGAAAATCGAGCGGCGGTGGTGGTCCCGACCGGCCGGAGCGGGCGACACGGAGCGTCTTGGCAGGCGGGCCGAGGCGAGCGAGCGAGACGCAGCGGCCGAGGCGCGGCGAGCAGCACTGAGCGAGTGGGCGGCGGCGGCGCCGCAGACAACGCGTGGCACGGAGGCACGGGAGACGGCGGACGCCGGATTCGACGGTGGAGAGGCGGATCCGGCCGGAGGCGTCCGGATCGACGGCGGAGAGGCGATCCGGCTGGGAGGCATCTGGATCCGGCGCCGGAGAGGCCGGATCCGGTCGGCCCAGGCGACAGCGGAGAAGATCCACGGGCGGTGGCGCAGATGCGGCGAAAAGAAGGACGACGACGGCGGCAACAACGTGACGGATCCGGCGGGCAAGACCGGTGGCCACCGATCCGGAAGAGGTGGCGGCGGAGCGATCCGGTGAAGACGAGCGAGCCGGCGGCGATGACCCGTCTCAACGAGAGAGGCCATGGCGGCTAGGACAACGGCTACTGGAGGTGACCGACGGCGTCGAGAAGATGGCCGCCCAGAGAGATCGATTCTCCGGGGCATGACAATGAAGACAAACGAAGGTTAGGTATGGAACCTAGGCTCTGATACCATGTTATGAATATTGTGTGTATTGATATGAGACCCAAAGGGCCATATATATAGGAGAGTACAAGAGGATATGCCATATAGAGATAATGCATATATAGAATAGAATCCAAACTCTATATCCTAATACAACTCTATCTCCTTAACATTTTCAAGGTATGATCTTACAATCCATCCTATGCTCCCAATCGTACCTACACGAAAACGACCCTACTTAGGATCACAAGGACTTACCCGTCCAAACTTAGACCTTGTGATGGTGTGACCCTATTGCAAACCTCAACTTCAAAAGGATGGAATTAAGAAGTGATGTGTATCAAAGCTAATATAATTAGGTAATGAGTGGCTTGTTGACCTCAATGGTGTTGCACTTCTTTACTATAGTGGACCCTCCTACCAACTACGATCAAGTTCGGATGTATCCTGACAAATTGTACAAGATAGCCTTCCTCACACACCATGGATGCTTCGAATTCTTAAGTCTTGCCCAAGGAAGCACTTGGTATGGCTGTCGGACCCTTCCAACCCTGATCCTACCATTTTCACTGTACAACACTACCATGGTCCTATCCAATTCTACAAACGCGAAAATGATCCTAGCTAGGCTCATAGAGGAAGGGAGGGGTCATCACTACCCTCAACTCCGAAAGGATGCTATTAAGAAGCAATGTATATCAAAGCTAACACAAGTAGTTAATGAGTGGGCCGATGACCTCACTGGTGTTGCGCTTCTTTACTGTAGTTGACCCTTATACCTACAATTTACTCCGTCCACAAATATAGATCATTTTTTACTTTTTACGGTCTCCAACGCAAGACTTTGACTATGATTTATTAGCATAATGTACTAGTAAAAATAATAAAAATATATATTATGAAAGAATTTGCAAGACAAATCTAATGGTATCATTTTTATATAGTCAATCTATATACTTTAACATATATTAATTGTTAAAGTTTGAAAATCTTATTTGCCACGGAACTTCTGACGACCTATATTTGTGGACGAGGAAGTATGTGAAGTTGGAATGTACCGTAACAAATTGCGCAAGATGGCCTTCTACCAGTGTTACACAGACATGGATGCGGGTGTTGGAATTTGACTCGGATTTGGATGTCCGATTCGGCAAAAAAAAATTGGACACCGGCAATGTTACTCAGAAATGCACTCGGGTGTCGAATCTGACTCGGATTCGGATTCGGGTGTCCGAATCGGCAATTTTTTTTGGACACGGTGTCTAAGTTCTGTGGACAGGTGTGTGCAGAAGTACACAACATTGATGTTTTGAATTCTTAGTCATGCCCTAGGAAGCACTTATACAACCTGTCGGACCATTCCAAAACTGATCTACCATTTTCGATGTACGATTGTACCATGATCCTACAATCCGATCCTACGATTCCAGTCCGACAAACATGAAAATGATCCTACCTAGGATCATAGATAAAGAGAGGGAGAGGGAGGGAGCAGCGATTGTGTAAGGAGGTTAAGTGACAGGGACACAACTGTGCCAATTGTTGACCAAGGCTAATACCAGTTCCCACTGCTGCTAGGTCAAATTCAAACTTTTGAGTTGAAAAGTGGTTTCTGGGCGGTGATTGGTTGTTCCTAGCTAATTAACCATTGGGAACAGGAAAAATCAGATGCATAAAACAGTTGGTTTTCTAAATCTTGTAATGATGGGATTTTAAACCTTGGGCAGGCCAAACGCTCCAGTAGCATTTCAATTTTCAAGCACTTTTGATCAACCTTCTTCAGCCATATCATTGGCCATTTGTCCTCACTAAGATTGGATCTGTCACCTATTCTGTAGCTTCTTTCGAAGGGACAGATCCATGATTTCTTTCATGTGACTCATTTTAAACAATACTATGGTTTATAATACCTGACTTATGTCTTGGCAAGGCCATTTCTGATTAACCTGATTAAGGTGCTTCATTCTGGACTGAACCATGGAACTTGGTAAATTTTGCTCAATGGCAAGGGCTTGCTGGTTAGTTCAAGCTGTTTCTGTTGGAGGGAGATATATTACAGATGCAATTTTGGGCTACACCTATACCAGGTGCAAGTCGAGCAGCAGCTGCGCCAGCCCAACTATTTGGTTTGTGATGACATCAGAATCTTGCAGTCAAGAAATGAAAGCGTTCATTGCAAAAAGAGAATTGAAAACAGATAGATAGGAAAGTCAGTGATAGGACCACAAAAAGAAATATGAGTGGTATATTTGGAAACACAGAATATGCACTAAATAGTTCATACATAAACCTGAACATATTTGTACAATAGTGGTTGTAGCCGACTAGCTGTTACATGCTAGTGCAGTGGTCGTAGCAGCCCAAATAAGTATTTTACCTGGGCATGCACGTAACAACGGCTGCTTTTAAGTGGCCACACGACGTAGTCTCTGCTATTATACTGTGCTATTTGGAATATTTTACATGCGTAATGGATTCATAACTTCTTGCAGCAAGTTGTGGTAGAATTAGCTAAGGACTGGAGGCTAGTTTATCATTGCGGGATGACACCAGAGAAGCTCCCTGTATGTACTCTCTTCTGACAACATGTTGACCCTTTTCCATGCTTCATGTTGATGGTCCAACACTTCGCGTTTCAGGACCTTGTTGAACATAATCCACTCATTGCTGTTGATGTTCTTTCAAAGATGATCAACTCTCCTGACATGGATGTGTATGTATAGCAGATGTTTCATTTGTTCTATTCTTTATTCTTTTAAACTGTTGTGTTATTCCGTGTATAACATTTTACACACTTTTCTTTTTGTTTGACAGTTACTTTGATATTCTTGTGCACATGGAGATGAGTCTACATTCAATGGAAGTTGTTAACAGGCTTACTACTGCAGTAGATCTACCGCCAGGATTCATTCAAGACTACATCTCAAACTGTATTCGATCCTGTCAAAACCTCAAGGTTTGTTCCTAATCTTGTAAGTCATTTCTTTTTTGGGGGAATTCAGAGGTGATCATCTTGGATTATTATAGTAAACAACTAAACATGATTCATAACATTAGTTGCTTAATGCAAGTTGATGATAAAGATGTACATTTTTTTCGATTCATTAAACCCAAAAGTGTTGATTGTGCTTGCTAACCTTGGCTATTTGATTTTTCTGTAGCTTGCTAAATGATTCTTTGGATGATCCCTAGTTGTTGATGTACCTTTTCCTTAACTAAGTTCTGATTGTGTTATGGACAGGAGTAATATCTTTCATTGTGTTTATCAAAGTACTGCATAGTATGGACCCAGCATCCATTCTTTTGTGTTTTATTTATTTGCAAAACATTTCTATGCTTCTATAACATGTGATGGTTCATTCACCTTATTAGTAGTTGCTCTCAGGGATTACAAACTGTTTTACAGGAAAAAAGCTCCATTGCCAGTTCCTGTTTTCCGATGGTTACCAGCAGTAACTGCTCGAAAATCAACCAAAAATAAAATATGAATTCAAAATTTGAATTGAAAAACAGGTCTGTAAGAAGGTATGTATTGATGATTATGTTTACACATGTGTATGAGTATATATATAGGCAAGGATGACCTGGGTTTATGGCTTATAGAATATAGCCACCCAAAGGGGATCCTTGCCTATTAGGACTCAAACACCACTACCCCTTGTCTATCAGGGCTCAGACTCAACACACCCAATCACGTGAGGACAGCTGTGTAGCCCAAAGGGGACAGCCGTGTATATATGGTCTAACACGCCCCCGCAGTCGAGGCGTCGGCACAACGGACGTTGAGACTGGACCGGAATTCGGTGAAAGCCGAAGATGGTAGGCCTTTGGTGAAAATGTCGGCGTCATCGCGACGTGAGCGGGACGTCGAACACGTACATCTCCAAGGGCGACCCGCTCACGAACGAAGTGAAGATCAATCTCAATGTGCTTGGTGCGTTGATGCTGGACGGGGTTGGTGGACATGTAGACGCTCCTGATGTTATCACAGTAGACCAAAGTGGCGCACTAGGGAGGGCAGTGAAGTTCGAGTAGAAGTTGGCGCAACCATGTAGCTTCGGCAACCGCGTTGGCCACGGCGCGATATTCTACTTCAGCACTGGAGCGGGACACCGTGGGTTGACGTTTGGAAGACCAAGAGATGAGATTGTCTCCAAGAAAAACTGCGTAGCCCGATGTGGATTTGCGTGTATCCGGGCAACCTGCCCAATCAGCATCCGAGTAGACGACTAGATTGGACTGAGTAGATGGCCGAAGGATGAGTCCAAAATCGAGAGTGCCTCGGATGTATCGGAGGATGCACTTTAAAGCTGCAAGGTGAGGCTCCCTCGGTTCGTGCATATGAAGACAGACCTGTTGGACAGCGTAGGAGATATCTGGCCTGGTGAATGTGAGGTCTTGTCAGAGAGCACCCAAGGCTGCGAAAGTCGATGGGTCTCAGAGGTCTTGGCCGTGTGAGCTGACCATCCCTCCCTTCCATGTGATATAAATTGATGGCATACTTTGTCTCTGTTGACTTTTTCTCTCCTTTGCATGTGCTAAATTGAGTACATAGTTTTGGCTCATGTTGTAGGGGTGGCCCCCACCCAAACCCAACCGGTCTGCTAGGACGCGGTAAGACCCAAGATGGGACATGTACAATGGCGCATATACCCCTATGGAGGGTATTCAGATGTAAGGGTATAGTTGTAAAACATTCCCCATGTAACCATGTATATATATATGGAATCCAACCCTAGGGAAAACCCTAGAAGCATTGTTCACCTACTCTCCACTACCGTCTCTCTTTCTGTTTTGCCTGTAGCCACAACAGTTGGCGCCGTCCGTGGGGAAAGACAAGAGCAAGCCTTAAGATCCGAAGAAGGATGGCACCAAGGAAAGCAAGCCTTAACAGTTGGCGCCTTAAGATCCGTCAGCGGTGAAGAAGGGAAACACGACAGAATCCCGCGTCAACACTAGGGCCTCGGCGTCAGCAGCCGCGGGCATGGACGACGACGCGGGCGTGGCCGCAGCGAATGTCGACACCCGTCACGCGACGATCGACCCTGCTACTGCCGGCACGACAACTGGCACCACTCCGCGCGCGACGATCGACCCCACTACGGCTGGCGCGACGACAGACGCCACCGCCGACGTTGCGGGAGTGGCGAGCGGTCCTTGTGGTAACACCGGCCCCGCCGCCGACCTCCGAGCCCACCGCACGGCAAGATCGGGCAACCCAGAGCGCAGTCGTGGTCCCTGCGCCCCCGGTGGCACGACCAAGTGCGATGACGGCTCCGCCTGCGCCGATGGTCGAGAACGCTACTATCTGACCATCGACGCTCCGGCGGTGAGCGGACCTCCGGGGAGCCGTGCGAGATATGCAAGAGGCTAGGAGTCAGCAGACCCCGCTGGTGGCCGCGCCGGAGCCCACGCCGAAGCGTGTCGACAGTCGCGACGCCCCCACGTCGTGACATAGCGGCCAGTTCACACTTTCTATCAAAAAGAGGTGCAAGTATTACAACGCAGACCAACACACGAAAACCCCGATGTCACACCTGTCGATCCGCGTCGCGTCCCGAAGCGCCGGTACCACCTTCGTCACGCCGTGGGACCTCGTCCAACCAACGCCCAAGGCTCCCCTCGCCGTACATGGTTCGCCGTAGCTCCACCTTTGCCGCGGCCTCCCCAATGTACTCCCAAACCGCTCGTAAAAACACAAACAAATAGGCGAACGGCGCCAAGACAAAGACCCGACAAGACCCTCGCCCGTACGGCATTTCCGGTAGGGGTCACCACTCCTCGACATGTCGGCACTCAAGCCTCGATGAGTGCACACGCCAGGCACGAGGTCACGTACGAGCAGTGGTTGCCAAAAGATACTGCAGCATTGCGAGAGAGGTTGGCCGCATTCCCAATCCGCCTCAACGTCCGTGACAGCTCTTCGGGTCCGAATGTGCGAGGGGGCACCTCGGCGACGGGATATTCAAGGGCGTCCTCCAAAGCCAACATGGCATCCCATGCGACCGCAGAGGCGTCGCCCAAGACTTGATCTTGCTTCCCAGCGGCGGTGAGCGACCTTTCTCCTCTCCAACGCACCATCTGCTGGAGCGGTGTCTCGTTCCTCGCGCCCGCTTGCCGCTGCAGACTACGAGTGCCTCGGCGATGAGATAGCCTCCGCACGCCCGCCTCCAAGCGTTGGATGCGGTCATCCTTCGCGGAGTGCTCCTGCTCGGACGCGCGAAGGGCCTCTTCGGCAGCACGCAGGCGATCCTCCAACGCGCCCTGCTCGCGGGCGTGAGCTGCCCGCAACGCCTACCTTAGGGCAAGGGTCTGCAAGAAAGCAGTCAGTAAAATCCCACAGAACCACGTTTTGCCAAGAAGTCAGCCACTCACCCTCAACTCCGAGGCCTCCAGCACGCCTCCAAGGAACTCCGACCCGCCCAATAGTAGTGCCTGGGGATCCAGATCAACGCCCGCCTCCCGCCCCAGGCACCTCCTGACGACGGACCACAGCTATCGGGCTAGGATGGGCAACATCCACGACAACTTCAGAGGTGCTGCCCATCCCACTCAACGGTACATCCCCGCACTCAGGAACGCGGGCTGCGACACCGGCCGGCACCCCTTCAGCCCCAAAGGCAATCACAACGGTTTCGGCCTCCTTAGACGAAGCCGGCCCTCCGCGGAGGGTAGCCCCCGAGCTGGGGCCTGACCCCGACAAATCCTCGGCCCTAGTCGCCGCAGCCCGCGAGGAACCTCCCAAGACCTTAAGTCTGGGGGCCTCAGTGTCGGAGTCCGAGTCCCACAGGCGCCCGACCTTGGTCGCCACAGTGAACCCCCCTGGACCGGACAGGTGATTGTACGCGTGGCCGCTTTGCCTTCAAGAAGCAGGGGGACCCCACTTCGGTAACCACCGCGGGCGGAGGCTCCACTCCTGCAACCTCCGTGGCCAGCGAAGCCTCCAAGTCATCCGCGACACGCTCATGACCCCCGAAGCCGCCGAATGACCCCTCGCCCTTGCCCGTCGCCCACGCTCCCAAGTCCGCATCAACACGAGTCACCGGATTGAGCTACGCATCCGCGGCACTTCCAGGAGCGTTGACGCTCACCGCACCAACAACGGCCGTAGAGGACCGAATCATGCGGCGAGGCGATCGAACCTCTTCGTGACATCACCGTCTCGGGCGAGGGCGGCGCGCGCGCTCGAGCGGCGGCAGCCTCGCTTTCGGCCGCCTGGGCGCTGGCTGAAGGCGGCGTCCGGCGGCCTCGTCTTGGCGGCGGAGATCCTCACGGGCGTGGGTGGCGGCGTCGTGCTCGAGAGGCGGCCGCGGCCTCGCTTTCCGCCGCTGGGCGTCTTGCGAGGCGGCGTCGAGCGGCCTCCTGCTGGCGGCGGAGGTCCTCTGCTGCGCGGCGTCAGCAGCAGAGCTGGGCATGGTTTTTTACCTTTAAAGGTAAGTCAGACCAAATCCACCGATCCGATCCGCTTTGAAAGGCGGCGCGTGCGGCTCGGAGGTTGGCGGCGGCGTCCGACCGGCGGAGGAGGTCGGCGGCGGCGCTCGATCCGGCGGTCGGCCGAGAGAGGCGGCGATGGCCGGAGGGGACAGCGGCGTTTGGAGCGTCCGGATCCGGCGTCGGTCGGCGAGGAGGCGAGCGAGGCGGCGGCGGCATGGCGAGGAGCGGCGGCGGTGGCTCTGGGGGCGGCGAGGAGCCCGCTAGATCCAATGACGAGGAGGCGGCGTACACAAAGCGACGACGGCCGCTGCAGCCGGCGGATCCGACGAGCGCGAATCGGCGGCGAATCGACGGCCTGTGGCGGATCGACGACGAGTTGCAGCTCCCGGCGGACGAAGACCCCAGCGGTGGAGATCGGCGGCGGACGAGGCGGACGTCCGGATGAGGGACGGCGGCGCTCGGATCTGGCGACGGCGGCCAGAGGCGGCGGCCAGAGGGCTGGCGCCTGGAGGTGCAGCCGGGAAGGCGCGCGTGCGCAGCCGCAGGGGCACGCGAGAGCTAGGTAGCGGAAGTTTAACCTAGGCGTCTGATACCATGAAAGCTTATGGAATTCTATATGTTGATTAGGGGCCAAAGGTTACATATATATAGGCAAGGAGGACCCGGTTGGTTTATGGAAACATGACCACCGTGGGATCTCCTTGCCTAATATAAGAGCAATCAATCTGTAATAGCCATAATAGGCCAAGGGCCCATATATAGCTGTCTAACCATATATAGCTGTCTAACAATTATTATCATTTCTGGCATACGTATACCATTAAGATTGAAACGTTGTACTATGGAGTCCATGACATGCTTCTCGTTGTTTCAATTTGTGCAGTTCAAGACCTCTTCATTGAGGTACAAGCATTATGCATCGCATTCTCGCGAATAAGAGAAGCGGCTGGCTTGTTCAGGCTCCTCAAATCTTTAGAGTGAAGAAGGTTGTATGATTTATTTGTTCAGTTCTCTAAACAAATTTTCCACTCTGTACATCCATAGTTTTGTGTTTTCGTGTTGAACTGCTAATTCTTGATAGTTTTGAACTTTGTAGATCATAGCTCTTCTTGATGTATTAGTTGTCATTATGCTGTTCCCTAATCTCAAAAAAAAAAAAATCCCATAACTATTTCCCAGCTTCAGTTCATTCATGTTGGCAGTATCATGAAATGGATTAAGCCTGAGTTTTGTGTTCTGATCAACGTGATGGCAGGGCTATTATGATCAAATGCGTGGGGTTTTCTGTTTACATGTATCAGCCAACAAAGGTTAGCCTCATAATGACCTATGGCAAAGCAAAATAGAGTGAACGGACGGCAAAACCGGGATGGAGTAGTCTGTTATACATGTGCAACTATGCATGTATGGACAACAACCACCGTGTTTAGCTTATACATGTTTGATCTTGAAGAATAATGGGTCGCTTGTTTGATCTAGCTCTGTTCCTGTTAGTTCTCCGTCATTGTCCAAGTACATGATAATGGACTAAAGCAGTTAATCTTGAAGAACAATGGGTCCCTCATTTGATCTAGCCCTGTTCCTGTTATATTTCGGTCATTGTACGAGTACATAATAATGGACTAAAGCAATTACCTGTGGCCTGTTAAAGATAGGTGAGAGCACTGAACACTGCCAGCTGAATGAGCGCCTGCTGATGTCCTGGCTCCTGAGTGCTATTAATTGGGATTCAGATGTGAAGCAAGGCTGTATTCATTTGTTGTATACTTTGTTGTAATATCATAACAGTAGAACATCTCGCACTATTTGTTTCAGTAGGACTTTACATATCGAAATATGAGATCCAATTGCTTTTAACTACAAGAATATTTTGTTTTGCAAAACATTTTATGAAAAATAATATGTACAGGTAATTTCATGTTTATGTTTCAGTAGGTGAAAACAGCATGGAAATTACTTTACTAACTACAAAATAATACACTATCTATGATCCCATACTATTCTGTTTTGTCGAAAAAATATTTTTTAGTGAACCTAATAGCTCCTAATAATATATTTAGAGGTCAACTAAGATCAATTTAAATTTCAGCTAGGATATCAATGCATATGATTTGCAAAAAAGAGTACGAGCATAAACTGCATCCGTGCTAAGTAAACACCTGGCATGGACTTTGGGGATTGCGGATTTGACGCCGGTGATGTAGGGGACGGTCGATCCAACGCCAGTGACCTTAAGGACAACGGCTTTGTGGGCAACGATGTCAGGGAAGACGAATCCAACATCGACGACATTGCGGACGGTGGATCCGATGCGGGAGTCCTCATGGATAGCGGATCAGACATTGTATCGACATCAGGGATGTAGATCCCATGTTGATGATGTCGTATATGATGGATCTATCGTCGGCGATCTCGCAGATGACGGATCCTATGCTCGCCAGCCTGGGGATGCTGCCTCTAGTGCAAACAGTGTGTAACACATTCAAAGGAGGACTTGCACTTCTGCGATAGAGTGGGGCGGTGTGGGCAGGAGGAGATGGGTGGCGTGGGCCGGAGTGGGGTGAGGGGGCGACATGGGCTGGAGTGGAGGAGGGTCGACGGGGCGGAGTGGAGGGCGTCGTGGGGCGGTGTGGGCGGAGGAGGTGGGCGGCGGGTGTTTGGGGTGTGGGGATTGGGGTCGGAGGAGGTGGGCGCGGGGTTGGGGTGCGGGGTTGGGGATCGAGAACGTGGGCGTGGGAAGTGGCAGGACCAACTTAAAATGGTATACGTTGGATGAGCTGAATCAACGGTATAGATATCTAGATGGTAGAACCAACTTGCAATAGTAGCCATTGAATTTTGTTGATCTAACCGTTAGGAAGAGAGAATATTAATGAAACTGGGTGATAAAAGATTTAATCAAACTAGTGCTTTTTATATTAGTATAGATGTACCTAGAGAGAGCCCCTGTCGTTATTCATCTAGAGAATCGAACAAAGATTCGTTATTCATCAAGTGGGTCGAGCAAAGGATGAATAAACAAATCCTTAAAGTTCTGTTGTAATCTCTGGAGATCAGCTATTCTTCATTTCTCCTCTAATCGATGCCTTTTTCACTTAGCATCATTCTAATTTAAGCTGTCATCGTACGGATGTTTGCCCTCCCAATATGCTAGCATACATCACTTATTATTTCCATTTTGGTTACTTGGCTACACAATGCTGGCGGTGATAAACTTGTGCACATATGTCGCAAGTGTCTCCATCCACACCATAGTGTCAGATTGTGCCTATGTGTTGTCTTATGTGTAACCATTACTCAACTTTCCAATATGCTTCAATTCACTATTGCAGTGCTTTGTAAAATATATGTTTTTGGATGGGAACATTTTTCACGACTTTATCTAATTTTTTCAAGTAAATTACTTCACACCAAAACATTTGGAAAATGTATTTGTTACGTAATCAAAAAAATTTAGAAGGTATTAGGAACATTCTTGGAAGGAGTAGCATGATAACATCTCCTAAAAGCATTTATGTTTCTTAATTTTTGAGTTATACAAAGGATAAAAATGCCTAACAATAATTTTGTACCCCCCATAAAGATTTTATTTGAAATTTCAAAGGATGCGTGATAGAATATGGCCTGGTTCTTTTTGACTTATGATTTATGTCTTTTCTTGAACAAACAAATAAACGAGATAGTTTCTTCGTTGTTTTCGATGCGCTTATCGGCATTCAATTTGTTCGCACAAATGCTCGCACTAGGGCTAAAATCCAAGCTGCTGCTAAAAAGAACACACCCTATAGCTTCACAAGATCGACTCAATTCGATCAAACCATATAGTACAAACTTAGGATTAAATTAAATGAAGGAACATATGATAAGGTCTAGAATTATGTTATGATGAACCATTGCCATTTGAGAGGTGTGTGAATTTGGAATTTGAAAATTGCCGCTTTTTGGGAGTCTCGCAGACTTGACTTGGTCGACCGCCAAAGGTGGCAGTTGACTACAATGGTCAGACCAACCTCCCCTGGTGATTTGATCGACTACCATCAGCGCTTGGATTGAAATTACCTTGGATTGAAACCGCAGCACTTGAACAGCACCCGAGAGAGCGGTTTAGGTCAACAAGAAGCTGAGAAGATCAAGTTAGATCAAGACTAAGGACTTTGAGGGTTCGAGCTTATATGCTTTGAAAAATATGCATAAGTGTAGTGTGTAAAATCCGTGTTGTGTGGGGGTTATCGGGTTCCTCATATGTGCTAAATGGATAGTATCCACTAGTGTTAAATAGGTGCTTGGTTGCTCTATCTATTTAACAGGTTGGAACAAAAACTTGCTAGTTAACTATCCTAACTTTACTAATTGAAGCCAAGTATTGTATGGTTAGGGTTAGAGAAGTGTAAGTGCTGTAGTGTGCTCTATTGTCCTCTAAGTGGAGTGGCTGTGAGATTTTCATCCTCAAGTAGCAATATATCAGCTTTGTTCATTTCCTATAGATCTTTCTTATGATGATGGATTTACTCTTGATTTGATTGATTTTGCCCTTCTATCTTCTCCTTTTGATCTTATTATGCAAAGGATGTACAAGTAATGGAGATTACTTTTAGAGATTAATCTCCATCTATTTAGGTATCAGATTGCAAGTTCATGAAGTTACTCGGTTTTTGCTTGGATTTGACCTTTCCGAGTGATTTTATTGATTCAAGTGTTCTTGCCTCGATTTCTTTAGAGTTCTTGCTTGCTGTGAGATATAGGAATATATCTACAACTATCTTGGATATCATTAACTCATGAATAAATTTTATTCACAGTTTTCGATTTTTAGCCCAATTTTAATGCAATCTTACTCAATCTTGAAGAAGATCTAAATTTTGACATGGCTTCTTGCAATCCTTAGTTGGAATAGGTTCGTGAGACCTTAAGCAAAGTGAGTGCAAATTTTTATATAATTTGGACCTGTATTTTTGGAGTTGCATAAAAAGATGGATCGCCTCAGGCTGAAAATTCAGTCAAACTACCATGTTCCCAATCTAACAGCCAAGGGGCCGGTCAAACCGGGTATCTATTGGTGATCTGACCACCGTGAGGTCAAACCGGACCTGGGTAGCCGGTTAGATCTGCTGGAATTTGTTTTTCTCTAGATTTTGATTTCTTGAGCGAATTGTTTTGGGTTTTGGCTATTCATCGTAATCTTAGTAATTCTATAGTTATTTGAGTGAAGGGTCAGGAATACTTTGGGAAAAAATTTAATCAGCACCATTCAAACCCTTATGTTGCCTTTCGGTCCTACATTAATGAATGAATAAATCTAAATCTTTTTGTGACATTGCATGTGTGCCAAATATCTATTACATTTTAAAACAACCCTAATTTTTATTTTTCAGATTTTAGAAATTAAATGCTAACAATGCCGGTGTCTTCCACACAAAAGTGGAGACAAACTGAAAAATGAAACATTAATTTGAAATAATAATACAGTAGAGTTTCCAAGGATCTCAATGATAAAGTTGGCTATCTCAAGGTTAACTCAAACCAATTGAATCCAAGAGTCCAATAATCAAAAGGCTAAAAGTGTTTTTACTTGCCACATATAAACATTATGATATTTAAAACCATAATATTAATTTTGAGTAGTAATAAAGATCTACCGTGGGGCTTAACTCTAAAGAGTATAAAAAAAGTAACCCTTAGCTACGCTAAAAGGAAAGAATATTCAAAATCATGCAATTTGAGCAATGATCAAATGGATCTTCCTAAGATTTGATCAGTAGAGAAAACGTTCCCAAATTACTTTCATCAGAAACAATAGAACAAGATTTAGGGCTAAATGTAGCGGAACCATATGCAACACATGGTTACAACTAAAACTCTTCTAGAACTGGATAAGTATCAAATATTTGTTACTTCTTGTATCCCGTAGGTTTGAGACATTAAGGGCTAGAAATGTTTATTTCTGCAACACATAAAAGGAAGTAATGTCATGAATGTGCCATGAAATGTAAATAATAATGTAGTAACTCTTTCTAAAGTTTTCCTAGAGCAACTCTGTCCCCAAATTGATTAAACCCTTAGATTCGAGAAATCAAACATGAAAAATGTTTATTTTGGCAACACAAAAAGGAAAGTTAATTTGAAAGTGTGCCGCTAAATTTGAACAATGACAGAGCAATTTTTTCCTAATTTTTACCCTAGAGCAAATCCTTCCCACATTACTTTCAATGGAAACAGTAATACTCAAGTCTCCAATTTAAGGGCTAAATGCAATGGAATCATATGCAAATACATGATTATAATTAAAACTCTTCTATCCTTGGACAAGCAACGGATATTTGTTACTCAGATACTGGACCAATCTTTATTTCTACCGTAGATTCAATAAACCAAGGCCTAGGAATGTTTACTTTTGCAACACAAAAGGGAAGTAAATTCAAGATTGTGCCATCAAATTTGATTATTTGAATATTAATAGAGTGATTCTTTCTATGGTTTACCTAAGATTTGATCATTAGAGAAACTCTTTTTCAAACTTGACTCGAACCCTTAGATTTGAGAAATCAAAGAATGGAATTTGAGAAATCAAAAAATGGAAAATGTATACTTTGCATCACAAAAATGAAAATAAATTCAAAAGTGTGCCATTAAATTTGAACAATGACATGACATCTTCCTAATACTTTACATGCAGAGCAAATCGTTTCCACATTAATACAAGGCTCCAAATTAAGGGGGTAAATGCAATGTAACCTCATGTAATAGGTGGTTACAATTAAAACACTTCCAACATTGGATAAGTAACCAATATATGTCACTCAGATATAGACCTATCTTAACCCCTACTATAAAATTGAGAAATCAAGAGCTAGTAAATGTTTACCTCCACAATATATGGAAAGTAAATTTCGAAGAGTGCCATCTAATTAAATTTGCAAAATAACAGAGTAAATCTCCAAATGTTTACCCAAGATTAGACCTATAGGACAAATCTTTCCCAAATTGACTCGAACCACTAGAACCAACACCTAGATGTAATATTTACCTTGTAACATAAAATAGGAAAGAAAATCAAAATTAGAATCTTGAGCAATAAAAGAGTGAATAAATCCTCCTAAGTTTTGCTAACGATTTCACATGTACAGCAAATATTTCC
Source organism: Bonia amplexicaulis (assembly GCA_036346245.1). Classification (NCBI taxonomy): domain Eukaryota; kingdom Viridiplantae; phylum Streptophyta; class Magnoliopsida; order Poales; family Poaceae; genus Bonia; species Bonia amplexicaulis. Next base: position 99,519 of record JAYGGG010000276.1, read on the forward strand.
CAAATTGACTCAAAAGATCCAAAAAAATCATCCAAAGTACACATTAGCCAAACCCCACGCGCCCAGCTATAAACCCCCGCCTCCCACGACTCCTCGACCATGTCTCCCCGCCTCCCACGACTCCTCGACCATGTCTACCAGGAAGGACGCCGGCCCCTCGCCGCCGGCCGCCCTGAAGCCCCATCCCCATCCCCATGGGGCAGATGCGGCGGGATGAGTGCGCCGACCTCCTCAAGCTGGCCTCCGGCGTCACGCGCCCGCTCGAGGACGTCGTGGCGGACTTCCTCGCCCGCGTCCTCCCGAGCGCCGCCTCCGCTTCGGCGCCGCCATCAACTTCGTCCTCGAGGTACGCGGCTCCGGACCTCACCCTGAAACCCCCGCACCGCTTCGTCTGCCTGCTCTGCGCTGATGCCTAGTTCAAGCGCCGCTCTGCTGGTCCCGGATTTCTTGATGGTTAGGTTTATAGGGGGTTCTTGGGGCAGGCTGATGGGTGTACTGGTTGATGGGAGGTTTAGGGATCGGGTGGATGGGGGAATGGTTAGACTCTGCGGCAAGGGGTGCGGCTTTTATGTGGGATAATCCGCTTATTGATTTGGATGGTTAATTTCAAAGTTTTGTTGGATTCTGGTGGTGAGTACATTGTAATATTTAGTGAGAAGTTTATCTTTTCATGGTGGTCAATCTGCGATGTTCTGTGATTCGGGCTGTTCTGTGTGGATCGGAGAATTGTGACAAAGATTAAGATTTTTTGTTGGAGATTGGCTATATCCTTTTTCATTTGACACTTTGCTAGCTGCTTGAGTTACTGCCTGTTTCGTATTGGTAGGGTTTAGGTTTGGAGTGGGCTGGCAGATTTGTCGTGGCTCGACGAGGTTGTTTGATGTTTGTCTAGCTTGAAATTTTACTTGCTTTAGCTACTGGGTGCAATTGAGTGCCTAATTGCTTACAATCTTGTATCACTGCTTGTTTTCTTGGTCTTGCATTGGGCTTCGATCAGACTGGCGAGGTTCTAGGTGTTGAGATGAATTTGTTAATGGTTAGGTTTTTACTGCATGTATTCTTTTGTTGTTGGGGTCACTGTTATTGTGGGGTGAATAATTGTCGTCAGCAGTATTATTTTCCGCACCGCTTTAACTGGCTGAGTTGAGTCCTTATAAGTTGTTTACCAAATACCAGTGTTTAGATTTGGAGTAGACTGGCAGATTTTTAGCTTCCATGTAGAAAATATTTGTGTTCTTTGATTTTATAATAGCCCAAAGTTCTACATGTTATAGCTAAACACAAGAAAATATCCAAATGATTAATATGTCTTGTACTCGTGTTATTATGCCTCTTCCTTGTTCGTGCATATAGCTTGATGACATTGATGAGGTTTCTGTTGTTGGAAGGGATTTGTAAACTATTAGGTTTGAGGTTTAGAATCAATGACCTTTCCTCTTCTTTTTGAAATTTTAAAACAAATTCCTTTGGGCGACTGTGACTTTCTATACCTTATTTGGGATGGGTGAAACCTAGGGAACCTCATACTACACTATCTCATTCTTTCCTCCCGCCTTCCACAATCTTCCCTTTGCCTACATACTCTGCCTCATATTTCTTTCGGTGCCCTCTCTGCCCCCTACCTGTCAGATTGTTTTGGTATATGGTTTTTATTGGCTTATCAAGGTTCCACATGCAAGAATCAGTGAATAATATGGTTAAAAGAGGCACGTGGTTACCATTTTTAGCTCATGATAGCAGTTAATTTACTTCCTAATGTGGTTTCAATTTTCTTGGATCTAGGTGTTGGGTTATTAGGGATCATAGTTGATTCAATTCCGTGGATGGTTGAGTGACACTTTTTATCTCTACCGTTTTTTAATTTTCAATGCCAAAAGGACTCACAAATATATCGGTTTTATCTTCTCAATTGTTTGTTGGAGGGGTCTGTTACTGATGCTTTCTGTTTCACACTTTCAATTGCGCTGGTCGAATTTTGATTGAAATTGACTTGTCAGCACTATAGATAGTTGGATTTTGTGTTTTCCATCTGTCATTAGGGTTCTTCTGAATTTCTGATTATAGCTAGCGTGCTGAACTGCTGACAATGTTGATGGTGAATTGGTGATCTGTATGATTTGTATGATTTTTGGGTTAGCTCACTTATTGAAGGAATTTGAGCAAAAGATTAAATTTACCACTATCAAGGTGTTGAGGTGCTCCACGGAGCTCGCCCAGCAGTCGCCTCATCTTATGAGAGAAAGAGGGGAAGAGGCCAGGAATAAGGGATCGGAGGTGACACAGTGTCGATGGGAGATTGGGGACGGCAGATCTGATGCCGAGGCCACCACTTTGTCATCACTGCCGGTTTGCTGTCGTGGAGCCCATGCCGCTGCTGCCGGATCTTGGCCCGTCACCACTAGATCTGGCTGCAGATTGTCGCTATTCCCCGTAACCATCGCCATTTCCCCGTGGCGGTGGCTGGTGAGCGGTGATGTCAAACTCTGGCAGCAGTGGCCAGTGCCCCACTTGTCTCTGCTGGCTCTCCCCTGTTCTGGCGTCTGCAAGCATTCTGGTGGTTGATGGCTGGCTCTTTAGGGCACACAATGCATGGGTGAGGTGGGTTAGGTTGTTGGGCTAGGTGGCATGTGGATTTTTTTGCCTTGTCCCTTTCCCTTTTATTTTATTTTGCCATTTGATCATCTAATCGGTGCTATATTCTGGTTCATATGCTGTCGCCTCGCTGCACACCTAAAGTGCCTAGGCATCCAGGCATGGCGTGGCGTCTCATGTGACATGAAACTTATGTTATTTACTGCTCATGTAACATGAGAACAAGCAAAAATTCATCTTGTTAGCTCTAGTCATGAAGGTCTATATCCAATCATCATGTTATTATTGTCTTTAGTAGAATTACTAGGGGCTAGGCTTTCTCACCTAAGGTGGAATAACCAATGGGCTGATAAATATGCGGATCTGCTCCCCTGTTTTGGTCATTCTTGCTTGAAATTATACCTTTAGTTTCTTCATTCCATTTTTTTACTCCACTGCAGACAACGGAAAATGTGCTAATCTTTGCAAGGATTTTCTACCTCCTATGTAATATATGGTACTGAAATGCATGGCTTAAATTTACATATAGCAACAATGTGTTCTCGAAACATTTCTATGACCTTTGTACTGTATATATGACTATTGATTCTTTATGGCAAAATGTTGAATTTTGTCTCATCTTTTACATTGTTGCAATAGTGAGTTTTAATGTTTGGAGAGTGATGTATAGAAAGACATGAGAGGCTTGCAGAATAAGTGCAGATGATGATATCTACGATTACCCTGTTCCCATGGATTGATATCATAGCTTTGTTTGAATGATATTATGATTCCACTCATCCACTGTTTAAAAGGCGTGTCAAATGCGGCTGTTTCTTAAGGATAGTCTTTTCCCAGCAAGTATTTGCAAAATTATTCCCTTACAGACCTTTTGTTCATCTAGCACCAAACATACTAGAAGATATTTAGGCAGGCACTCCTTCAATTCATTTGATGTTCATCTGTTTCTCGGATTGTTCTCTTAGTGAAGGAGAATGAAAACAAGGCATTCATTTTACGCAACTCTGTTTTTTTTGTTTTATCAGGACAAGATGATGCTTCGACCAGCTGAGCGTTTAATTACATTTGCAATTCTTCATCAAGGTTATTCCTCACAATTGGCAAATCCATTTGTTCCACTGTTAGTACATGTAAGTTGTAAGTTTTTCTGTCTATTCCTATGTGTTTTTCATTTTTTTGAGGAACAAAACCTTACCATCTGCATTAGCGTGTGCTGAATGTCTGAATCAATGATGTTTATCGTTTTTTTATATAGACAAAAATTGCCAGCAACAGTGATTTTTACATATAACGTTTTATTTTCTTGTGGAAGTTCATGCATACTCCTACTTCTTTGTCCAATTTCGTAGTTGAGCTCCTTTTCACAACTGAACTAGGTCAGATTTCTTTCAAAGTGTTTCAATTGGGTCGTGCTAGTACTTGCACCGATGAAAATCTGATATGGCATGATAATTCAGCATTAAACATGGCACAACAACTTAGAAAAATCATTTACTCATGATACGAATGAATAAAGAAGATACTAAATTTTAGAAAATCCTGCAAAATCCACTAAGAGCAAGTACCAGGCGGGATTCAATTAAAATTCTGAAAGAAATAGGCCCTAATTTTGAAAGTTAAATGAAGTTGGGATTAATTAGGTAAGTGCTGTGAAGATTTCTATTTTGTTTTTAATTTATTTTTCACTCTGGTTATGTTTTTATCTCTTAGCATCAGTAGAGTTGGGGATTGAAATTGCTGGTTAGTATATCGATTAGTGGCTAATTGACTATCTCCACCAAGGAAGTCATAACTCATAATGATAAAATACAGTTGGATTTACACATTATTTCTCTAATTAGTCTCTAGTAGACTCTTATATTCTATGATTCAAATCTACAATCCAGTTCCGCCAGAACAACATTAATCCTTCCTAGAGTTTCGGTTCTAAGTACCTGATCTGTCTCTATATATTTTTTGTTGATTGTTTGATCGCTGTTGAAATGGTTGATGTGTTCACAGATAATAGGGGGTTTGCACTAGATACATACTCTTTGCTATGGACTCATTCACTCATTGTGACTTCCTCTTCTTCTGTCCTACTATGAATTTTGTTATCTTGCTTATATGATGTGTATTCTGTGCTCTCTCTCTCTATGGTGATCCTGTTGCACAGTGTCTTAAATTTAGAGGGTTGATATAATGTTACACAAATATACCTATGGCTACAATCTTGTTGCCATTGAGGAAATTGGCCATTATTCCTGGGTTGTCATCTTGCTAAATGATTATGAGTTTTTGCTCATTAAGATGGCCGATTATTGTTGTTTCTGTTCTTTTTTACTACAGCAATATCATATTTCAGTGTTTTGCAAATCTTTATGTTCTTTCAAATACTACACAAAGTATTTCATGCTTGGAGTCTTGCATGACTTTTTTTTGTTTCTTACAGGCTGCCTGTGATGAAACCTCTGAGAAACCAGAACGGCATTTGTCCAGCTTTTGTTAAGTTCAGCTAATGGGGACAATAATAAGGAGGTATTTTCATGCTTTATAACTTCTAGTCTAATTACATGATTAATACACAAACTTAACATGCATCGAGGCTGCATGACTGCTGAGATATGGCAAAGGCATAGTACAATGGGGGCATGGCGATTTGCAATTCCTTTCCCAAAATGTAAATATGTTGACTTTGATATGCGTATGTAAAAATTCACAAATTTTCAAAGTAAACATTGGAAGGTATATAATGTAAGACAGAAAATATTGACATCCAATTAGGAGGTGACAAGAAAATAGCCTAGTTGTTTAGGAAATGGAATGAAAATGTGTTTGAATGCCAGAAACTAGGTTTCTTTGGACTACTGTGCTTTTGTCTGGTTCTAACTTCTAAGCCTTTGTAAACGTGTTACCACAATGTCACAAGAACAAGTTTTAAATTGGAAGTACCTGATACATGTTGAATGATAACTTGGTGTCTATTAGAACTGTCAATGCAGTGTCGATGGACAAATACTGTGATGTGATATGGTCATTTTGTTAGGATTATAGTTTTCCTGCCACCTTGCTGGCATGCATCAGCAAATGGTGGTGCTCCGCCTTTACCAAGTTTATGAGTTCATTCGCAGTTTTGTATCATTGTTAAGTGGCATGCTTGGCATTTATATAATTATTTTGTTTTCCTATGTTCAGATCCTGAAGCAGTCTGGTGCAGATTACTTGAAGGAGTCTTCTTATGCATCTCAGGTATATGTTTGTACTGTCATATAATTATGAAACTGAGTGGACACAGTTGATATGAAAACTACTTCCAGTAGAAGTAGGGTGTTAATTGTTCAGAAGGGCATCTGTTTTGTAGGTGTTGCTGCCAAGAGAGCAGCTTGAAAGTCAATACTCCTGCAATGTTGTACAACCCGAGTCATACACTAGTAGTTGCAGAGCTGCTACTGTTAGATGTGCTATTCCTGAACCAGATGTCTCTCAAAGCTGTGGTAATGCATCAGAGTATGTCTGCTCAACTACCTTCTCCTTGCAATGACTGCTGATGGGCATCCATAGCTTGGAGTTCTATAGTTCATTTTCCACTTTTATTGGTCTGATTATGAATCAAGTTCGTTGATCTCATTATGTCTAGGGTATCACCAGCCAATTCAAATAGAGATAATGTGGTTGCTAGTTTACTTCAACAAATACCACTCAAAGGATTGGCTCCTCAATGGATACGGCCCCCTCCCCCCAGACTTGAAATACTTGAAGGGGAGGTAAAATTGTTGGCTAAGTGTTGTTTATTTATATTATTTTTATTTCTGAACATAAATAATACTTCTCGATGAATTTACAGTTACAGTGGCTGAACCTGGACAACAACCATGAGCTGCTATGGGATGGTAACATGTGTGCTGACACTAGCCAGGGGGCTGCGATCAGAGATTTGGTCGGAAGAGCCTGTAAAGGTCCACTTGCACCTGCCCAACAGGAGGTTCTCTTCTACTCTTTTCTCAAATGGATATGTTGATAATTGATATTGAGTGGTTAACTAAGCTGATAACTTAGATGACCAGTAGCATTATGCATTTTCATTGAAGAAATTAATATTTTATTTATCTGGAGGTAGATAATTTTTTGTGTCCTTTTCAAAGTCTCGCACAACTACTTTTTTTCAAATTCTTCAATAGAATTCCCTCTGTTTGGTCAACTGTTTAATATTATTTCCACCTTTTCAATTGTTTCAGTTACTTGTTTACATCCCTCCATTTTACTAAATATTTGTAGGCATGATAGTGTCCATTTGTACTCCCTATATATATTGTCCATTAGGCCTCTTCAATATACACACAATATTCATAACATGGTATCAGAGCTTAGGTTAAAACCCTAACCTCCAGCCGCCGCCGGTCACCGCCGGCCGCCGCGATCGAGGTTAGGGTTTTAACCTAAGCTCTGATACCATGTTATGAATATTATGTGTATATTGAAGAGATCCAATGGGCAATATATATAGGGAGTACAAAGGGATATTACAGGGGAATATGCTAATTCATATTCTATCTCTAATACCCTTAACAGATAGCACTATAAGACCTGAGCTATTCTGTTTTGTACAATAGAGCCATCTTTTATTTTGCTGATTTGAGCCCTCGAAGGCTTAAACCATCCAATTCGTCTAATTAAGGCCTTCTTGTAGTTTGGCTAATGGCATGCTGATGTTGCAATTAACACTCGCTACACGAGGTTGCCAACTGGACAAAAATTCACTTAGGTAGGTAATAGTTGCCCACATTTTAGCCTGTGCAGTGTGCAGCCGCCGCTGCAGCCATCCATTGAGAGACACCTTGTGAGCAGAACCCACGTCCAAAATGCAAAAGTGGACAAGGCCCACAACTACCACATACCTTTGCTCCATGAACACCCCCTTATCCACCCTGCCTCTTCTCTCTAAGTGAAGCCAGCCACCGTTGTCGCCATCCTCCTAAATCCAATGAAGTCGCCGACAAGCGCAGTGGGTGGAGGCGCTGCCAAAGGTGGATTTGGCGATGAGGCAGCGTGGGGCCAATTCATGGAGCAGCGAACTGAGACAGTAGTCAATGAGACAAGCTGGTGTGCGGCTGCCAACTGGAAAAGATGACAGGCTATAGTGTGCAAAGGCATGGTGAGGCAAGGTAACTTCAGGCTTCCAGTTGCTTAGCGCGGCACCTGATGGGCCAAGGCTGTGAGCTGCAGCTTGAGATGGCTTGTGAGGAACCGAGTCAACCACAGGGGTCTAGGTGACATGAGGACAGCCGCATTGATGATGGCATGATGCTGATGGTAAGAGGACGATGACGGCGCGGAGAGATGTTGATTGTGCCCATACTCTACATGTTGGTGAGTTGGTTCCCACCTTACAGTTCCATGTTGCGAGAGTTAAATGTCACATCACCTACCGTTAGTAACTAATGGAAGGGCTTGATTAGACAAAGTTGGATAGTTTTAAGGGCCTTGAAACTATTGTTTTGTTGATTTGAATCCTATTTGTTTTGAAGAAAGAGGGACTGCTATAAAATAGAAATGGTAAATTTTGGTAATTTTAAATATTTTTTTGTACCATTAGTTTTTATAGATTTTCATGTATTTCGTCTATACGTTGTAGGTATGTTTCATATGTTGAATTAATTGATAGTTCAGGAGTCTAGGTTCTATTTGAAATAATTTGAAAACAGGCCTATATAAATCATTTAGTAAAAAGGGTCCTAACTAACACAAATGGAAATAAGAGGACTAACACAAAGCAACTAAGAAAGAAGTTTGATGAAATTTTTAAAAGGATTTATTGACACTAGTCTAAATCAATTGTGCTTAGGCTTCTTATGCGTTTGTATAAGTGTTAATAGTAGGTCTGTCGCTCTACTATGCTGTTGGGCACTTGAAATGTTGGTACCACTCATTTCCTTATGCTATGTTGCTCACTTTTTTATGTAGTCCATTATAGGAAATATCCTAGTTCTTAAAGCCTTCCTTTTGTTGTCTAATGCTAATATTTAGCATATATGCCATATGAGATGTATAGATCCGACTGTTAAAGACACACTCTTCGGCAAGTACTACAGCAGGCGCAAGTGGAGAGGTGGTAAAAAGCCGACCCAACCATAGGGTTGTGGCCAATGCTAAATTTGGAAAAATAAGTTTTTTTTAGTGATTTGATACTCTTATTTGGTTACACTAGCATAATTGTTAGGCTCCTATAGATAGGAGACTTGATTGTTCTAAAGACGAAAAAAGTTAAAGATTACCAAAATGATATCTTTCTCTCTTCATTGTATGGCCGACTTGACAGACGAGCGCCACAAGCATTCTCAGCTGATGTCAAGGACACCTGTTCGAGTGATATTATGGCTACAACCTTTGTAAACCCCTTGGACACACATGCTCACTTGCACAGCCACAACTTCTTGCTAGAGCTATGTCCGAGTTCGACGTCTCTTCACGAGCCATATGGGCTACCTTTAGTGCTTAGCTGTGATCCCACCATGTCAATCTTCATCCTGACTTAGACCTCGTTATGGTATGACCCTATCGCTACCCTCAACTCGTAAGGTTGAGATTAAGAAGCGAGGTGTATCGAAGCTAACAAAAGTGGTTAATGAGCGGCTCGATGACCTCAATGGTGTTGCGCTTCTTTTCTATGGTGGACCCTCATACCAAGTACCATCAAGTTTGGATGTGTCATGGCCTTCCGCACACATCATGAATGCTTTGAATTCTAGTCATCTACGTTGCACGGATACTTCACAAAAGTCACGTCATCGGTATCGGATCTTGTCTGGGATACGGATCTTCGCCCGTCGCCGACACGTATCCTGCACGTATCCGAATTTAATAATTATTCAAAAAGAAAATAATTCCGATACTTCTCGATCTTGCTCCGATACTTCTCGATACTTTTAACCTAATATTCCCACCCTTGCCCCCACGGCCCAGATCGGATCTATCCATCCCCCCGCCGCTGCGACTCAAAACTCGACGCCCACGACCGCCTCCATGACCGCTTGCCACGCCGCCTGCCGCCTCCTCGCCGCTGCCCCGCTGCCGGCCGCCCGCCGCCGCCGCCCGCCACCTTCACCCGCCTCGGCCAGCCTGTCGCCCTCGCTCGCTCGCCGCCTCGCTGCCGCCGCCTGCCGCCTCGCCGCCGCCCGCCGCCGCCGCCGCCGCCGCCTCGACCGCCGACTCCATCCGTCGCCAACACCCGCCGGCCGCCGCCTCACCATCGCCCGCCTGCCGCCGCGCCTGCCGCCCGGCCGTCGCCTCAACACCCGCCGCCGCCTCGACTGCCGCCTCGGCATGCCGCCTCGCTGGCACCTCGGCATGCCGCCTCCGCCGCACCTCGGGGTATCTGGGTAACATAGGCGTCTTGACTCGCCGGTCTCGTGGAGGTAAGAGCCGCGCCCGCCTTGGTATTTGTTTGTTTTGGTTAATTGATCGGAACTCCGTCGATGCTTGACTAGAATGATTCACTTTGGTGCCTAAACTAGATTGATTCATAGTTGGTGCTTAGGTCCGGAATGGTTCATAGTTGGTGTGAAATATTTTTGGTGCCTAGATTTGGAATGAATCGTACATGTGTTTGTGCTTCTACTTGATGCCGATGGTTCTTGTGCTTGCGGTTCATGAACACCGAAAGAAATTAGATCGATCGGATATGTTCTTGCTTGCTCTTGGCCTTGTTTGCATGCTAGATGGTTCCCTTGTGCTTGCTGCTGATGATCAGTTTTTGTACTTCATGAACCGATTGATGATGGCTACCAACGACTAGGTAAGCATCATGCAAACACATACGTACGTGCTTGAACCAATTGATGATGCGCATGAGCAAAGTTTATGGTAACCTACCGGATGGAGAATTTGGTTCAGTTTTTCCGGTTTACTTGCCTTGTGATTAATATCACAAAGCAGAGATAAATGGAAATTTGCTTGCAACATTGCCTCAAGCTAAATTTTGTTGGAACAAAGTAATCCTAAGTCTTGCATTTTCCTAATGCACCATATCCACGCTTCATAAATTGCTTGGTTTAGCATTATTTGTCTAGAAGAGTTTGGAATGCAATAATAACTGTCTATACTTTGAACCTTGGCTTGAAGAACATATTATGTCGAATGCTTTCTTTACTACCTAACTATCAATCATGATTCATGAGTTGTGATTCGCTATTTATTTCATTATTTGTATACATGTACTTATCTATTACATTATTCATCGCAGATGGTTCATTATATTAGTCTAATAGCCGAGAGAGAACTAAAGTTAGGGGTGCAAGCGGATCGGATTGACGGATATTCTTTGTTACCATATCCTAACCCATATTTTTCTTGATTCGGTACCAATCGGATTCGGTGTCGGATCGGTCGGGATTAACCCGAGCGTTTGCACCCTACTTGTTTGTAAGGAATGCATGCAATACAACAAATAGAGTAGGAGGACGTACTGTCAAGAACTTGATGTTACCACTTAATAGCTGATGTGAAAGATTTTATTTTACCATTGCAAAAGAAAATGAAACGTCAAATAGTAACACTAACTTGAAGACGATCGGATTCGGGACGGATATTCTTTGTTACCATATCCTAACCCATATTTTTCTTGATTCGGTATCAATCGGATTCGGTACCAATCGGATTGATGTCGGATCGGTCGGGATTAACCCAACCCGTTTGCACCCCTAACTAAAGTACCAAGCAAGTTGCTACATGTCTACATCAATATTAAGGTATTCTCGGATTCTCAATTCCTTATAAGAATTCATTAATTTCTTATTTTTATCTTTATTATTATTATTATTATTATTATTATTATTATATATACACGTATCGCCGTATCGGTATTTTTAGGAAAATGACGAATCGCCGTATCGCCGTATCGCGTATTCGTATCCGTATCGGGGTATCTGGGTAACATAGCTAGTCATTCCCAAGGAAGCACATATACATCATGTCGGACCATTCCAAACCAAATACTACCATATTTCAAGGTATGATCTTACAATCCATCCTATGCTCCCAATCGTACCTACACGAAAATGACCCTACTTAGGATCACAAGGACTTACCCGTCCAAACTTAGACCTTGTGATGGTGTGACCCTATTGCAAACCTCAACTTCAAAAGGATGGGATTAAGAAGTGATGTGTATCAAAGCTAACATAATTAGGTAATGAGTGGCTTGGTGACCTCAATGGTGTTGCACTTCTTTACTATAGTGGACTAGTGGACCCTCCTACCAACTACGATCAAGTTCGGATGTATCCTGACAAATTGTACAAGATAGCCTTCCTCACACACCATGGATGCTTCGAATTCTTAGTCTTGCCCAAGGAAGCACCGGTATGGCCTGTCGGACCCTTCCAACCCTGATCCTACCAACCCTGATCGAATTCACAGTTGGTTTTCTAAATCTTGTAATGATGGGATTTTAAACCTTGGGCAGGCCAAATGCTCCAGTAGCATTTCAATTTTCAAGCACTTTTGATCAACCTTCTTCAGCCATATCATTGGCCATTTGTCCTCACTAAGATTGTATCTGTCACCTATTCTGTAGCTTCTTTCGAAGGGACAGATCCATGATTTCTTTCATGTGACTTATTTTAAACAATACTATGGTTTATCTTACCTGACTTATGTCTTGGCAAGGCCACTTCTGATTAACCTGATTAAGGTGCTTCATTCTGGACTGAACCATGGAACTTGGTAAATTTTGCTCAATGGCAAGGGCTTTGATAACCTGATTAAGCTGTTTCTGTTGGAGGGAGAAATATTACAGATGCAATTTTGGGCTACACCTATACCAGGTGCAAGTCGAGCAGCAGCTGCGGCCAGCCCAACTATTTGGTTTGTGATGACATCAGAATCTTGCAGTCAAGAAATGAAAGCGCGTTCATTGCAAAAAAGAGAATTGAAAACCGATAGATAGGAAAGTCAGTGATAGGACCACAAAAAGAAATACGAGTGGTATATTTGGAAACACAGAATATGCACTAAATAGTTCATTCATAAACCTGAACATATTTGTACAATAGTGGTTGTAGCCGACTAGCTGTTACATGCTACGTGCAGTGGTCGTAGCAGCCCAAATAAGTATTTTACCTGGGCATGCACGTAACAACGGCTGCTTTTAAGTGGCCACACGACGTAGTCTCTGCTATTATACTGTGCTATTCGGAATATTTTACATGCGTAATGGATTCATAACTTCTTGCACCAAGTTGTGGTAGAATTAGCGAAGGACTGGAAGCTAGTTTATCATTGCGGGATGACACCAGAGAAGCTCCCTGTATGTACTCTCTTCTGACAACATGTTGACCCCTTTCCATGCTTCATGTTGATGGTCCAACACTTCGCGTTTCAGGACCTTGTTGAACATAATCCACTCATTGCTGTTGATGTTCTTTCAAAGATGATCAACTCTCCTGACATGGATGTGTATGTATAGCAGATGTTTCATTTGTTCTATTCTTTATTCTTTTAAACTGTTGTGTTATTCCGTGTATAACATTTTACACACTTTTCTTTTTGTTTGACAGTTACTTTGATATTCTTGTGCACATGGAGATGAGTCTACATTCAATGGAAGTTGTTAACAGGCTTACTACTGCAGTAGATCTACCGCCAGGATTCATTCAAGACTACATCTCAAACTGTATTCGATCCTGTCAAAACATCAAGGTTTGTTCCTAATCTTGTAAGTCATTTCTTTTTTGGGGGAATTCAGAGGTGATCATCTTGGATTATTATAGTAAACATGATTCATAACATTAGTTGCTTAATGCAAGTTGATGATAAAGATTTACATTTTTTTGATTCATTAAACCCAAAAGTGTTGATTGTGCTTGATAACCTTGGCTATTTGATTTTTCTGTAGCTTGCTAAATGATTCTTTGGTTGACCCCTAGTTGTTGATGTACCTTTTCCTTAACCAAGTTCTGATTGTGTTGTGGACAGGACTAATATCTTTCATTGTGTTTATCAAAGTACTGCATAGTATGGACCCAACATCCATTCTTTTGTGTTTTATTTATTTGCAAAACATTTCTATGCTTCTATAACATGTGATGGTTCATTCACCTTATTAGTAGTTGCTCTCAGGGATTACAAACTGTTTTACAGGAAAAAAGCTCCATTGCCAGTTCCTGTTTTCCGATGGTGACCAGCAGTAACTGCTGGAAAATCAACCAAAAATAAAATATGAATTCAAAATATGAATTTAAAAACAGGTCAAATTTTAAATTTTGAAAGTTCGAGTGGTTTGGGAAATCTGGGGCTCAAGATTTACGAAAATCGGCGGCTCGGTTTCTTGAACTCGGCAAGCGTCAACTATAGCTGATCATCCTCCCTTCCACGTGATATAAATTGATGGCATACTTTGTCTCATTGACTTTTCTCTCCTTTGCATGTGCTAAATTGAGTACATAGTTTTGGTTCCTGTTGTAGGGGTGGCCCCCACCTAAACCCAACCGGCCTGCTAGGACGTGGTAAGGCCCAATATGGGATGTGTACAATAGCGCATATACCCATATAGAGGGTATTCGGATGTAAGGGTATAGTTGTAAAACATTCCCCATGTAACCGTGTATATATATGGAATTCAACCCTGGGGAAAACCCTAGAAGCATTGTTCACCTACTCTCCACTACCATCTCTTTTTCTGTTTGGCCTGTAGCCATAACAGTTGGCGCCGTCCGTAGCGAGGACAAGAGCAAGTCTCAAGATCCGAAGAAGGATGGCACCAAGGAAAGCTTCATCGTCAGCGGTGAAGAAGAAGGGAAACACGACAGAATCCCGCGTCAACACCAGGGCCTCGGCGTCGGGCACGGTGGTGTGGGCGGCAACGCGGCCGTGGCGCGTGAATGTCGACACCGTCACGCGACGATCGACCCCATCTGCCGCAAGACGATGACTAGCACCACTCCGTGCGCGACGATCGACCCGCTATGGTGGCGCGACGGCGGGCGCCCGCTGCCGACGTTGCGGGAGTGGCGGCGGTTCGGTGGTAACGCGGCTGCCGCCGACCTCCGAGCCCAGCGCGGCGCAGTCGGGCAACCCAGGAGCGTAGGCCGTGGTCCCCGCGCCCCCGGCGGCACGACCAAGTGCGCTGACGGCCCGCCTGCGCCGATGGTCGAGAGCGCTCTACTGATAGCCATCGGCACGCTCCGATGGGGCGGCGGACCTCCGGGGCCGTGCGAGATATGCAAGAGGCTAGGAGTCGTGACGGACTTAACGCCCCATGTCAGTGCGTCCGTTGCGGGCGTGGACACGAGCTCGCGAGAACCTCCGGGAGTACTTGGCGCTTCGCGAAGTCCACTGTCGAGTTAAGGGCGTCAACGAGACAACCATCATTAACGCACTGTCTGGGGTTTCGCGGGGCATTGGCGAGTACAATGCATGAAAGCCAATCAAAGCGGTGGTCAATCTCTTTGACAAAATGGAAAATGCGCGGAGAGCGGAAGAAGAGGCGGCGCTAAGGCGACGAAGCGGCACTAGCCGGGCGGGATTGTGGCAAAGGTGGAGACTTGCCCAAGGAAGGCTTCCCAAAGGGCAGCGAGCAAGAGCCACCTAGGAGACCTCCCAACACACCGCCTTGACACACAAGCGCTGCGAATGACAAGTCTAAGCACGGCCAGCGAAGTCCCGGAGACCTCGATGCGTCTTTGACATTGACGGAGGCTCCGAAGACAACACCCCCGCCGGCCGCGGTGGTAGAGCCCGTCGGGGCCAGGCGCGGGGGCGTGGCCGGGGCTGCGAGGAGGGGACCCGCGTGGAATACGACGATCCGCATCGTAGCCAGTGGTGCGAGATACATGGTCGGTGCGGCCATGACACGCGAGCGTGCACCACCATCGCAGCACTCTGACATAACGTGCTCAGGGATAGAAGCCCCAAGGTGCGGCCACCCATCGTGGCCCACGTCTAGCAACCCCCGGAAGGCCTCCTGCGAGCTCAAGACCAGGTGCTACGACCCCACGAGGACCCTCTGCGGATTCAAGCCCACGTGCACCAGGCTCAGGAGGGCCCCCTACGGATCTAAGCTCCGGAGGGAGCCCAGCGCAGGGTCATCAACGTCATCTCTGGAGGCTCCTCGTTGGAGTTTGCCTCGGCGCGGCAGCGGAAAGCTTACGCACAGAGGCTACACCACGTGGCGGCATACCCGGCACAGGCACCATCGGACTGGGCACAGAGCGAGGTCACCTTCACGCTCGCAGATGCCGAGGGCGTGGAATTCCCCCATCACGACCCCCTGGTTATCCAAGTTACCATTGCGGGATGCGACGTCAAGCGCGCCCTAGTCGATGGAGGAAGCTCGCGAACATCCTGCTCGCAGCGACCTTCAACCGGATGGGAATTCCGGGCCGCTTAGGCCCCCAGGACCCGCTTCTGAGGTTTTGGAGGTCAACCCCTAAGGGCGCTAGGCCAGATATGTCTGCAGGTCTCCTTTGGCCAGGGCGACAACGTAAGGAGCGAAGCGTCACCTTCGACATCGTCGATATCCGATACTTACTGGCGCCATATTGGGCGCCAACCCTCCAACACTTTGGGCGGTCCCGCATCACGGCTTCTGTGCATGAAGCTCCGGGCCGCGGGCCATCATCACCGCCCACGGCGATCGGGATCTGACCCGGCGCTTAGAGCTCGGCACCGAGGCCACATCGCGAAGCTCAGCGGGACCCGTAGGCCAATCGGTCGAGGCAAGGTCACCGGCCCCGCGAATCGCTCCGCACCCGCCTCGCGGTTCTCGTGTGATCACTGGTTAGCACCTTATCCCTTGTAATCGCTCACCCGCGCAAACGGGAATTCAATAAAGTTCGCTATTCGCAAGACTATTTTCATTTTCAACTAAGCCGCGTACGCGCGCACACTCTCCGTGAACAAAAACACGGGTATGAGTATAAACCACGCATGGGGGACGCCTCCCTGCGTACTCAACGGAGTATAAATAAGACGTAGCGTCGAGGTCCGCCTCCGCATGCACTCTACGGAGTATAAATAAAACGCGGATGCTGTCCTGCGCACTCTACGGAGTATAAATAAGACGTAGCGTCGAGGTCCACCTCCGCACGTACTCTATGGAGTCTAAATAAGACAAGCGTCCGCGCACGCACTCTCTGTGAACAAAAACACGGGTATGAGTATAAACAAAGCCACGCGTCCGCGCGCGCACTCTCCGTGAACAAAAGCACGGGTATGAGTATACACAAAGCCACTGGTACGCGCGCGCACTCTCCGTGAACAAAAGCACGGGTATGAGTATAAAGAAAGACACGCGTCCTCGCGCGTACTCTCCGTGAACAAAAACACGGGTATGAGTATAAACAAAGACACGCGTCCGTGCGCGCACTCTCCGTAAACAAAAACACGGGTATGAGTATACACCACGCATGGGGGGACGCCTCCCTGCGTACTCTACGGAGTCTAAATAAGACGCGGATGTTGTCCCTGTACACTCTACGGAGTATAAATAAGGCGTAGCGTCGAGGTCCGCCTCCGCGCCTTTGTCGGAGTCTAAATAAGACGCGGATGTTGTCCTGCGCACTCTACTGAGTATAACTAAGACGTAGCGTCGAGGTCCGCCTCCGCACGCACTCTACGGAGTCTAAATAAGACGCGGATGTTGTCTCTGCGCACTCTACGGAGTATAAATATGGCGTAGCGTCGAGGTCCGCCTCCGCACGCACTCTACGGAGTCTAAATAAGACGCGGATGTTGTCCTTGCGCACTACGGAATATAAATTAGACGTAGCGTCGAGGTCCGCTTCGCACACACTACGGAGTCTAAATAAGACACGGATGTTGTCCTTGCGCACTACGGAGTATAAATAAGACGTAGCGTCGAGGTCCGCCTCCGCACGCACTCTACGGAGTCTAAATAAGGCGAATGTTGTCCTGCGCACTCTACGGAGTATAACTAAGGCGTGGCGTCGAGGTCCGCCTCCACACGTACTCTCACGGAGTAAATAAGAGCGGATATTGTCCTGCACACTCTACGGAGTATAACTAAGACGTAGCGTCGAGGTCCGCCTCCGCACGCACTCTACGGAGTCTAAATAAGATGCGGATGTTGCCCCTACGCACTCTACGAAGTATAACTAAGATGTAGCGTCGAGGTCCGCCTCCGCACGTACTCTACGGAGTCTAAATAAGACGCAGATGTTGTCCCCGCGCATGGCCAGGACACCATGAAGTGCCTCGCTTTATCGACGTAGCACCTGGGCATCACACCTCCGTGTGCATTGCGCCAGCATACCAGCGCGTCCCCACAAACACGAACCGTGCGCGACAAGTTAGCGAGGTGGCCTCTAGCGCTCCTTGTCCGCATGAGGCGCCGCCTCACGCCACCCTTCGGAAGGTTGGGGGCGGGCGCTCGCGCGTCTACCTCGACCGAGCGCCACCTCGCGCCACCCCGAAGGTAGAGGGGCGCTCTGGCGTCTACCTCGACCGAGCGCCGCCTCCGCCGCCACCCCGAAGGTAGGGGACAGGCGCTGCGCGTCTACCTTGACCGGCGCCACCTCGCCGCCACCCGCCGAAGGTAGGGCGCAGGCGCTCGCGTCTACTTCGACCGGGCGCCACCCTCGCTGCCACCCTTTCGAGGGGTAGGGGGTGGAGCACGTGGATATGCGCACAAGAAAGCCCTACGAATCTCACAACACACGGTCGCGACAAAGTGACAAACATGCTGTGATTAGACCAAGACCCTTGTCCAAGCCATCCACCTTTGCCGCGGCCTCCCCAATCCGCTCGTGAAAAACACGAACAGCAGAGCGAACGGCGCGCACCGCACCCGACATCACCCGCCCCCGTGGCATTTCGGTAGGGGTCGATGACTCCTCGACATGCCGGCAACCCGAAGCCTCGATGGTGCACACGCCGAGCACGAGGTCACGTCGGCGATGGTTGCCAAAAGACACTGCAGCATTGCGAGAGGTTGGCCGCATCCCCAATCCGCCTCAACGTCCGTGATAGCTCTTCGCCGAACGTGCGAGGGGGCACCTCGGCAACGGGATATTCAAGGGCGCCCTCCAAAGCCAGCATGGCATCCCATGCGACCGCAGAGGCGTAGCCAAGACTTGATCTCGCTCCCCAGCGGCGGTGAGACGACCTTTCTCCTCTCCAACACACCAATCTGCTGGGCGGTGTCTTGTTCCTCGCGGCCGCTTGCCGCCGCGCGACTACGAGTGCCTCGCGCGCTCGCCTCAAGCGTTGGATGCGGTCGTCCTTCGTGGAGTGCGCCTACTCGGAGTCTCGGACGCGCGAAGGGCCTCTTCGGCAGCACGCAGGCGATCCTCCAACGCGCCCCGCTCGCAGGCGTGAGCTGCCCGCAACGTCTGCCTCAGGGCAAGGGTGCAAGAAAGCGGTCGGTAAATCCACAGAACCACGTTTTGCCAAGAAGTCGACCACTCACCCTCCACTCAGAGGCCTCCGGCCGCCTCAAGGAACTTGACCCCATAATAGCGGTGCACGGGATCCGGATCAACGCCCGCCCCTTCCCGGCACCTCCGGATGGCGGACCACGGCCGTCGGGCTGGGATGGGCAACATCCACGACAACCGGAGGTGCGCCCATCCCGCCGAACGGTACATCCCGCGCTCGAGAAGCGGTGCGACACAAACCGGACCCCGGCCCGGAGAAATCACAGCAGTTCGGCCTCCTTAGACGGCCGGCCCTCGCGAGAGTAGCCCCAGTGGGGCGACCCGACAAATCCTCGGCCCCGATCGCCGCGACTGCGAGAACCCCAAGACCTTAAGTCAGGGGCCTCGATGTCGAGTCCGAGTCCCACAGCGCCGACCTTGGTCGCCACAACGAACCCCAGACCGGACGGTGATTGTGCAGCGTGGCGCTTTGCCTTCAAGCGAGGGCACCCGCCCGGTAACCACCGCGGGTGAGGCTCCGCTCTTGCAACCTCCGCAGATGGCATCCCGACTTCAGCGAGCCCCATGGCCAGCGAAGCCTCCAGGTCATCCGCGACACGCTCATGACCCCCGAAGTCGCCCAGCGACCCCTCGCCCTTGCCCGTCGCCCACGCTCCCAAGTGCGCATCAACACGAGTCGCGGATCGAGCTCCACATCTGCGGCACTTCCGGAGTCGGGCTCGCACGCGCACCAACAACGGCCGCGAGAGGACCGAATCGTGCGGCGGGGCGATTGAACCTCCTTGTGACATCACCGTCTCGGCGGCGGCGTCGGCTCGGGCCGGGTGGTACGCTCCGCACTTCATCGCCCGATACCTCGCACGCTCGGTTTATCAGGCCCAGCCCGCCTCGCGGTAGCCACCGCGGGTCATGCTCCCGGCCGTGTCGGCCCAAGGAACACGGTCACCCACAAAAGACAGCGAAGGTCAAACATAAGCCCGGTGAGACTAAAAAACGAAACTTACGAGGTTGGCGGGCCCGGCGGCGAACACAGACGAGCGAACATTGTCGTGCGTCGCTCCCAGCGCAATCGCCATCCATCGACAAGCGGCGCCACGCCATACACGGCGAACTCCTCGGCAAGGTCGCGCATGTTGAAACGGGCAGCGACCTCTACGAGCCTCTGCGCCCTCCGCGCGTCCTCGTCGTCAATCGCCGTGCCAGGCGTAGTTTTGAACGACACTGGCCGCCCCGAGCACTCCAGCCCGCTACCACTCACCACGCGGTGGTAGAACCACCCCTTCATCCAATTCGGCTCCCGCCCGCGCGTCGAGTTCGCAGGAAAGAGCTTCCGTATACCCGCGGGGCAAAGTTATATTGCCGGTTGGAAAACGTCCGATCCTTTCGCTTCTTGGTGACATCGGCGTCGTGCGGACGCGCGAGCACGAGGCGGCCGGGCAAGACGCCTCGCGCGCAAGGCCCGGCTATACACGGCCAAGCGGGCTATCACGTTCGGGGTCAGCTGAGCCAGCTCGAGCCCGAAGGTTCGCAAGACGGCACCAACGATCCCGTCGGCCGTAATACGGAGTCCGGCGTCAAAATATGTAACGAAGACGACCGCCTCCGACCTCTCGGGCCTCGGTTCCATCTCATCGACGGGCGGTACCGCACTCCCGACGGTCGGTCGGCTATCCTTCACGCGGCGTACGGATCGTCTCCTCCGTCGCAAGCGTCGGGCCCAAAGCGCGGAGCATGGACCTTCCATCTTCTCCGACTACCCATCATTTTCTCCAGCGTCGAATCGCGTCCCTCGAGCGTATCGACACCTCGAGGGATGGCGGCGGGGATGAAGTAGTCGCCGACTTGGCGGCGACCTCTTCGCGTCGCCATTCCTCTATGGGAGTTAAGCGACAACGAGGCGTATGACGCCAAGAAGGAAACAAGCAACACCGAGGAAGCGACCGAAGGCGTGCGGGAGAAGCGGATATGGCGGCGCAGGGATATTTTAACCCCTCGCGCTGCGCACTACCGATGGCGAACGTTCGCCTCCACGATTACCGTCGCGGCGGCCACGACCATCGGCGCCTCGTGCTCGTTGAAGCGGACGCGTGACCGCGGTATGCGTCTGACGGCAAGACGACACGCTAATCACCACCCGCCATGTACCCATGGCCTTGGGAGCAGTCTGCGGGCGCGGGCGTGGCGCTCCTCGGCGGGTGTCGGCACAACTCTTGGGGTCATCATTGCGATGCTGACAAACCATGGGCCAGTTAGCATCATCTGGGACTCCGCGGAGTCTCCGCTCCGCCAAGAAGACTCCAGCGCCGATCTCAGCCCCGCTACGCCATCACACAAACGGGCGGCAAAACCGTAAACCACCCCGACTCGCGGGTCCAGCGCAAGGCGGCCTCGACACTCTGGGTATCGGCGGTGAGAACCCCGCCTCCGCCTGAGACTCGCCGGCGTCTTCGACTCCGTGGGACAAGCAAGTCTCAAGTCACATTCGGGAGCGGGCCCGGCCACGCACTCTCAATACGATAACGAGGCTTCACGACAAGGAACGACCCGTCCGGGATCATCAGGGTCATAGGCCGCAGGGACGGAGCGGGCCAAATGGCTAGGCTACATGACTTCGGCCTGTGAAGCCCTTCACCAAGAGAGGCTCCTGTTGTAGGGGTGGCTCCCACCTAAACCCAACCGGCCTGCTAGGACACGGTAAGGCCCAAGATGGGACATGTACAATAGCGCATATACCCCTATGGAGGGTATTCGGATGTAAGGGTATAGTTGTAAAACATTCTCCATGTAACCGTGTATATATATGGAATCCAACCCTAGGGAAAACCATAGAAGCATTGTTCACCTACTCTCCACTATCAT
Organism: Bonia amplexicaulis; assembly: GCA_036346245.1. NCBI lineage: Eukaryota > Viridiplantae > Streptophyta > Magnoliopsida > Poales > Poaceae > Bonia > Bonia amplexicaulis. The sequence continues at coordinate 121,340 of JAYGGG010000276.1, forward strand.
CTCTCTTTCTGTTTGGCCTGTAGCCCAACAGTTCCATTTACCGCTTGAAGGGACTTGATATTCTGAGTTTTTAAATGTTGCATTTTTATGCCGTGAGTTGTATCATTTGATTTTTCGTGATGCACATTCTTGTCTTCGTATTGTAGAACATTTACAAAAGAATTTTTTAATGACATTGCTTGCAGGATAAATACATGCAAAACAGACTAGTGAGACTAGTTTGTGTTTTTCTACAGAGTCTCATTCGAAACAAGATAATAAATGGTGAGTGTGTCAAACTGTCAATTTGAAATTGACAGATATGCACTTTAAATGCAATGCTATTTAGCTTCTCTATTCTGTTGGTGCAGGCCTAAATATATCATGATTCATGAAGACTTTTCTGGTTGTACCATCTTTTAAACTTGCATGTTCTCTACAAGCTACTTTGGTTTGATCTATGTAGTTAACAAATTCATATTTGATCTACTGGGAAAAATAATAACAAGATGACATGCAGATAGCACTGTAAACTTTATTACTTCAATCCTGGATTTGGAAAATAATGTGCATGCTGCTCTACTAATTAAATTAAATACATGCAGAAGTGATCTCTCTCCATTTTGATTGATTAAGCTAACATTCAATATTTCCTTTACGTTGTACTGAACTCAATCAATTGCTGAAAGCTTGGGTTCAACAGGATGTTTATTCTTGTGCTAATATAACTTACGATAGGGAGGTGTCCTGTGGTAGTTGCCACTTGCCAAAGATGTAAATGTCGGTTGCAACCTGCAAAACCAATTCGCTCGGCGAAAACGCGAGAGAGAATAACTCAAGAACTCGATGAACACAAGAACACACGAGCGGCTTTTGTTTTGGTGCTGCGTACAACTTGCAGCGTTTTCTAGTTTCTCTTCTCCTTTTATAATGCAAGGCAAAGCAACGATGCAAACGAAAACGATGCAACAGAATGACGCTTCTCGCGTCGTGGGTTTTGAACGTGTCCATCCCCACGCCCGCACGATGTGTGCACGTCCGCAAGCTCTGACGCGTCGCGAGCTATTCTCGCCACTACGCGCACGACGTGCATATGCATACGTATACATGAACAGCACTGATACGTACGTAGTCCCACGTACATAGGACCATGCACCTAACAACACGCACAAGTTTACTGCTAACAAATCTCCCTAAACCTTGTGGTGTTCGTGCCAGCCAACGGCGTCGATCATTTCGCGCGGCTCTAGAATCGACTCGCGCCAGCGGTTTGGTCGGGATGTGCGCATCTTTGCCGATGAGAGCTTGCAAACTCGATGTCGATCTTCCCAGTCTCCACGCACTCACGAATGAAGTGAAAACGAGTTTGAATATGTTTACTTCGATTGTGATGGACTGGGTTCTTGGCGAGAGCGATGGCGGACTTGTTGTCCACCTTCAACCTTGGCGGCGTGACTAGTGTCCCCATGATTTCCCGAAGCAAACCAGCCAGCCACACTGCTTGACATGCCGCCGTCGATGCCGCGACATACTCTGCTTCGCACGATGACAGGGTTGTGCGTGAGGAAGAACAAACCACCGCTGGTGCTCTTGCGGTCGTCGAGGTCGCCAGCCATGTCGCTGTCGCTGTACCCCAATAGTTTCAGCTCCTCTGGCCTCCCCTTGATGTACCTCAGGCCGTGGCCTCGAGTGCCAGCCACATACCTGAGGATTTGCTTCACAGTCGCCATGTGATCTTCGCGTGGCTCGGCCATAAATCTGCTAGCGTAGCCGACGGCGAACGCGAGATCCGATCTTGTGTTGACGGCACCGTAGTCCCTCAACAATCTTTGCGGCGGTGGCGTCGATCGGTCAGAGCTGTGCTTGCCTTGCTCAACTTGAGCTTGGGCTCCATCGGGACATGGCAGGGGTTGCACTCTGCCATCCCCTTTTGCTCTAGCAGCTTCTGGGCGTACGCAGACTGCGCGAGGAAAATCCCGGCGTCGTCTTGACGTACCTCGATGCCGAGGTAGTAGGAGGGCAATCCCAAATCACTCATCCGGAATTTCTCCAGCATCTCTCGCTTGAAACACACGATGTCGCCGTTCACGGGGCCAGTGATCAGGAGATCGTCGACGTAAACTCCCACCACCAGCGGCTTTCTCGAAGTGCGTCGCGTGTACATGGCGTGCTTGTGATCGCTCCTGGTGAAGCCGAGTGAGCTAAGGCAGGCATCCAGCTTGGCATACCATGCCCGCGGCGCCTGTCTCAACCCGTACAACGCCTTCCCCGCTCACGGCATGAAGCTCGTCTCCCAGCTCCCGCTGCGCCTGCCCGGGCACCACCGCGTCCCCCAGGATATTGTCAACCCTGCGAAAACGAAGTGGGGCATCGTCATGTTCATCATCAAGATACCACTTGTTAGTTGCAACCTGCAAAACCAATTCGCTTGAGCAGAAAAACGTCAGAGAGAATAGCTCAAGAACTCGATGAACACAAGAACACACGAGAGGCTTTTGTTTTGGTGCTGCGTACAACTTGCAGCGTTTTCTAGTTTCTCTTCTCCTTTTATAATGCAAGGCAAAGCAACGATGCAAACGAAAATGATGCGACAGAATGAGAGCGTCGGAGTGCTTCTCGCGTTGTGGGTTTTGAACGTGTCCATCCCCACGCCCGCACGACGTGTGCATGTCTGCAAGCTCCGACGCGTCGCGGGCTATTCTCGCCACTACGCGCACGACGTGCGCATGCATACGTATACATGAACAGTACTGATAAGTATGCAGTCCCACGTACATAGGACCATGCACCTAACAACACACACAAGTTTACTGCTAACAGTAAAATGGTATGATTTTTGAAAGAAAAGGTTTAAAAAGAAATGTAATATGGTTTGTTGGTTACATGATGGAATGTTAAAATCTGTGCTTGTTGTATGCCCAACAAATTGAGTTACCGTTTGAAACTATGTTGGTACAATCATAGAAGCAGGGTTCAAAAACTGTTTTCCCAAAAGCCACTACCTGGGCGGTTGGTTAAACCCTCTGTTTTCTTTTTCAAAATTTCAGTTTCTTTTGAAGGTTTGATGTTTTGATCATGTCTAAGTAATACATCTATTCCCTCGAATTAGGATCAAATGGTGTCATTTAGGCCCTGAACTGGCTCTTTAAAAAATGGTCTGGATCGTTTTGACTGGTTTTTGGTGAGAACCATTTGTTTCTTGAACCCTGCATAGAAGCATCCTAATTTTGCATGAGACAGAATGTTCCTTTTCTTAATTTTAGAGACTGTTGATTTAAATCATATAAAATTATGATCATTTCTGGAATACGTATACCATTAAGATTGAAACGTTGTACTATGGAGTCCATGACATGCTTCTTGTTGTTTTAATTTGTGCAGTTCAAGACCTCTTCATTGAGGTACAAGCATTCTGCATCGCATTCTCGCGAATAAGAGAAGCGGCTGGCTTGTTCAGGCTCCTCAAATCTTTAGAGTGAAGAAGGTTGTAAGATTTATTTGTTCAGTTCTCTAAACAAATTTTCCACTCTGTACATTTATAGTTTTGTGTTTTCGTGTTGAACTGCTAATTCTTGATAGTTTTGAACTTTATAGATCATAGCTCTTCTTGATGTATTAGTTGTCATTATGCTGTTCCCTAATCCAAAAAGAAAAAAAAATCCCATAACTATTTCCCAGCTTCAGTTCATTCATGTTGGTAGTATCATGAAATGGATTAAGCCTGAGTTTTGCGTTCTGATCAACGTGATGGCAGGTCTATTATGATCAAATGCGTGGGGTTTTCTGTTTACATGTATCAGCCAACAAAGGTTAGCCCCATAATGACCTGTGGCAAAGCAAAATAGAGTGAACGGACGGCAAAACCGGGATGGAGTAGTCTGTTATACATGTGCAACTATGCATGTATGGAGAACAACCACCGTGTTTAGCTTATACATGTTTGATCTTGAGGAATAATGGGTCGCTTGTTTGATCTAGCTCTGTTCCTGTTAGTTCTCGGTCATTGTAGAAGTACATGATAATGGACTAAAGCAGTTAATCTTGAAGAACAATGGGTCCCTCATTTGATCTAGCCCTGTTCCTGTTATATTTCGGTCATTGTACGAGTACATAATAATGGACTAAAGCAATTACCTGTGGCCTGTTAAAAGATAGGTGAGCACTGAACACCTGCTGATGAGCTCCTGAGTGCTATTAACTGGGATTCAGATGTGCCGCAAAGCTGTATTCGTTTGTTCAATGCGTTATTGGGTACTTTGGTGTCTGTGGTCCCCAGAACGCAGTCTCTTCACGGTCTCCAAGACGCAATGTCAGAAGAAAACCTCCACCAAATCCGGCGACGAGAAGAGGCCTCAGAAGAGAAGAATAGAGAAGAGAAGAAACACAGACACTGTTAAATTATGATTTGGCATCATGCGCGCTGCAGTTACCTCCATTAGCGTCCGCTGTCACATGGGTGGCACAGTGTTAAGAGCATGGGCAAAAATGTCGTCCATTCCGCGAACATGCGTCGTGCCGTTTACCGGCATGTGGGCGGCAAGCAAGCAGCATCCATTCCTCTCTGTTTCTCAGAGCCTTTCTGACTCCTGCCGCCTCCTCCCATGCATGGTGATATCGTGAATATGTAGATTCTAGTCTCCCTCAAAGTAAACAAGAACTAAGTGACTACAATATTCTTGTAAGCTCCTGGGTATTAGTGGATGCCTTATGTATCGTCTCTTCTTTTCTGCATAACTAGTCAATTTACCTGTGCAATTGCACGGCTTGATATTATGATATAATTATCTTAGTATATAACTCTACTGTCTATAATTAAAATATAATTGTATTTGCAATACAACTCTAATATACATATATGATTAATATTCACCGTTATAATCTGGCACCACTAAAATAAGCGGTGAAGATGTTTTTTTCTTGATTAATGTGAGAATTTTAAGGATTTTTTAGGATTATTGTGGGATTTTTTACTTTTAAAATAAAAGAGGTATCTTATCTCACCGATTGTTTTTGTTTATATAAATTGGTTAGGTTCATGAAGGAGCTTGCACAAAAGAATACCTAAGCCTACAACCCACCCGAGTGAGGATCAAACCTGTGGCTTCCTGCAAAACAAATTGATAGTCATGATCGCTAAACTATCATATGTATTAAGTTACAGTTTACCCAAAAACTTAAGCTATTGAGAAAAGGTGAGTAATTCACTTATACTTCAACACAACACGCTCCAAATGTGATGTCCGTGTGGGTTCCTGATGATGGATGTGCAGTAATGTCCAGCTCTTGACCCCGGTTCAATCGTCGGTAAACGAGGGTGAAAAAACACCTTGTCAAAGAAAAAAAAGTAGTTCTGAAATATCATGATGTAACATTTCACTGTAATTAATCTTCTTGTTTGGAGTGGCATATACCTAATTAACAGGATAGCATGTGCAATCTAATAACGCTTGCCTGTCCTTCTAAATTTTGATGCCCTCCAATGTCGTTAATCATCACACAATGGGCAAGTTGCGCTACAAAAAAAACCTTCAGACACAATGTGACTGGTTGCATGTTTTAGGAATCAAATGCTTGCTGCAGAAACAAAATTCATCAGAGCAAAATGCTTTATGTTCCCTGCAAAAAGCCAAAGCATGCATAACCGCCCACTAATACAAGGGGATCACATTGCCCCCACATTAGTTTTATAAGTGAGAAGAACCACACATAACATAAACTAATTGTTGCCATGCTTAGCCTAACTATATTTAAGATCTAGTTCAATGCATCATGTGCAAGTTGATAGTATAAAATAGAGGTACTTTCAATAATCCCAACAAAAAGCTACAAGGATCTTGTTACTTATATTCACAAGCTTTATTATCAACTTATTATGGAGCATGCTGTATGTACAGTTGGGTTGATTATACTTGCTAGTTGAAGTAGTAGTATCTGCTTATGATCTTACAAGGAGAGTTCCTATAATTTTGCAAAGAGCTCCCTTGCAATGTTGCTTAGGTATATAACTCTTTAGTTTTCTTAAAATCGTGCAATTCTTATTAGGTAGTATATAAGCATTTCCCTGGGGTCGTTTAGATCCCATGTTTATTTGATTGAACTTGATTTAGGGCCTAATCAACTTAAACTTTGTTTGGGTAAGATAGAATAAAACCAGAACAATAAAAGTCGGCTTTGCTAAAACTCAAACTACAAGTTTTATGAAAAACCACTCCCACTTGTTTTTTCACAAAACCCAAAAACTAATAGCAGAATAACTGAAAACCGGTTTTAGCCAAGTAACGTTTTCACTAAATGCTATCACAACCAAATAACAATTAAAAAATGTGTGTTACTAAAGCGTTCACAAAAATGCATTTTAGCGAAACCTATTAACAATATAGATCCAAATGATAACTTACTAATGTTGTGAGAAGAAATTACTACAACTAAAAGGAATTGCTAAAGTTCAAGCAGTATACGATTTTTACCTTATTATCTTGTAAGTTGTAACACTTGTGCCAATTGGGATTGCTACGACGGATATGAGATTAGGAGATGTTGGGAAGGAGGGGTGGTGGTTTTACGATCGCCAGTTGTTCATGAATCGGTTTTACAATGCAATGAGTTGGCGCAATTCATTCACGGCTTGGTTTTGCAATACAACTAGTTGAATGCCTGTGCTCTACAACAGATTGTGTGCTAAAACACTCCCTAAAACAATGAAATGTCCTTCGAGACAAAGAACTTATAAAATTGCTGATGTATACACCTGTGCAATACAGTTGTCCCATCACACTATAGTGACACAAGTTTTGTTCGAAAGAATCAACAGAATAAGTTGTAATTTTATACACGTTATAACACATATCCCTGTAAGCTTACTTATGAAATTTACTTATGAAACAGCCACTTTTCTGAAATTCAATTATAAAGTTCATATTAACACTCCTGCCGCATCCTTCCCCTGATCACTATTGCTGCCAGCTTCCTCTCCTCTCTCCAATCCCTCTTAGCCATCTTCAGTAACCATAGAACATCTATGTATGTCATGAAAAGTGATTTAAAGCAATAGAAAGACATGATACTATTTTCAACGTGGAGACAGTGCAATGCATCATAATCTAGCTGAAGGAAAAGACCTGACAAAAAAAAAAGGACAACTAGCTTGGGGGAGGATCTAAAACAAGTGAAAATGAGACCGTGACCCAGCTTTGCCGAGTCTTCCACACAAAATACACAGATATAGCTAGCAATAACAGTCCATAATCATTCAACAATCTCTTTTCTAAGTAACAGAACTTCTTTTATGGATAGTTTACGATGACATCCCATAATTACTCGGAAATAAAAAGAAATACTAGTATTGACACCACTTTTGCTTAGCAGTAGTATTGAAAATAAACAGAAGTCTATTGCATCTCATTAAGAGCACAAGTTTATTAAGTAATGAGCGCCAAATTCAGTGTATATCAGATTTACCATATCAGATGCATCTCATGTGAGCCTTATTCCCATCGATTTGTGGCTTCCTAGACTGGGAAGGACATGACTGCCCTGACCGCATTAGCTCACCTAATGAGGCTTGGTTTTCTCTCAGTCATGAAGCCCTAATTTTCGAAACCTAAAATCCTAATTTCCAAGACCTAAACCCTCAATTTTTGAGACAATTTTGTAACATACAATTTCTGCAAAAATTACATAACTAAGTACACTGTGTAATGAGCCTTCAAAATAAATTTCATAATATTTGGATCTCATTTCCTATATCACAAAATTCACACAAAATAGTACACTTAAATAAATTTTCTAGTAAAATTTAGAAAGGTTAAAGTTACAAAAAAATTACACAAGCAAGTATGGAGGCTCCAAAAAAATTATAATTTTTCAAGCTTATTTACTATACCTATAAATTCCTACGAAAAACATACTTAATAAATTGTCCTGCAAAAACTGTACATAGACGGTGCAAAAGTTGCTACACTAGTAATCCACCTCATGCGCATGGGAGCCGCATTAGGTGAGCTAATGCGGTCAGGGGGCGCTCAAGGAGAGCAAATGCGCTTGAGGAGCACATTACATGCCTCAAGTGGTCCTCGGACGCTTGAGGAGACTTGGGGCCTATTTGGCAGGCAAGAAGTCGGGCGGTTTTTGATTTTTGCTATAGTACTTAACTTTTAAATGGAGTATTTTCTCAAGACAGGGTTTACAAATTAAACGTAGTACACGTTAAAAGCCCAACATCTGTACTAGCCAAAATCGTAAGTGAGTATCAGTCTCTCCATGATCTGTATCGTAAATAGTCAAAATTCAAAAATTTTAGCCAAAAGTCATAAGCCGCAGCTAAAAAGCGTATGCCTCGGCTACAGGAGAGGGCCAAAAGTGGCTTTTCTTGTAAATGGGGGTTATTTCCGGTATTTCGCTGACAAATGCGGGCAAAGAGCCAAAATTCAATTACTTCCGTCTCGATGTTAACGTCTACTTTCGTAGACAACTAATTCCAATTACTTCCGTCAATTCCTTCCCTTCCCTCGGTAAACCTATCGATATTTGGGTTTGGCTTCTATAGATTGCCTTGATCAATGAAATGACTACAGGTGAAAATCGGAGAAAGAAAGAGGTACTTGACATCTTATAAGTATTTTCGGTACCTTGAGAACAGGGACTTGATTGTTGTTAGTATCTCATTTTCCAGAATACTTTTCCTACTATTTTGTTTGATTTCTACTAACCACCATATAGGTTGGGTTCTTTTCAACTGTGTCTGATAGTTTTTGAATCCAAATACGAGCACTTATATGAATAATCAAATATCGATAAACCGCTTCGAAAAGACTATCCTGATAAGTCATTTTAAAAAGTCGGTGAAGAAATAATCTCGTTTATTTATTCAAGAAAACTTATAAGCAATAGGCCATAAACTATAAATTCAAGAAAAACCACAAGCAATAAATCATAAACTATAAGCTGAAAAGGATAAGGCTATACTTTTGGATTTTCAATTGTTTCATTGGCTGAGCAGATCAATAATGAAATGGTACAGTCAGGTGACTAAAATACAAAACTGAAAGGGTTGGCAGTCGAAAACGGGCCATGCCCTGCGCCCATCATTTTTTTCTTTTGAAATCCCCCACGCCCATGAATTGATCACAAAGGAATTCTGGAGATTTACGGACCGCCCAAAACAAGTACGATTTGCGGATAAAATCTGAAAACATAAGGTGGAAACTCATGGTCCTAGGAACCATCAAATTCCCCCGTTAATCGGAGGGGAGCCAATTACCCTGATTAATAACAAATATAGATCTCTCTGTTTCCCCCAAAAAAAAGAGGAAAAAATTCTGTTAAAAAAACCAGTACTCGATCAATAATTGGCGCAACTTGAGAAATTGACTACTGATTATTGTACATGTTCTTATGTGGCTACAAGTAACCTAACAAAGTTAACGGAGTGGCCTTAATTCTTAAACTTCTCCAGAACATTTGGCTACTTTTGGTTCGATAGTGACCAAACTTTCTTTTGGACTCGCCAACAGCGAAACTTAGTAGAGCGAAATGCTTTGCGTTGCTTCCGAAAGCAAATGCACGACCAACCGCCCGTACAAGTTGGCTTAATTTTATTCGATCATCATTAACCTGTACGGTGCCGGATCAAAGAGACTTGATTTCCGTCATGTGACGCTTATAAAAGCCTATAAATCCTAGTGCACGGCACATGGTTAAAATGCGGCTGAGGATGGGTGAGTGAGAGGCTGACAAGTAGGATCCACATGTCAGTTGGCCGCGACTGTTAGAACCCGTTGGATTAAGCTTGATCGAGGAGAATTAGGAGAGATGTTTACGAAATTATATGTAGCAAAGTTTTAATATTATTAAAGTATGTGATTTTGCGTTACCAATAATAAAATATCCGGAGTTTACTAAAATTTACTTAACTTTCATGTAAGGTGCTTGTGAAAAACTATATATAATTCCTGCTGCACAGCTGAGGATCCCTCCAGCTCAAGTCTCCAGCCATTATTGATGTATATATCTTGCCTTTGGAAGCCTTACATTACCTTGCATAGTTCAATGCACCACGAGCAGCTTAGTGTCTAGAAAACCATTGATTCTTTCTTTTGTCCTAGCTAACAGTAGCAAAGGACGGTTGGTCGTACGCCACAATGGCGGCCATATCCATGTGCGTAGCAGCAGAAACATCGCTGTGAGATTTGCCTCAAAAAAACTTTCGCTGAAACCATTGGCATTGGCACTGGCACTGGCTTGCGGTTGGATACTCTCGATTTTATTTAATTACTATACTTTTATCCCCGGTGGTCGGATGTTGAGTGTTGTTCCCCGGGATGCTGCCGCTACAGTGCCGCTGGCTGTTTGTTAGTCTTCGTCTGGTTTATCCGAAAATTAAAATAAACAGGAGATTCTTTGAAACAGATTCTTCAAACGACTTTCTGAGTCTAAAATCATATACGTCGTCTGCGTCGGTGTCTCTGCCATCCAATACTGTATCCAAAAATATAGATAAAAGCTACCAGCTATAAATAAAGTTATCAACCATAATTAAAAAAGAGTGGGATGGAATAGTCTAGCTCTCTGAAAACAATGAAAGATTGCTGTCATGGTGATGGTCAAGAGTCTCAAGACTTCTATAACTCGTTAGATTGGTAGAGTTGTTATTAGGAGCTATTCAATTTTGCATTAGTTATGTCTAGCATGGATATTGACTCGTAGGATTAGTAAGCTGTGAAAATTTTATTCTTTTGAGACAGAACTGTGAACTTTGATTAGCAATTTAGTTCAGAAAAATTAGCATTTAAACTATGCAAAAAAGCGCAGTTTTTTTTAAATAGAATGGCACATGCATATAGGTATGACCTGAGCATTCTTTTTTTTTTTAATGTTTGCACCTATTTTTTTCAACCAATGCAAAGAGTTCTTCTGGGGCTAGCCTGGACTCGAGGCGAGCCACAACTACTTTATAATATGTGAAGTTACCAATAATAAATTGAATTTTGGCCGTATGGGCTGAGATTCACTTGCTCAAATATGACCATGACCACTAATTTCCCCAAAAATCGGCAACCTTGGGGCAGAATTGAAAATACCATTATTAGTTTAAACTACTGATTTCTTTTTCAAATAATGCAACTGCTGAACCTTGATAGAATACAATACACCCATAATTCGTCTATATTCAATCTTCCATGCACAACTTGACATGCATAACTGCCCGAATATTGGGACTTGAAGTCAAATAAATTCCAATCAGCTGACCACTCCAGTTGTTACACAGAGTTAGACAATGTGTCCAATTCTTCGATGCTGTTCCAATTGGCTTCTTCTGAAGACCGATTTAACACAAAAGAAATACCATTCCTAATTTCTAAATGGTGTAGTTCTTGCGGATGTACGTGTTCACCTCGCCTCCCACTCGAAGTGTTGGCATCATATGGATAAACTGTACACAATCATTCCAATTCAACGATCTCATATACACTTGCTGCTAAACAGTGGAGCAAGATGGGATCTAAACAAAGGTGGTTGGGTTTGTTGCATTTGCATGAGGAGACCAAGGAGCATCCAAGAATCTAATGGTCTCCATCTTGCCACCACAGTGTGATTCGATCTCCCTTTGTCAAGCAAGCACATGATAGGTGTTGAAAAAAGGGTGTGTTGCATTTTCTCCATTAGCGTTATGTTTAAGGTCCCGCTCGGTTGGGCTGAAAAATAGTGATTTATGGCTGAAATTGCACTGTAGCTGGTTGAAATTACACTGTAGCTGGAGGTGTTTTATACGACGTAATTAAAATTAAAAAAATTAAAAATAGAAAAAATGATAGATCATCACGGACAATGCAAACGAATACGAAAAAAAGGAACCAACAAAAAAGCTCAAAAAAGCCAAAAATTCAGAAAAGATGAAATTTATAAATAGTGAAAAACAAGTCAGAAACTCTAAGCCGAAATAAGCGGGGCTTAAGTTTAATTGCGGTGTCGTGTCTCCCCCTTTGCTATGTTTGAGTGGAGGCGAACAAAGATCAGACATGAGAGGCTAAAATGAAGAGAAACAAGGAGAAGGAAATATCAAGAACAACTTTGGATTAAGTTTCTTGACTGTGTGTTTCTTAGACACGGGAAGAAAATTGTGTAAAGTACATGCTTTGACCCTCTATGTGATTAACATCCTCCTACTAGAGGGTGATTTTGCTATGTATTCTGTACCTATTTCCCCATTTTTACCTTCTTGACCGCTTTGATCTGCAATAAGTAACCTGGTTGCTTCTTTTGGTGCAAACTTGATATAGATATAACTTCCCACAGGTAATTTTTTCCATAATCAAGAAATTTCAATACCCTTCAATACCCATGTGTTATTTTGCATGAACACAACATAAATAGTACTGTAGTATGCAGCAATGTGAACAATAAGCATTTCCAATTGCAGTAAAAGCAATGAACTTAGCAATAGCAACAAAACAGAGATTTGTAGGATAAGCAATTACAGCTATCCCACCCCACACAAATCCTATCACCATAACAACCACATAACATCGTTGTTCTATAGCCATATTAGGGCATGTTCTTTACCTCACAAGCTGGCGACTTTTGGCTTTTGCTACAGTACCTAATTTTTAAACGGAGTATTTTCTCAAGACGGGGTCTACAAGTTAAACGATTTACACATTAAAAATCCAACATATGTACCAACCAAAATTGCAAGTGAGTATCTGTCTTTCCGTAATCTATACCGTAAACAGCCAAAATTCAAAAATTTCAGCCAAAAGTCATAAGCCGCAGCCGAAAAGAACATGCCCTTAATTTCACGGGTCTCGTCAAGCCCTGTTCCTCGTGAAAAAGCCTTTTTTTCAGAGAATAAAAAAGCATCTTAAATTCATTATTTTTTGGCAACTTTGTGCAAAATGAAACATGAATAATCACACAAAACATGTGGTGTAGCTATTCACTCCTTGAGAAACTATTTAGTGCTGATCTAGGACGAAGTAACAGAACTCCTTCCAATCTACACTGATAGTAGGACCTTGTATGCTTGGTCGAGGATCCTCTGCAGCAGTAGCTGCTACTGCAGAGAAGCAGAGTGTCGTGCAGTAGGGAATCAGGGGTATGCTTCCGTGGCCTCATCAAGATCTGAGGCTCGGACCGAATGCGGTAATAGCAGCAGTAATATCTTCGATGATAGATGTTGGGGAATTCTTTTAGACTATGATGTGACTTTTGGTTTATAGTTTCTGAGGTTTAGTTGTTCGTGGAAGACAGTACGTAGAGAGAAACAGTCGTATGCGATTTTAGCCAGTATATCTATACTTAGTGTGGTGTCTACTATAATTTGCATGTAGATCAATATTATTTAAAACTAGTTACTGTAGTAGAAAGTGATAAGTTAAAGATTAAACCTGACCAAACCGACCCATGGTATGATGCAGTAATTACGCAACGGATCCGGTCCTTTATGCCCATACATCACAGATACCCCGAATCTCAACCCCCAAAAGTACGATCACATACTTCATAAGTAAGTATAGAACTTTCCCGAACATTCGTTTGCCTCTCACGCATATATTCACACGCAACACAACAAAAAGAGGCTAAACAGCGGCCGTATGATTGTGGTCATCTCGATCGATGCAGCCCTGTCTACACAAAGCCACAGAGCCTTTCTGCCAAACTGCTGTGCCCTGGCTACGATCCTATCCACAGAATGGCCAAAGAAGGCCGATGACAAACACTATTCTATCCCCAGATTTTCTTTTTTTTCTTTTCAGAACACTACTTTACCACCCAATACGTTTGACACTCCCAAATCATAACGCAGATAAAAATACTGGTCTGTTCTTTTTAGCTGTGGCTTATGGTTTTTAGCTAAAATTTTTGAATTTTGATTGTATACGGTACAGATTACGGAGAGACCGATACTCACTTATGATTTTGGCTGATATAGATGTTGAGCTTTTAACGTGTACTATATTTAACTTGTAGACCCCGTCTTAAGAAAATATTCTATTTAAAAATTAAATACTATAGCAAAATCTAAAAGTCGATTGACTTCTACCTTGCCAAACAGAGCCTCAGGATGCCGACACGGCCGCTGGGGGGCACAACACATCACAGATGGTTGATGCGTGGTTCTGGTCTTAATCATGGGTGGTGCGGGCACGAATGATTGGCGCCAAATCGCGCCGATCCTGGCCGTGCATCCGTGGTGGTCTCTCGCTGCGACAGCACGGCTGCGCAGGGCTTACTTTTATATGGCACAGCCTGTACTGGGCGCACACCTCGGCGATTCTGCATGCATTGCCTTCCACATACGCCCGTCCGGCCTCTGCCCTCGCCAATTATTTTGCTGCGTAGGTCTAGTAGGAGGGTGGGGGGTGTAGGACCGAGGTTTGGCTCAGTTCCCAAGCTTGGATCAGTGGTGAGAATTGGTAGGGCTACACCTATTTGTGGTGGAGAGAAACTAGGGCTGTGTTATTGTGTTGATGCAGGCTGATCTGTTGTCGATAAGGTCTACATAAATAATTGTATGATTTATTATTGGTGTGATAGCAACGTAACAATGATATGATAACGATACGGTCGCAATTGTTTTGTCAAAGGTAAATGAAAGGTAGTAATTCAAACACTGCATGTAAAAACTCATGGCTAGTTCGGCTATGTCATTCTTTGATGTATGGATTTTCAAAATCCAACTATGTACAGTGTTGTTGAAAATGTGAAGAGAAATAGCGACTATATCTTTATTTCTACGCTACGACGGAACACAATATCACTGTTGTCTACAAAGCACACTATGTCTCAGCAAAAAGAGCAACGATAGTTTTGTCCTGCAAAGCCCTCCATTGCTATTTACTTAGTACATACTTAATAACAACATGCGACCATCTTATACAATGCCTTTTCAAAATTGTCAAACAACTTGTTTGTCGCACAACATGAATGTATTGTTTCAAAATTGTCAAACAACTTGTTTTTCAAGCAACATGAAAGTATTGTTCGAATGCATAGGACTGTGAACATTGCATACAAATTCATGGGTGGTATATGTGTTCACCTAGCACAAGAATTCTCCACATTCCAATCATCCACTCCAACTCCAACCACAAGGACACATATACACTTGTTAAAGCACAGAGGCAGAGTCATCTAAATAATAATAATAATAATAGCAACAACAAATCGCAGGGGCAGAGATATATAAATCACCAGCAGCCCCTAGTAGCACACATCAACGTCTCAAGCTCCCTTCAGCTCGAGACCAGCTGGGTCGCCGCCAAGAAACCAAGACGAGGAGACGCATCGCAGCAGCAAGAGATGAAGAAGCCATCCACGCTTCTCCGGTCGCTCTCCTCGCGCCTCACCACGCACCTCTTGCCGTCGCCGGCGGTGACCCCCTGGCCGCCGGTGCGGTCCGCATACGACCGCTGGCTAGCCGCCGAGCTCGACGAGCTCCGCGCCGACCCGCTCGCCCCTTGCACCAGCGCCGCCTGGCTCAGCCGCGCCCTCAGCCTTGCCGTCGCCGCGCAGAGACGGCTCGTCGCGTCGGCCACGGCGGCGCCTGCTACCGGCGCCAACATTGACCGCAAGACCATAGATGAGTGCGTCGAGGACACCGCGGAGCTTCTCGACGCGTGCGCCGGCCTCCGTGACCGGCTGGACATGCTAAAGAACTACGTCTCCTCCATGCGCATTGCGCTGCACTGGCTCGAAGGCCACGGCGGGGTGGCGGCGCGGCGGCGCGCGGCCGCGGCCTTTGCGGAGTGCGAGGCCGTGGAGCGGCGGTGCGGCGCGGAGCTCGCCAAGTGCGGCTCCAACCTCCGCAAGCTCGGCGAGAGGGCGCTGCACACCAAGCAGCGCTCCGGCAGTGGCGCGCAGTGTGACGAGCCCCTCGCCGGAGCGCGCTCGGCGGCGCTGCTCGCCGTGGGATCCCTCGGCGCCGCCCTGGCTTTCCGCCCGCGTCGCGCCGTGTCCGGCTTCGTCGCCCAGGCGGCCGGCGGCAAGGGCGGGGGCGCGGCGCCGTGGGAGTGCGCGCTCCAGGAGGTGCAGAAGCACGTCAAGGAGGAGTACGAACGCAGGAGGAAAGAGGGCGTGCCGTGCATGGCAGAGCTCGAGGCCGCGGCGGCCGCCGGGCGGGCGGTGCAGCGCGCCGTGGCCGCAGGCGGGCGGCATTGCCCGGAGACCTCGAGGAGATGCGACGAGCTGGAGGAGAAGGTGTTTGCGCTCGAGGAGAAGGTTGGCGAGCTGCACAGGGAGCTCATCGCCGTTAGGATGGTGTTCTTGGAGTGGTCTCAGAGAGCAAGAGGTCACGAGGTGCTTAGGCTGTGAAGGATTAGAGACCCGAAAAAAATGGAATGCTCATAGAATTTGTTGTAAATATGCATTCTGAGAAGAAATTTTGATCTCGTTTTTTGGATCCAATCTCTGAGCTGATTGAGACTATGAACCTGACTAACACTCGTACGATTGGAAATGGAGCTCTCTTTAATTTGTTTCAGCATGAATCTTATCTGCAAGAAATTGATCATAATCTTGAGCCTGGAAACTCAAGGTGGTTGTCTCTAATGAAACTGTGATAATCTTCAGATTTTTACTGCAGATTTTTCACAAGGTTTTCTTCACTGCAACTGAAAACTTCTTCTGATGGTTTGAAAAACCATTAAGTCTTAATGTTCTTACCTCCAGAACTGATTGCGATGAAAACAATGTATTTGACCATATATTTGCTTTCACCATTGAGGTAAATGTGCTTAAAAGAGAAGTTATACGTTAATATAAATTCACAACCTTTCAAGCCTCTTCATCTCTTCTTACTTTCAAGGTCCATTATTGGAACTTGAGGTAAACGACTTGTTGAGAGATAACACAAGAAGGATTTGATTTGCGTTAAGTACAGCCTTGTCTCACTAGTACCTACTACTACTACCCTTTCGGAGAAGCCAAGTCTTCAAAAAAAAACATTTGGTTTTGCTAGACAACGTCGAAAAAAGCATTTAAAAATTCTTATTTTAGTAACAAATTATACAAACCTTAAGTAGTAATGAACATCTTACATAACATAAGACCTCGATATGTTTGAAAAGTAGTGTAGAAATTCCAAAATGATTGAATCTAATTTCAAAAAAGAAATTACACTGTTGCAACAGTTTAAAAATATAGATACAACAATCAACAATGGTGTTTGCAATATTGTTTTATAGAAACTATGCAAACAAATAAGTCGCAAAACCTCATAAAACTAGAAGAAATTCATACCATCTTAATAAATAATTAAATAAATTTGCAGACTTGTTTAGTTTGCGATATGTTATACTTCAAAACTTGCTCAAAACTCTTCAAAACAAACAAATATGTGATGCTACAAATACTGTAACATTAAAAAATAAATACCATATTGTTGCAACCAAAGTGCAGCATTAAAAAACATTACAATATTTTGCAACCAAAGATGCAACAAATCAAGTACACATATGGAATAAAACTAAAATTCACAAAAAAAAATCTTGAAAGACATAATGTGATATTGCAGCAATGATAAATGCTTTCTACAACAATGGAGACAAGGGTCTGCAATAAATCGAGAAAATTTTCTACAAGAACTAACTAGAGGACCATGCGCGTCGCTGGCAGTGAGAAGCCGAGCTCAAAGCAGCAGTGGCGATAGAAGGTCAGTCTAATGCTTTGTCGCCTAGCCCAGATCTGGCGAAGTTGAGCCTACTTGATGCCTCATTGCCAATCGTGCTGCTAGTCCTTAGATTGCCTTCCCATGGTCTTTCACTCGTCGTCCACCACCGTCTAGGGCGTCGTCTTGACCTCACCAGCGCAAATAGGAAGGGAGAGAGAGCTTGGAGGACATGGCGATAAGGATGACAAGAAATCTCTGAGAAGTGTGTGCATGATTAGAGGATTGGGGGAAAGTAGAGGAAGGAAGGTGTGAGATGGGAGGTGCTCTTGTCTCCAGCAGCGGTGAGTCTTTATAGAAGCAAATTTGAGGTAGAGCTAATTGGTAAAGAAAGCAAGAAACAACTAGAAGCGGATGGAGGCACAGAGTGAAGCGGTGTTAGTGTCTATTTTTTTTAATCCCACTATGAGGCGTTTGATGCATTTAGCCCGTATGGACGCATGGATGAAAGCATAATTTCAAGATTTTTGTTGTAATAATCAAAACAAATAGATGCAACATCTTAAAATACCTATTACAACAATGTGAATGATCTAATGTAATACATTGGGGACTAGCCTTTTCTTCTCCATCAACCAAAAGCAACAAGACTTGCAGATGCTACGCCAGATGATGGGGGCGCTCATCCGGAATGAGGGAGCTCATGTAGGACATGACCGTCAGCAGCTAAGCTTGGTTTGGCCTGGTGATGGCGGAGCTTACAGAGGTGGGTGTAGAGCTCGTGTGGCCCTCTACCCCTGTGGAGCTCATGGAGGATGCATCTAGAGGAATTGTGGAGGGTGGTGGGGTAGCACTGATTGATGGACTGGCGTGCGGTGGCATGTGTGGAGAGGGAGAGAAATAAATGGGCTAGTAGAGGGTGTGGTTGGATGAGGATAAGATTAGTGGAAGTCTCTATTGGGTGGATTAGTGAGCGTGCAGGTGTTTGTTGGATCAAAGATGGAGGCTGGATGGAATCGTACGATCGAAGAAGTTAGGATTGGACGTCTTCACCGTATCAATTCTGTTTTTAGTTGTATGCCTATTTTTGCAGGAACAAACAATAGGTGCATTTCTAGTTCTTGTCTGTGAACATTTTTAGTTCGTTCTTCCCCTAAAAGGAACATCTCGGTTCACTCTACTTTGGAATTTTGTCTCTCTAAAAGAATCAATTTATTACTAAAAGTTGATGACAGGTCTTTTAGAGTTTGCTAAGAAAAATAGAAATATGCTACAAATTCTCATAAAAAGCAAAACATCTAGCCCTTAATTTGGTGGATCCAAGTTATAACGGCTCAGATTAAAAAAGAGTTCATATCAAGTACAATTCAAACTCAACTACGAACCTGCGATTTTTTTTATTTTGCTAGGCTCATGGTGATGAGGATATCTCTACTACATATTCATCTTCCACTTCAAGTGTGCATGATAAAGCTAGTAATGAGGCTCCAATAGGTCCAATGACAAGAATAAGAGCTAAGCTGCTCTAATAATAGGTGCTTTTGTTTCTTAGAGATTTTCCTATTGCTTTAGATGAGAATGGTGTACTATCTAATTCAGCCATGTAATTAGTTAGTGTTCAATTCCGAATTGCTTTAGGATCTAAATCGGTTTCAATAACCGAATAGACTAGGAGTCAGGCTCAAGCCCATTACGTGTGCATTTGGGGGGAACATCCCTTATAAGGCAGCCGCCACCCCATAGGAAAGACATACCACTTTGATAATAGATTGATTCAGCAAATTGGTCTTGTTCTTTCTGTTGGCCGAACCAACTTGAGGGGAGAATTGGGAGTTTATTGAAGTCAAGATCATTCAACCTTTCCGCTGGAAATTGGGGCGCGATAGAACTTCATCTGGTGGTCGTGAAGTTCAACACGTGTGATTGGACGAATTATAGAGAGCTAACTCTTGCATTACCATCAAGGGATTACTACAATTCTTTAAATCCACGTGAGTATCTTGATCCAACGTCGAGAAGATCGGGTGACCCAGCATCATCTGGTACCAGAGCGCGGTTTACTCGTTGGGATTATTTACCCTTACTTTTAGATTGATTTATTTGTGTCCTATAGTCCATTATAGCCAAAATTTGCCTCACAAAAATATCAAATCCGAACCTTTAGATTAATCTGTTATTTCGTGTGAGTTTGATTAGGTTTTACTCCATTAGAAAATTTGTTTTTGGTGCTGATCTTAGTGTCCTTTGCATTACTTAATCATTGTTATTTCAAACCTTGAAAATCTGCTAGTTGACCCATCAATTAGCTCCAAAATATATCAATCTTGCTTTCGGTTCTTGTTGGCTGGCCAAACCCGAAACCCTAGCCGCCTTGAGCGTGTGTCTACAACTCTTCTAAGAGCAATCCGAGTACAACCCTAGAATTCAAGTCGGTTTTTGCGAGCTGTCCACTTCCGAAGTCTTTTGGAATATTGCCATTTGAAACCAACTCTAGGTAAGTGCTATCAGAAATCCAAGAGAAGAGTTT
>JAYGGG010000619.1:0-74146 GCA_036346245.1 Bonia amplexicaulis
CTCGGCAGGAAACGGGGTGAACTCAGAAACCTCTGGACAAGAGGACAGCCTGAGAGAGTCTGCACGCACGCGCACATGCAGCAGCCTTCCCCAAGCCCAAAGGAACAAACCTGCGCTGTAGGCTCGTCATAAACAGGCTAACCTTACAAGCCTGGCCTTGGAGAGCTTCACTGATACCCCTAATGGTATGTAAATTGTATCTGGTCACGGTATTGTATTGTCATAATATTTCCTTTTCTGGAGACAAGCGCGACCCCACTGATTTGTAATGTACGTACTACTAGTAATTAGGCTCCGATGCTGTAGTGCTTGCTGTGATGCGTAGCATGTTGTCATCACTAGCAACCCATCCATTGTATGGTATAATCGGTTGTATAGCTTTGTCATTGCATAAAATACGAGGGGAGTTTAGGATTTTAGCTCTGTATTTCCCAACCATAAACCTATGCATCTGATCCGTAGATCAACGGAACTCTTTCGATACAGTGGTTTTGCAATTCTGAAACTGTCATATTATCTGACCTTATTTATGTTTACAACTCTAAATAAGGGCAGATAATATGACAATCACTGGAAGCAGCACTATGCCAATCACTGGAAGTATGGAGTGAACATAACAATTTGTTAAGAAGAAAAAAATAAGTAAATTCTGTCCAAAAAGCTGCATTGCATGTCATACTCCACATAATGTGATTCATGAACACTGTATCAGTGATTCAAGAATGATGTACCATCCATAAGTAAATATGCAAAACCATAAACAATATGAACAAGAACTCCCATGTACTATCATGGTTCGTATGATTGTTGAAGAAAAGTTACGGACAAGAAGTCGGTTGCTAGCCTTTTGTTTCTCTGGACCTGTTCTTTCTCTGACCAGTTGGACACGTGGCAAGAGCATTCTGGTTTTGTCGGTGTAGGGGATGTATCCATGGATTCCAGGGCAGCAGATTTTGAAGAAAGTGGCTAGTGAGCACTGGTGCACCTATGCAACGAGTTTTGTAGAGGCGTCATGTTTTGTGATTTCTTTTTGGTGGTGGTGAGGTCGGAAATTTTTTTTTACGAATAATCTATTTTTTATTTGAAATAATATACATATATTTGTGGTAATATTTTTTTTACAGAAATAGGCTTCAGTCATTCTCCCGTTGGGCAACTGGAGCCAATCCTCCGACGGTCAGGCGACAGAGTTCCAGTCGCCCGACCAATCGCCTAGCCGACTGCAAACTGCCACCCATGTGGAGCGCTCGGTTTTAACCCCACCCCAGTAGCCCGCCCGTTGGGCGACTGGACCTCTAGTCGCCCAACGGTCGGGCGACAACAATTATTCACCTAACGACTGGCGGATTGCCTGCATGTCGCCTGGCCGTTGGGCGATTGGCTCCAGTCGCCCAACGGGGGCGACTAGAGCCTATTTCTGTAAAAAATATTGTCGCGGGTATATTTCTGTTATTTCGAATAAAAATATAATATTCATAAAAAATTCGTGAGGTCGGGGGGTGGTGCGGTGTGTGGCCAACATAGAAGCTGCGGGTACCGTCCCAAGCCATGGCTGTTGTCCAAGCTCTCTTGTGTCTTGTACTGTACTGTTAACTTTGTTTCAGGAGAAAAAACACACATCACAAATAAACTGAGAGAATACAGGAGAATTTCTGAATTTCTCTATTCTCTTATTTGCTCCTCCTTTCTCCTTACAAAACTGGTTACAAGGTTTCTCAATATATAGGCTAATACTCTCCTACTAGCATACGTATTCGGAGTTCAAGTTGGACAGAACTTCAACTTGAGTTACACACGGAGACGGACTCTACTACGTCTTGAACTCTAAGTCAAGATTATTTCTAACATGTACTATCTCACGTTTTTTGTTTGCTCGCATCGCAGACGTTGGTTGTCAGTGAGGCGCTGTGGCTTGTAATAAATTCCAAAGGGCATGTTTGGTCGTCTTTGTTAGATAGCTAGCGTGCGGAGGCCTCGGGACGAGGGCCTTTGGACGATGCTGGCACTGTGCAGATCGAAAAAAACACGATGCTGCTATCGAAATTTTCCACTGCGCTGTTGGTTCGTGCTTGGAAGTGGCGCACATTTTTTCCCTTGCAGCAGAAGCGTGTTCTGTTGCTTGACCGATAGACGCGCCACACGGACGAGTTGCTGCCGTGACATGACTTTCCATCAGACCGAGCGCCGTGCGCTGGGAGTGCCGCGCAAAACAAGCGCGAAACGGAATCGCTAAGACGATCTTTTTAGCGACTCGGTTCTCGCCTAGGCACTGATACCACTTGCTAACTTTGTTTCAGGAGAAAAAGCACAGATCGCAAATAAACTGAGAGAACACAGGAAAATTTCTGAAGTTCTCTATTATCTTATTTGCTCCCCATTTCTCCTTACAAAACTGATTACAAGATTTCTCAATATATAGGCTAATACTCTGCTATTAGCATACGTATTCGGACTTCAAGTTGGACACAACTTGAACTTAAGTTACACACAGAGACAGACTCTACTACGTCTTGAACTCTAAGTCAACATTATTTCTAACAATTTCCCCATTATTTCTAACAATCTCCCCCTTAATCTTGACTTGATATACTCTAGTTTTAGTCTCAATGCATTATGAACTACCAGCCACGTCTCCACATGAAGCTCAGGAAAGGCTACATGATCAATGTGAAGCTCAGGAAATCACTGTGTGGACTGGAGCAATCTGACAGGATGTGGTATAATCGCTTAAGCGACTTTCTATGCAAGAAAGGCTACATGAACAATGAAAATTATCCCTGTGTATTTATACGACGATCCCAAAATGAATTTTGTATAATCTCAGTGTATGTAGATGATCTGAATATCATCGGGACAATGGAAGATATAAAAGAAGCAAGTTCTTATCTAGAGTCAGAATTTGAAATGAAAGATTTGGGTAAAACCAAATACTGCTAATGCCTACAGCTTGAGCATGTCCCTGAAGGAATATAAGTACAGCAGTCGGCCTATGCCTAGAAGGTGTTAGAAAGGCTTAGCTTTGAGAAGGCATACCCATCAACAGTACAGATGATCGAGAAGTCTTTACAACAAGAAAAAGATCCTTTCCGACCTAGGGAAGAGGGGGAGGAAGTCTTGGGACCATAATTCCCATACTTAAGTGTACTATGGCCACTTATGTATTTAGCAAACTGCACTAGACTGGACATTGCATTTGCCGTAAACCTGTTAGTAAGGTATAGTGCAGAACCTACCAAAAGGTATTGACAGGGAATAAAGGACATCTTTCGATACCTCTAAGGAAGCAAGCACCTTGGATTGTTCTACAGAAAGAATCAAGATTTGAACTTGATTGACTATGCAGATGCTGGGTACCTGTCGGACCTTTACCGCAAGGTCACAAACAAGCTATGTATTTCTGTGTGGTGGAACTGCAATTTCTTCGAAATCATCTAAGCAAAGTCTTGTAACGACTTCCACGAACCACTCATAATTTATAGCACTATACGAAGCCGCACGAGAATGCGCTTGGATCCGACGAATGATTCACCACATCCAGCAGTCAGTGGGATGAATATTGTGCAAGCCCCCACAATTATCTATGAAGATAATGCAGTTTACGTTGCACAAATACAGACGGGCTATGCGAAGAGTCATCTCACAAAGCATATCAACCCCAAGTTCTTCTATGCTCAGCTCGCTCTCGACCGCTCGGTCGGCTCGTTATCGGATGGCGAGCAGTGCGATTCTGAGTTACCTATGGCGCACACTACACGGGGAAGTGCTGCTCAAGTTACCCGTAGACACACACTACATGGGGAAGTCGAACGAACAGACATGAAGGAAAATTTTTCCGACGCGAACACAACTTGCGTAGCTTTTCTTTTCTCTGCTCATTCGACTTACTTAGCTCTTACATCTTACAAGGTATATATATACAGCTGGGCCTCCCTGCAGAGCACTCAACTGCTCCGCCGCTCGCCCATGCTCCGCCGTCTGCCCATGCTCTGCTGACAACTGCTACAGTGGTTGCCGCCTGCCCATGCCGCTTAGATCACCCGTTACCGACTGCTACAATGACAAGCCACCTGCACACGCCTGGACAGTTCACCGACCAAGGTGTGTCTTGCGTCATCCACAACCACCTATGCTGACGCCTGCTACAGTGATCGCTGCACGACCGCGACCACTGCTTTATCCTTGACTTGTTTTCGACCGCGTCTCTGGAGCTTTGACCATGCACTCACTGCGCTACGACCACGGCGCCTACGACCATGTCGTTTACGACCATGGTGCCTACGACCATGGCCACAGGCTCGACCACGGCCTGTCTTCAAATGCTTCTCCGATCAGCGCTTGTCTTTGACCATAGCACTGTAGCTACGACTACTGCAGACACAGGCGCCATGACCCCGACGCTTACGACTACCTCACTGGTTGTTACGACCACGCACACCGTGGTTATCTACGACTTCATACAGACTGGTCGTCCATAACCACGCTGGTCATAACCGACCACACACAAGCGCCACACGCTGGTTATTACGACCACACACAACGTGGTCATAACCGATCACTCATAAGCGCCATGGCGTTGATCGATACGGCCACACACAACATGGTCGTAATCAACCACTTACAAGAGCGCTACGACGCTGATCGTTGCGACCACACACAACGTGATCGTAACCGACCACTTACAAGAGCCATGACCATGATCACTCTCCAACCACGAGCACTTCGATCATAGTCACTTCGATTACAGACACTTTCACAATCAAATCATCAAGATTAATATCAACAGTCTACACAGTGTTCTCCGTCACCGACGCCAAGCGCAGCGCCAGAGACTCGCACGTCCCCGATGAATTGATGAGGGTTCGCGGTGTTCCTGGTGCACCTGGCGACCATCCCCATCACCTGCACCGGCATCAACCCTGCCGGCTCCCTCGGCGCCGGCATCATCTACGACCGGAGCCACGCGTGGACCGACCACGTAAGACTAGGCTGAGTTAATTGTTCATGCTAATTAGTACTAGTCAGTTAGCTAGTAAGGAGTACATCACTTATCGAACGCACGAGAATGCGCTTGGATCCGACGAATGATTCACCACATCCAGCAGTCAGTGGGATGAATATTGTGCAAGCCCCCACAATTATCTATGAAGATAATGCAGTTTACGTTGCACAAATACAGACGGGCTATGCGAAGAGTCATCTCACAAAGCATATCAACCCCAAGTTCTTCTATGCTCATGAGTTGCAAAAGATAGACAAGATTAAAGTACTGCATACTAAGTCATGTGAGAATCTGGCAGATTTATTCACTAAGTCACTCCCTGCATCTAGCTTTGAAAGGTGCGTACGAGGAATTGGAATGATGAGACTTAGAGAAGTGCAGAATTCAGGGGGGAATTCTCTCAGGTTCGTTATTAAACCTTGATCATGAAGATCAAGTACCCAAAAGAATAAGTCCTGAAAACTGAATGAAATTGGGTGGATTATACCCTTTATCCCTTGATGAGTTTTCCTGAAATTTCTCGACCAAGGTTTTTAATGAGTCAATTCATGCAACGCAGCATAACATGTATCATATACTCTTTCTCCAAATTTTTCCCACTGGGTTTTTATAGAGTTTTGATAATACATGAACGTGTCGGATGAGTGTCCAGGGGGGTGTTAGGAAACCTGGACCTGGGCCGGAAGCCTTGGCCTATGGTGGACACCTCACCAGTAGACTATAAATAGGGAGCTGTACCGACAATTTTGTACACGCAATCAGAAAGAAAGCAATGAAGAAAGATCAGGAGTTCTCTCTACATCTCTGTGTTTTCAATCTATTATTCTGTCTTCTGTGATTGATCTTGTTTCGCATTATGCAGAGGAGTCGATCGGACTGGTCACCAGCGATGGTTCGTCAATAGTATCAACATTATATATGCGTACTACATATATTCGCTAAGGTAATGGCATAGCTTCTTCTAACAGTAAATTAAATGCCAGAGCTAGCTCCTCTCTTTTTTAAAAAAGAAAAGGCAAGAGCTCCTTTCCTAATTTTTTTTATAAAAAAACAGGTTATGTGTAGTGCATATCCCTGTCTGTGCAGCTAGGTAGCTCTTCTTGGTTTTTCTTTGATCGGGTGCAGCATCACTGTTAACAACTCCATCACGGTGGTTTACAGGCGTGCGCGAGTTATCACTTCACTATTACGTACGGTAAAGGCAACTTTATTTTGTTATACTCCATTGACCTAGCTAGTTTTTTCTTTTCTTCTCTTTCTTTTCTTTTTGTAACCAATGTATTGAGCTGACTTAAAGCCCCGCTCGATTGGGCTAAAAAGCTATGGCTTATGGGTGAAATTGCATTATAGCGACTGAAATTTCACTGTAGCTGAAGGTGATTTATTTGACGTAATTAAATTTAAAAAAATTAAAAATAGAGAAAATATGCTAGCTCATCACGGACAATGCACATGAATACGAGAAAAAAGAACCGACAAAAAAGCTTAAAAAAGCAAAAAGTTCGATAAAAGACGAAATTTATAAATAGTAAAAAATAAGCTAGAAACTGAAATCGGAGCGAGGCAGAAGGCATACATGTACTTATTACTGAAAACCAGCCCAACTAGTAGTGGACAGCGATAGCTACACAAGGAGGCATCCAGAATTTCAGATACGGTACAAGTGTATAACGGTAGATAATTTATTTAAAGTTCAGAACTTATATTTTACTTACAAGCTAGCTAACAGTTAAGTCAAAATGACTGGTATACACACTGAGTAGAAGGATATAACACGCTACTCTTGTCATGATCCTGCCACTTGCCAAGCATATTATATAATTAGCAGTGCTTTTCACAGATATCACAAAAAAAAGTGCAATTCATCATTTCACTTTGTTGAAAAAAAATTGTTTGGGGGATAGAGTCTAAGAACACATGCCCTTTAATTTTCTTTTTCTCAAGACAAGAGCTAGATAGATGCAAGATCAGGCTACCTACTTTTCATTTGTGCTCCTGATTCGTTGGGGGGTGATTAAACAAGAAAAAAGAAGAAGTGTATTTTGAGGCATTCTTAATTTAGATCTTCCAGTGGACCAGCTAGCTTATGCATTTTAGGCATTCTTGGGCATAAAGCAATGCCTTCAGACTTGTCCTGTTGCCTCTGCTAATTAACGAATTTCAATTCTATTTTTTTCTTTTTTTCTTTTCTTTTTTCTTGCTTTTCTTCTTACAAAAGAGCCTCTCAATATAGGCTAATACTCTACTACATATTGGATAATTGACACAATTTCAACTTGATACACAAGACTCTACTTAAACTCTAAGTTAAGATTATTTAACAATCCTCCTTAATCTTGACTTGACATACTCGTTTTGTCCATCATCACTAGCCGATCACATAGCGTCTACATGTAAGCCATGAAACTCAACTCAATGTGGTCCATCCGATAAAGATTCTAAAACATTGATGTCAACTATGACTTACTAAACTCATATTTGACAGATTGACATATCTCCTTAACGTCGATTTGTTTCATAACTTGAATTTGGACAACATCTCTCAATGCCCGACAGTACTATTAATTCATCATCCTACACGATGACACATTGCTTTTCTTTACAAGCTAAAGAATTCTCAATATATGGCTAATACTCTTCTAATACTTATGGAAGACTTGGAACAATGCTAGTTGCTTGATCATAACAAGACAACATTATAATGCGATTATGGAAGAAACATTACATAGTCGCTGATGATTTGAAAATGGCTCCACTGTTTCTGCACAGTAGGAAATAATGAGAAAACAACATGCATGGATCATCAGCTCTGCACAGGAGAGAGAGAGGTGAAAAGAGATTCCAGAGCTAAAACTTGTGCTTCAAAGCTATTTTTAGTTCAGAAATGAGTGAAAATAATGTAATGGTTACCACTGATCAGCTGAAATGGGCATTTCAACTCCTCCAAAGCATTTCGTGTTGGAGAATACGTTTCCTATACGTGCATGGCACTCTTGGCATCTACGCTCCTACACGTATACATGGCATTGTAATTATGCCGTAATCCCTGATATCTTGCACTCCACATCGATGTGAGATACATACTACTATAAAACATCATTCTCAAAGAATGAATAATAAAAGTAATAATAGAAATCACAAGTAAATAAACTTTAAAGATAACTTACTAAAGAATCAACATAGGTGAAATAAATGTTTGAAACATAGGATCGTCAACTTCTAACCAAATAAAGAACAAAAAAATAACAAATAGTGGCAAGCCACGTTTGAAAACTAGTGTCACCATGCATGATGCTATCACCCGGTCTTTACATGAGAATGAAAAGAGCGAGATGAAATCTCGAGTACCAACAACGGCACACGTGGTGATAAGATATGTAAGACACAAACAACAATTTCGTTATGTAATAAAGTAGTTATAAACGACTAGAGATAGAGATCAGACAATGACATTAAAGATAAATGTTATTTAGCAAGTTATGAGCACAACACTTCCATCAGTTATCGAATAACGCACCATCCCTCATAACCACCGACGGTGTAATATCTTATAAATGTACCGCGTTACCAAATGGATGGAAATTTTCTATGTGGATAATCCTAGGCGATAACTATTATATTATTAACATTATGGATTTAGAACTAAGAACGAAAATAATAGAGAAGTGAAATGATTTGCTAAGGTTGGAAATTGAGAAACATGATTCCCGATAGAGGATGATGAATGTATCACGATAGGTAACGATACCAGATATAGCTAGTTATGAACGGATCGCATCGCATTGCATGAAAACAGAACAGTGATACAATTATAGATGCATTGCATTGCATGAAAATGACAATAGTGAAACAGTTACATAGATAGTGATGTACACTTCACAGAAATAAGAATTATTAAAGTAGTGTGTTAATGCCGTTGTTTTATCGTGTGCTTGCTGAGTCTCTAGACTCACCCTTGTTTTGTTTGTTTTTTAGGTGATCAATGAGGACGTCATGCACGGGCGGGAGTAACATATGAATAACTTCTTATGTCAAGTCATGCCTTGTGGAGATGCAGCACCTTGTTCTTATGCCTGTTGTCGATGAAGCCGGGCGGTTGTGCGACATACATCTCCTCCTGAAGATCACCATTCAAAAATGCCGACTTGACATCTAAATGGTGAACTTCCCATGACTGGTAGGCAGCGATGGCGAGTAGGAGCCACACTGTCTCCAGACGGGCAACAGGGGCAAAGACCTCATCGAAGTCCACCCCCTGTGGCTGGACGTAGCCCTTTGTGACGAGGCGAGCCTTGTGCTTCACAATAGCTCCATGCTCATCACGCTTCACCTTATTCCCCACTTCAGACTGATCGCACGGTGACATGCAGGGACATCAACAAGGCTCTAGGTCTTGTTGTCGGCAATTGAGTCCATCTCCTCCTGCATTGCCTTCCTCCAGTTCTCGCTTCGCTTCAACGAGCGTACTTGGTTCCTCAGTGCTCACCACGTGAAGCTCGTTGTGGTAGAGCTAGCGCGGTGCGTACCCTCATGGCGTGGCCGGACCGAGGATATTATCGATGGTGAGGTAGTGCTGAGGAACATCTTCATCAGCGTCCACGTCAAAAAAAGAGTCGTGCGTAGGTGGTGTCACGTGCTCGATCGCCTTTGGGGTTCGTTCTCCCCCAGCCTCAGTTGTTGTTAGCGAAGGCATTCGACCGCGGTCGGAGGAGTTTACACTCGTGTCACGCACTGACTCCTTGGTGACCACATATTCCACGGTGAATGGTTCTGCGCCTACATCTTGATCTCCGCCATCCCCACTCCAGTCCCACTGCGCATCCTCGTCGAACATGACATCGCGTGACACGTACACACGTTCTCCGACTGGGTCAAAGAGGCGATAGGCCTTAGCGCCTAGTTCATAGCCGAGGAAGACCATCGGGACACTGATTGTTCAGCTTCTTGAGGTATGGGTTGGTGCTCTTGGCGTACATGCGGAGGAAATGCACCGCGAGCGCTCGCCGTGCCACGCCTCGTAGGGAGTCTTGCCATCCAGGCTCCGCATCGGCGATCGATTCAGTATGAAGATGGCGGTGGTGACCGCCTCTCACCAGAACCTCCCGGGCACGTTCTTCGCCTTCATGCTCCAGGCGGTGGCGATGATCGTCTAGTTTCGGCGCTCCACTACTCCATTCTGCTGGGGGAAATAAGGCACCGTGAGTTGACGTTGAACGTCGAGGTCTACGCAATATTCCCCGAACTGCACCGACGTGAACTCACCGCCGCGGTCGGTCGCCTAAGCTAAGGCTGCGTCGGCGCCTTGCCTAAGTCGTCGTGCGCCCGCACGCACCGCCCGAGCCATCCGCCGACTTGTCATTCTTTGCCTCTACGACCACTCCGGTCACTGGTTCGATGATCTCCCAGAACCCTTGGGCATCCGTCAGCGCCTGGAAGGGCATGCTGTCGCTCTCCTTCCCCGCCTACTACACGTTGGTCGCCACCAACTCTAGTCGTATGTGTTTTGGGCATACACCATGCTCTGATACCAGATGTTGGAAAACTTACACAATACGACCGCACAACGGTTTCTACGACTACGAGGTAAACAGAGGACAGGAAGGATAGCTCGCTCTCGACCGCTCTGGTCAGCGCTCTGTTATCGGATGGCGAACAGTGCAGTTACGAGTTACCTATGGACGCACACTACACGGGGAAGTGCTGCTCAAGTTACCCGTAGACACACACTACATGGGGAAGTCGAACGAACAGACATGAAGGAAAATTTTTCCGACGCGAACACAACTTGCGTAGCTTTTCTTTTTTCTCTGCTCATTCGACTTACTTAGCTCTTACATCTTACAAGGTATATATATCAGTGGGCCTCTTTGGAAAATGGCTCCACTGTTTCTGCACAGTAGGAATAATAATGGAAGAAAACAACATGCATGGATCATCAGCTCTGCACAGGGAGGGAGAGAGAGAGAGGTGAAAAAGAGAGATTCCAGAGCTAAAACTTGTGCTTCATAACAAGCCTAATTTTTAGTTCAGAAATGAGTAGAAAATAATGTAATGGTTACCACTCGATCAGCTGAAATGGGCATTTCAACTCCCTCCAAGAAGCATTTCGTGTTGGAGAATACGTTTCCTATACGTGCATGGCACTCTTGGCATCTACGCTCCCTACACGTATACATGGCATTGTAATTATGCCGCGTAATCCTGCTGATATCCCTTTGTAGCACTCCACATATCGATGTGAGATACATACTACTATAAAACATCATTCTCAAACTGAAGAATGAATAATAAAAGTAATAATAGAAATCACAAGTAAATAAACTTTAAAGATAACTTACTAAAGAATCAACATAGGCTGAAATAAATGTTTGAAACATAGGATCGGTCAACTTCTAACCAAATAAAGAACAAATAAAATAACAAATAGTGGCAAGCCACGGTGTTGAAAACTCGAGTGCTCCCACCTATGCATGATGCTATCACTCCACTGGTCTTTTACATGAGAATGAAAAGAGCAAGCGTGAGATTTGGAAATCTCAGTAAGTACCCAACAACGGTCGCAACACAGTGAGTGATAGCAAGATATGTAAAGGACAAGCAAATCAAGCAAGCAATTGCTACAGGTTAAGTGTAATAAAGTTAGGTTATCGGAAACACTGATACAGACTAGAGATAGAGATCACAGGAACAATGACATTAAAGATAAATGTTATTTAGCAAGTTATGACAGTGGCACCAACGATCACTTCCCACATACCAGGTTATACGAGAATAATCTGGCACACCATCGTCCTCGACTGTATAACCACCGACGGGGTGTAATATCTTAGTAACGAAGATGTACGACCCCCGTACGTTACCAAATGGATGGAAATTTTCCCTATATGTGGATAATCCTAGGCCAGATAACTATTATATTATTAACATGTTATATGGTGCGAATTTAAGGGAACTAAGAGAAAACGAAAATAATATTAGGAGAAGTGAAATGATTTGCTAAGGTTGGAAATTGAGAAACATGATTCCCGATATGAGGATGATAGGGAATGATAATACGACGATAAGGTAACTGATACTTCATAGACAGATTATGTAATATGAAATTAAGGAAGCTAAAAGATGGTGAGAATAGCGCTACGATAAAGTTATGAGAAGAGAAAATAGGTGCTAGGTTGAAAATAGAGAGACATAGTTCCTGACATGAGGGTGGTGTGGGATAATAATAAGGTGGTAATGATATAAGAATTATCCTAAAGATGTATTATAATATAGCTCATGCAAGGTTATCAAGCAATCAAGTTTCATTAGGTGATAAGTGATTATTAGTCAGATTAACATGTTTAATACATACTTCCTTCATGGCTTAAATACGACATCATACAATTATTGGAACATAATACTAGGAGACTACTACATAGCAGCCATAATATCACAAGAGTGTCAATAATTTGAACTTAAATTAAAACATGTTCATATGCTACCCACCATTAAAGATTTAATCATAGATTCTAAAACACTAATTAAAAGCATGAACTCTAGAACATTTTAACTGAACATCCTAATAAACATAAAAGTAGGTGAAATAAAATAGCCTAAAATGTCATGGTATGAATACAATATTAAAAATCTATAACCAGACAAACATGAACAATATGATAATAACCGAGCAACATTACTGATATGATATTGACCAGATAAACTTTAGTGATATACTAGTAGCCAGGTAACTTTAGCGATATAATATTGGTCAGGTAAGCTCAGTGATGTGATCTTTAGCGATATAATATTAGCCAAGCGATATGATATCAGCGAGGTAATTGTAGTCATGTGATATTAGCTAAGCAATATCATACGAGCCAGGTGACCTTAATGATGTGATTATATCGATATGATATTAGCCAAGCAAGTATGGTTGACATGATAATTATACTCAATGACAAGGTAACAAGTAAACTAGAACACACGATATGTGAAATGGAAAGGTTACAGCCGCGAGGTACTTGCCTTGAGTACGCTCGGCGGACACGCTGCATGATGGATCTGAAATGCGTAACTGCCCAACTGCTCCCTCAACAACTACGTGCGAACCTACAGGATGGAATGGAAGGCAACCGATCTGATACGAATGAATTTGATAAAGGAACAACAGAAGATAAATTTGACTGGAGAGGAAACGGGCTCGCTAGCCCCTACGGCTGTGCGAAACGCTGTTCTGCCAAGCGAACGACGTTCGGCCATGTGAACGGCCGTTCGGCCGAGCGAAACCACGTTCGGCCGCGTGATGATCGATGGCGGTGTGAGACCGCTACGGGAAGTTGGTGTGAGACCGACAATGACAGCGGCGCAAGGCTGCTGTGCAAGGTTTCGACTTATGGTCGAAAACAGCGGTGTGAGGCCATCGTCGCTGGAGAAGCGGTGTGATGCCGCTGCAACGAGAAGTTGGTGTGAGACCGACTACAACGCTAACATGAAGACGCCACGAGAAGACGCCACAAGAAGACATTGGTGAGTCGCCACAGCATACGACCAGAAGCTTCTGCGTGTGGCAAGAAGATGCGGGTGATTCATATCGGTGAATACAAACCATTAAGATTAAGGGAGAGAATGTTGGAATTAATCTTGATGATTTGTACGTGGTCGTAGTGCTTGTATGTGGTCGATAGTCAATAGTCGATAGCCGTGGTCGATAGTCGATGGTCGACAGGCGTGATCAATAGTCGATAATCGACAGGTGTGGTCGATAGTCGATGGTTGACAGTCGTGGTCGATAGTCGATG
This sequence comes from Bonia amplexicaulis, assembly GCA_036346245.1. Taxonomy (NCBI): domain Eukaryota; kingdom Viridiplantae; phylum Streptophyta; class Magnoliopsida; order Poales; family Poaceae; genus Bonia; species Bonia amplexicaulis. Next base: position 13,777 of record JAYGGG010000619.1, read on the forward strand.
GTTGATAACCGACAGTCGTAGTCGTCAGTGTATACTCGGAGGAGTACCATGGTCGAAGATGCACCGTGGTCGAAGCTTCGAGTCACCGTGCGTGGTCGGTAACGACCACGCTGCAAGTGGTCGTTACGACCATGTTGTAAGCGGTTGTTACGACCACGTTGTCTCTGGTCGGTTACGACCACGTTGTTTGTGGTCAGTTTCGACCATGTTGTAAGTGTTCGTTAGGACCACGTTGGACTGAAAAATAGTGATTTATGACTAAAATTGCACTATAGCTGGTTAAAATTATAATGTAGTTGAAGGTGATTTATTTGACATAATTAAAATTTTAAAAATAGAAAAAATATGTTAGCTCATCATGGACAACATAAACGAATATTGAAAAAAAGAACCAGCAAAAAAACTCAAAAAAGCCTAAAATTTAAAAAAGATGAAATTTATGAATAGTAAAAAATAAGTCAGAAACCAAAAGCCTAAACCGAACTGAAAGGGGCCTAATTAATCTTCTCATAAACATCAAGGTGAAAACCGAGTTAGAACTCATGATATTATTTGTTAAGTCGGAATTCTATACATTCGACGTAGAACTTGCGTACTATGGTTTCTTTTCTAAAAATTTGTGCGCAAGATTACCAGAAAGAGGAATCAAGAGAGCCAAGCAAAATTGCAGCAAGAAGTAGAACGTACCTACCCTGTGGCTTGTGTACCCGTATCAAAAAAAAAAAAAAAAGCTACACCTTGTCTCCCTTCCGCCTTCCTTCCCCTCCCTGTGGCTTCCTTTCTTTCTTTCTACGCGGCTTCCTCAAATCACGTCGCTAATGGCTCCCCAACCCGCCTCCCGTCCCCCCGCTTTAGCCCCCATTTCCACTCCCACATAGTTTTGCTCCTCCTAGGGTTCGGGTTAGCATTAGGCCGCCGGCCCCATGGACGAGTACCACCACCGCATCGGTGCCGCCGCCGACTTCCGCCGCGACCTCGAGGACCTCGTCTGCGACCACCTCGGGGGCTGCTTCTCCCCGACCTCCTCCTCCTGCTCTGCCGCGGGAGGCGGAGGTGGAGCGGGCCATGAGGCGGAGTCGTCGGCGGCGCGGAGGCGGAGGCGGGAGTCGCGCCTGCTCAGCCGCTGGGTTGCGCGCCAGGCCGAGGAGGTGCTCTCCTCCATGGAGCGCGAGGTCGAGCGGCGCAACCGCGAGGCCGAGCTCCTCGCGCTCGCCCGCCTCCACCCCGTCTCCACCTCGACCCTCCTCCTTCCTCCTCTCCCCACCCACCACGCCCCGCCGCGCCCGCAGGCGCCCTCGCCTACCGCGCCGCCCTCCCTACTCCAGATGTGGCGCGAGCTCGAGCACCGCCGCACCGACGCCGACCAGCCGTTCGACCGCGAACCCTCCCCAGATACCGCTGACCGCGAGCGTGTGCGTCAAATCGCGCGCCGCCTCACGGCCTCCACCAACGGTCCAACCGCCGCCGCGGCAGCGGCCGCTGGGGAGTGGCTCGGCGAGACGGAGAGGCAGAGGGTCAGGCTCGTAAGGGAGTGGGTACAGATGGCCAGCCAGCCGCGCGACTCCCGTGCGGGCTCACGCAGGGAGGAGCCGGGTGGTGCCGAGAGGGAGAGGCGAGGGGACCCTCCTCGGCTCCGTGGCCGACAGGCCCGGTTGGATGTGATCACTCGGATGGCCCGGGAGCGGCAGCGTGAGCTGCAGGGGATATCAGGGCACCACATTGTATCAGAGTTCCCCCACCGCAGCCGCAACCGCATCCAGGTGGGAAGCTGATGCTATTGCATGGCAGGAATCAGTTATCTGCGACACCGATTGCACTGATCTGAGAAATGTGTGGTTTTGCAGGGATTGCTTAGGGGAAGATTCTTGAGGAACGTGGTGCTTCCGGTTGAGGAGGAGCGATCACCATCTGTGGCAGCGAGGGAGCTCGGACAGTTGAGGCAGAGCCATCATGTGTCCACCTTGAGGTTAGCAGGCACTCCAGTTGCAACTCTCTGTGGTGATAGCTATACTTTGGTATCTCCTACATGAATGCAAGTATGTCTGGTATGCTCGTTGTAACCTTTTAGTGCAAATGAAACTCTCGGGTGGATAGTTTGCTGGCATCTTTTCCACCATTGTGTAACAAAGAATGTTGGGGGAGAATGAACTGCATTATTTATGCTATTTTGAAAACTCTGGTGTAGGAGTTTTTGAAGAGAGACCGATTGCTACTCTCTTCTAGTATGTAGCCTTTGACCCCACATGTACAGCCCCATTTGTATTTGCGGTCCCTTAGTATTCTAGGGTGTCTCTATGTGGTACAGTCCTTAGGCCACCGACACATTGCTCATTCGGACCCATTGCTCCTTGTTGTCTTGAGCTGCAGTCATAAGAGATGTCACCCATTGGTATGAGCATGACTTTAAAGCCTCCATTACGGACTGTCCTAGTGATTAATTGATTAATAACATATTCATTTTAAATTAGATGTTTCTGTTGCAAAAGGGGAAGAAATATCTTATGCCTGTGTTGTGGTTTGGAAGATGATTTGTTAAATCATGTGATTTGTGCAGACTTTATAGTATTGCCAAACTAAACCTCCCTTTTTATCCGAGGCCTAAAAAAGTACAGTAATGTGAAGGACTGAAACTAATTCTGAAACTGGACCAACCAATGAACATTTCCACCATAGGGAGATTACAGGCAAGGCTTCAGGTGCCAGTACTGCTAATTATGCTGGTCCCTGCCATAACAAGTCATTCTTGCTCTACACGTTAAAGACTGTTCACCAACCAAATTGGTCCTAAATGGTACCGTGAAATGTATTGATGATATTGGTTAGCATACAATGGAAGTTAATGTCCCTGAATTGAATCCAGCCTCTGTATGCCTTCTTCTTCTAGTAGTTATGCTGGTGATACCAACTATTTGCTGTACCGCATCCGCTCATTAAGTTTTATCTTTGGTGCTGTTCTAGTGATCTCCTTGTGTTGCTGAGTGCTCCTGTTATTCAGAATACTGACAACATTACATCATGATATGACCATTGTTTTTAATGGTAGAGCCGTAAATGTGTGACTGCTGTACCTGCATGCCATGGCAGCACCTTCTGTGACCAGAGGGTATTTGTCTGTTATTGCAAAGGAAGTACATAAAACATAACTTGTATCAGAGTAGTTTGAAAAGGAGCAACTGCAGAAAGTTACTGTTGATGTTTATGTTCTTGTGTTGATTTTTTTTTACTAAATTAATACGGTTGTACCGCTAGTGGATTTGACGATAATAGATGGAAGGAGAGTGAAATTTCAAGGATCAGATACAATTGAACGGAGTCAAAATCTCTTTTATGTTGCATACGGTTATGGAAATAGTAGAGTTCATGCAAAATTAAGGATAAGAATTTATTTTTGATTGCTATACCGTGTAACCTTGGTTCTTTATGCTTATAAATGAAATATAAGTTTAGTCACATTGAAATATGAATATTATATTTGTCTTCAAAAGTGCTTCTGCTAATTATGTAATGTTTGGCCAACATAGGGTTTGTTCTTTTGGGATGTGGCTTATGGCTTTTGCATATTCGCGAGTGAGAGTACGGAGAGATAGAGACTCACGTGCAATTTTGGCCGATATAAATAAAGTCGCTGCAGCGTGTACCAGGGTTCGGTTTCCCGGCGGTTACCGGCCGGTAACTACTGGTAACCGGAAAACCCGGCTGGGTCTGGGATTAAAAAAACCGGCCGAAATATGAAATTCGAAAATTTGAATTTGTAGATGCACTGTAGCCTGCATTGGATGCTTACTAATCTGATTGGGAGCATGAAGGGTGGAGTTTTCTGCATGTGGGGGAGAAAAAGTCTGAGGCTGCAGCAGTGAATCACATTATTGAGACTTTGAGAGCAGCAGCAAAGCAGGAGGGAGAGGAGAAAGCAGCAAGCAGCAGCAGAGCAGCAGCCAAGCAGCAGATCTGCAGCAGCCAAGCAGCAGCAACCGAGTTTCCACCGGTTTTTCCGGTTTTCGACCGGTTACCGGTCCCCTCCCGCTTCCCCCAAAAAATTCATTTGCCAAAATTTAACCGGTTTTTCACCGGGTTTTTTGGTAACCGGCCTGTTTCCAGTACCGCCCGGCGGCCGGGATTTGGCCCGGTTCCAGTTTTCTGATCCTTGGCGTGTACTATAATCGACTTGTAGATCACGTCTTGAAAAGACACTCTGTTTGAAAACTAGTTACTGTAGAAAAGCGGCTTTTAGAAACCGAAAAGAAGAGGGCTATAATGTGCATACATCAATGTCAAAGTTGCATATTGAATGCTGTGAAAATTCAACAACATCATGTACCATGAAACATATGGAGTATATTTTTGTGCTCTGCTGGTTATACGTAATCTCAAGCATCAGACAAGCTGGTAAGCAAACATCTCAAGCATCAGACAAGCTGGTAAGCAAACAGCAGCAACTTGCCAAAGGGTGATTCCTCTTTCGATTGCCCTGTTGATGTTTGTTCTCACCCTTTCTGTGACACCATGAATCAAAGCTGCTCATACAATTGACATCCCCTATCACTTGTCTTCTGTCCCTTATCTTTTTGAGTTCTTGTTATGTAATAAATATCTGTTGAGTTTAAGATACTGTTTCAAGCTAATGAAAGATGTGACTGAACGTGCTTCTTTCAGATCAGAGAGTGCTGTAAGTACTCAAGATGTTAGCCAGTCTGATGCTTCTGTGGCCGAAAGTGTTGGAATACTAGATAATGGCAATGACTCTCAACGAGGGGCTGAGGCCAGGGCTTTTGGTGGTAGTGAGGATATGGCCCAAACTATGCTCGAGAATGTCGGTTTACAGGAGGGTGATGCAGATAATGCTGGGGCAGAGTCACCAACTATAACGTTGGGTGGCATGGTTGAGATGCAAGTGTCTCAAGGTGATAATAGGCTGCAAGATGGGATAGAACGTGACACAATATTCTGGGAGCCATCTTTGGATGGCAGGCTTGATAGGTGGCCCAATGAAACTGCAGAGGATGCTGACAGAAATTGGGACGATAATGCAGAGGAGTTACACAGTGAAACTCTGGAGGATGATGACAGGGAGCATGATCATCTCCAAGATGAGCATGATGAGTGGCACGATGATGAGTCTCATGGTACCGAGGAGAACTGGCAAGACGATTACCAAGATTCTGCACTTGACACAGGCCCCATTCCTAGATCTGAAAATGGGTTCATCCCACCTGATGATGACAATGTGTACAGCATGGAACTGAGAGAATTACTTAGCAGGTATTTTGACCTTCAATGCCGAAATTTCTTCTGAATGTTTTTTCTTTATTGACTTTTCATGTGGTCTTAATATTAAGCTATTTCAATTTTTGTATTGCCAGGCGAAGTGTATCCAATCTTCTTAGCAATGGTTTTGGTGAAAGTTTGGAGCGATTAATAAGGTCATATGTTCAACGACGTGGCCGTGGTCCCCTCAATTGGAATCTTGATACAGCCATGCCCACTGCGAATTCACCAAATGAAAATCAGGAACAAGAAAGGAATGCTGAAACTCGGCAATTCCAAGCTCCTGTCAACAGACCTGCCCTTGTTATCCCTCCGCCGCCTTTGCCACCGCGACAGCCACTATGGCACAGAGAATTGGGTCACAACAACTGGAGCAGTAGACACAGGGTACATCACACAGATCCCGTGTGTTATCTTCTCACTTAATGTTTGAAGCTCTTGTATAAAAATGGAAATCGTCGTTTCTGCTGTTACAATTTTACCATGTTTTGAAAATATGTTGGTCCAATTATATAGAAGTTTGCAACAGCAGAAACACTAGCCCAAACAAGTTTTCCATGTTAAAAGTATATTTGATGCCATGTCATGACTCATGATGTGTTTGGAACTTTAAAAGTGTTATATGTTTTTCCTTTTCCTTTTTGCTTGGAACCATATTTGCTGCCATGCTATGAGATGTAGGAACTTTAAAGTGTGAAGGGTGGTATTTTTCTCCCCTTTTTTGCTTGTGTCTTGTATGTTGATTAGAAGCTCATCTTGGGGAATTCATTTGTCTTGTATTCTGGCAGGAATGGGACTCAATTAATGATTTGAAAGCTGACATGGGTAGACTTCAACAAGGGATGAGCAGCATGCAGAGGATGCTGGAGGCATGCATGGACATGCAACTGGAATTGCAACGTTCAGTGAGACAGGAAGTGTCAGCGGCCTTGAATCGATTTGCTGGAGCTGAAGGTTGTATTCACATCGCTCCTTGTCGAATAATAGGATATTCATAGCATCATGATTATGCTGTTTTCTCCTATACAAAGATATTTTACACCAAACAAGGGCAGATAGGGGAACAGTCCCATAAATTCTTTTATGTATTTGTTTACCTAGTTTAAAGTTGTTTCCAGGTAATTATACTGCTGGTAGGCATTTGCATGTTTTCAGTTTGGTTGTGTTTTGCTATTTTGCCACGTAGTTCTTTTGTTGCAACTCATTGCACTAATACGCAGGACGATCGGTTGGAACTTCCTTTGCGAGTTTCCTTAGCCCACATTTCTTTCTTTTCATGAGGGCTAAAAACGAATCAGTTATTATTTTGGCCTTTTGACCCCATACTGTAGGGTGGTTCTCGAAAGATAGGAAAGATTTCCTGCTCCAATTAACTAAAATGATTGACTCCTTATGTTTGTCAGGGTACACCATGGATCTATCAGGCGATGGATCAAAATGGGATCAGGTGAGGAAGGAACCTGCTGTGTATGCTGCGATTCGCAAATCGATTCTCTACTGTACAGGTCAGCACACACTTTGCATCTCAGCTATACGTGCCTAAGCATGTCTGATGTGGTACTTTTGAACCCTTTTGGTCTGATGTATACTTACTGTTAAACCCTTTGGGTGCAGATGCGGGCACTTGTGTACTTGCTCAAAATGTGCAAATGAGCTGGTGCGCGGCGGTAGCAAATGCCCGCTGTGCCGGGCGCCGATCGTGGAGGTGGTCCGGGCATATTCGGTAATGTAAAGTTGTGGGAAATACGACGGGGGAATAAGTGATGGCAGCTGAAGTTTTGCTGCCGGAAAAGCGTTCAGAAAATGAAAAAAAAAAAGAGCTCTGCTCGTTTTGATATACCTTTTTTTTGTCTCTCCTCTCCTCTCTTCTTCTTCCTCCTCCTGCTGTGTGTCTACAGGTTCTCTTACATATTTGTTGCCTTGCTGTTGGCCTCGGCGCGAGCAGCAAAGGGCGGAGTGCGTGGTGTTGCTTACTGATTGTTGAAAGAGTTTGCGCTGGGTAGGGGAGGAAAAGACTCAGAGATGCCCCACCCAATGTAACTTCTTTCACTGTATTTATGTTGTCGACACAAGAGACAACGGCAATCACCACATAGCGATAGCAGTAGATTCTTGACCCAAAAACACTCGTGTGCCCTTGCGGTTGCGGGTGGTGCTTGCACGATCGCCTAGGGCTCAATGGCGTTGCGTACCGAGTTCCTTTTTTTTATACTTCACCAAGAACCATAGCTGAATAAGATCATATGATGCCCAGGCTGCTGTCTAAGTAAAAATATTTGAGATCTGCAACCGGAGCATCATCTCTTTGAAGCACACCTTCTACGTGTAGCTTCTGAGTGTTGCAATCTGCAAATTTGCGAGTACTATAATAATAATAGTACAACACCATCGCTAGAGACAGACGCAAGCTATGCTGGCAGAGGAATCGACGGTACATTCAATAATCCATTGTCCAAGCATACATTCGTGCAACAATTATTTCTTAGTTATGATGCGATCACAAACAGTGACTGCCTTTTCTTGTTTCAAGCGTTTGCTAACATTTACTGAGTGAGCAATACATGCATCATTCCTCTTTCTTATCTTCTGCCGCAGCACCTTGGGGTTCCACTAGAGGTTTCGATTCACTTGCACCCTGCAAACACAGCAGAGTAAAATAAGCACTTCAAAGGCTGAATCCCAAACAAATCAGGGATGGAAATCAATAAGCAGGCCAGGGCAGGCAGATGATTTTTTTAATTCCGTTTTGCAAGGCGATCCCTGAAAAATAGCTTAAGAGCAGCAAAGAATGGTCGCCAACTCTGCAAATCAAGTGTGCTTGGAAAGAGGTGCACAATTCACATAGTACAGTAGAACTGAGACCATGGGAAACTAAGCCAGCAGCTTCAGATCACGCTGCTCACGATCTTAAACTACTACGATAGCTTCCCATGAATCGAAACCAAGGAATTGTCTGGGAATGTTTGGAATGCAGATATAACAATGAATTGCCTTGGTGTTTGGCTACAGGGAACATCTACCTCTTGTGTAATAAAAAAGACCTAAACATAATACTAGTCGGGAATCTGCATTTTACACCAGATTAAGGGCAGAAAGAAAAAAAATATCAGGAGCATGAAGGCTTACTTCATTGCTCTTCTTTGCTGCAGGATTATATGGGCAAGCAGGTGGGACTCTTTCAGTTCTCCTGTATTCCCATCCAAACAGGCGATAAATCTTGCTCTGAAATATCATCCAAAACACAAATCGATTTTCATAACACAAGTACAAATGTTTGCAAGTGTATCGACAACAGCATGCTAAAATGGCTATGTGGGTCGCACAAGGCAGCACTTAACAAGAACACCACTATGCCAATTCGGATTGAGAAAAGAAGATTGGTATGATTCAGAACAGGGTTTGAAAGATGTGGTAGCCGAGTCGAGCCTGGTTTTCAGCCGAGCTTGTTTTCTTAAGTTATGACAACGACAATAAGACGCATATTCACTGGTCCTACAAAAGTTACTGCCGGCGATACGCCGAAAGAAATGCGCCTCAATCAACCCACGATACGGAATCCCGAAATTATGGACATGAAATTCTGGATGGTACCTTTCACATTGCTACGAAAATTTACTGCCGATCCCATTACGCATGAACATCTGCTGCAAGCGAGGTCGCGCGCATCCTGTGACCCGCGCATAGTGTGCGCGGACGCGCTCGTTAGCGTGCCCGTGTGTGTGTGTATTCTAAGACTGTTACACTGGCATATCTTACTCCAGTACCGCTATCAATTAAAAGGAGGAAGTTCTTTTCCAGTTACTGTCATGGTATGCTACGCGTTTCGGCTCCTCAAGGAGAGATCAATTCCTACTCGTCAAGGAACATAAAACATCGATCTCAGGGTCAGGAATCAGTATGACCTTCTGTCTGTCACCCTTGTGAGCAAGATAATGCTCATGGTCCCCTTATCCTTGTGGATACGGCATCCCTTTTGAGTTTGTAGGATTCGTTGGTGCTATTTGAATCACATGTTTCAGAGGGCATGGGCTAGCACTGGTAATCCCTTTACTATGATTGATTGTATAATCATAGAAATCGCAACCAAAATTGTCAGAGAAATATAAGTTGCAGTCCGTCAGGGTAGCAGATTAAGGCAACCGGGGGGGAGCAGAAGGGAGAGAGACGTACGAGGATGAGGTCGAAGAGGAAGGGGAGGGCGTTGACGACGGGGATCAAGAAGAGGGGCAGCAAGCACGCGATGCAAACCTTTTCAACGTACAGAGGACAGCCAAACACAGCATCAATCCATCAGAATCACAGCAATCGCGTGAAATTAAGACGAAATTGGGAGAAGGGAAGAAATGGTCAGGATCGGGAGAAGAACTCACCATGTCGTCGTCTTCTTCTTGTTGTTGTCGAGATGGGATGGAGAGAGTAGGCTGAATCTTGAGTCAGTCGCCTTTCCTTCGCTTGGGTTCGTCTTCGAGTCGAAGCAAGCAAGGGAATCTCAATAATCCTCTTCTACTGTGTAGTGGGCTTTTGCAGTGGAGTAGGCCCATGGGCCCGTGTGTACAAGCAAGCAAACAAAACGCCTTGTACTAGTAGTAGCGCTGTGCTGTGTCGGTGAGCATGCGGAGGCTTTATGCCATGTCGCCACTGCACAAGTGCAGCGCAGTCCACTGCTGCTGATCCATGGCCAATCATGTTATTATATAGCACCGAATGGCCCGGCTTTTTTTCCAGCTTTTGTTTTATGACTTTGTCCGAATAAACAAACAAGATACCATTTCTATCGCTGTTTCGAAATGACCAATTGAGACAAACTGTTTGAATCGATTTATCAACATTTGATTTATCGCCGAGCTCGAACTAGGACCCTATATATATATATATATATATATATATATATATATATATATATATATATATATATATATATATATATATATCTAAAATCACTCACTCTCTCCAAAATTAATCCTCCCAAACAGATGAACCACTCCTGACTGCAAAAGTAAATGATCCCTCAAGTCAAGGGCCTCGACTGCAACATGCACGCATGAGCTAGCTAGTGTCGGTGGTCACCGACTAACTCATCGAATGGCAATCTACATATATTGTGGGGATATGATGTTAGTACAAGTGCAGTGCAGAGCTCGATCGGGTCTGTAAACGAGGTAACTCGCTAGCTTTCACGCACGCACAGACACTGCGTCCTACAGATCGAATCAATTGTCGGTCAGCTACACAAAGGATTCGATAGCTCGTAATGATTAGGTAATCGCGCAGCCGCTTTCTGGTTAGTAACAAGCATTGTGCCTGAGCTCCGTTCTGTTCTGAATAGTAACACACGCACTAGTGAGTGATGCATAGCTGATCATATATAGCTAGTATCGACGTTTCTGCATGGCACATGCAACTAATGCAGCCACGCATCGTTTTATTTTGTCATCGTCCATACAAATTCGATCAAGCACACGTAATATATTAATTGTTTCTCTTCATCGCACGACTGAAAGACTTTATTATAATAATGACTGAATATGCAGTATAACGACACACAACATGAGTACATGACACATATATAGGGGCTAGAATATGCAGTATATTATAGTACTTAGCTAGCTTGATTTGTAGAACAGCTAGCCTCGCCGTGAATAATAATGACTGAATAATCGATCATGATGCGGCGGTGCATTCCGGGGTGAGGGTGTGGTCTCTCTTTGGGTCCCAGCAGTAGTTGTACACCATGCGGTTGCGCTGCACCCACCGCAGCGCCGCGTACTGGCGGGGGCTCAGCTCGCCGGCGGCGGCGGCGGGTGAGGGCCTGGGCGCGCGGCAGCTGCGCGGTGCGTGCGGGGAGCAGGCGCGGACGAGGAAGCCGGAGAAGTGGGCGACGAAGGGCTGGAAGCGGTAGTCGGCCCTGTACCTGCCGTCGTCGGTGGCCCAGGAGGAGGCGTCCCAGATGGAACCGTACACCCACATCGGCCGCAGCGGGAACGTCGCCGCGCTCCGGCGAGGGTACCGCCGGATCGGCACGTCGTCCACGTAGAAGCTGCATGCAGGCACGCACGCACGTACGTACGTACGTATGAGTGCCTATAACACATTAATATACGTATCCATATGAATTTCCATCTAGCTAATTAATTTGGCAAGGCTTAGTTAGTTACATACATGATCTGCGTGGCGGTCCATAGGATGGCGTAGTGGTGGAAGTCGGCGGTGGGGTCGAACCAGAGGTGAAACTTCATCTCGCGGCCGATGACCCGGCCGTCGCCGCTGCCGCGGACGAACACGTTGGTCTGCAGCGTGTAGGGCCGCCCCGGCGTCGTCCCCAGGAACTCCATGTCCACCTCGTCGTGGAACCCCGGGTGCGCCTCGCTGTTGGAGAGGTAGAACGCCGTGATCACCCCCGCGGTGTAGCCCGGGTGCAGCCTCACGGAGGCGCCGAAGTAGCCGCTCCTGAAGGGGCGGCGCGACTTGAAGCCGCTCCCCGAGGTGGAGTCCAGCCAGATGGTGACGGTGGAGGACTGGCCGGCCCCGGCGGCGACAGCCTGGTGCTGCGGGCCCCACAGGTTGCTGAAGTCGCGGTAGAAGGGCCGCGCCCGGAACCGCTTGCTCGGGTAGAACCCCGGAGACGGCGGCACCACCTGCGCGTCGACGAAATAATCTAGCGGCAGCAGCAGAAAGGCGGTTGCAGCAAGAAGCGCTGGTAGAGATGGCCGATGAGTGGCAGCTGCAGCCATCAGTTCTGTGGCCATGCTAGCTAGCTAGCTGGATTGACAGAGCAGCTTGTTCCGATCCCGGGCGGTGGCTGGGTGGTGCTATAAGTACCAACTCGAGATCGATCTTGTGATGATGATGTCTCACTCATGCACATTTGCAGCTAGCGATAGGTTGGTCGGTGACACTGACAGATCTTATCACGGTTACTTTGCTACAGCAGCAGCAGCATTGCAGTAAACGAGTGATCACTAGCTAGTAGTGAAGAGAGAGAAGCTCTGATCGAGTGATCCTTTCTTCCAAGGTCTGATCGAGCGCCGACGAACCATCACTGACGACTAGCACTTCTTTTCTTGGAGGAACAACAAAGCAGAAAGCCCATGTAGTTCGCCGGAACGGGTCGAAAGTCAATAAGAAGACCATGTAATTAGCTTTGGCCCAATTAAAAAATACCTTTAAAGCCCAAGTAATGACACCGCCCATTTGGCCCAAACAGGTAACCTCAAATCGCAAACCCAGTAGTCCGTAAACGAAAACCAACTCCGCAACTTTGCCTTGGGGGAAAAAAAAACTGCTGCGGCTGCGCGACCACCACCTCGCCGCCGGCGATGGAGCCGCCGCCTCAGGCGACCCCCTCCACCGCCGTCCGCGTCCTCTCCCGCACGCCTCCTCCCGCCCCCTCTGCAGCCTCGCCCACCCAAGACGGCGTGGTCGCCGTCGGCTTCGTGGGCGGCGCGGGGAGCGCCCGCCTCGCCGACCGGATCCTGGATGCCTACGTATTCTCCCCGGGAGGCTCCGCCAGGACCCTCGCCGGGGGCGTCGGGTACCACCGCGACGGGGAGAAGAGGATGGTGTTCCTACACCTGGCGCCGCCGCCCCCGCCGCTGGAGGCGGGAGGCGATTGCAGCGGCGGCGACCTCCGGGAGCTGCTCTTCATCTTCTCTGTGAGTCTTGGTTCTTACTGTGATTTTTCTGATTAGATGGTAGTCTAACTGTGAAGGTCTCAGTTTTGTGTTTGTCTGATGTGATGACGCTGTTCATACAAGACCATCTTGCTCTACTGCCTCATGGTGGCTGGTTACCGATGCAAAAAACAAAGCTTGAGAATGTGAGGGCGTCATTCTTTAGTGGCTGGGTTCTCTTTTTTGGATTTTGTATGCTTGCCTTTGACAATTGCCATTATGGGTTAGATCGCCTTTTCATTTGCCAAAATAGTCAACTGGATGGTATGAATGCTAAAGTTTCAGTGATTAGGTGCAAATTGCACTATTCCTCCTGCCTGATTTGCAAATTAGTTGTGAACATTAAGTGAAGATGGCACTTTGAGGAGTTTATCTGATTATGGCAATTAAGGTGGAAGGTTGGTGCTATTTCTCTATTCTCACATCGCATCGTCCTGGCTGGAGTCTGGGGAAATTAACACTTCTTGTAGATTTATTTGCTGGGTTTGCTAAGCTCTTGGGAATCCCTGTGAGCCAGATTTGAGGGAGTAACATTAACCTAGTGTTTTGATACTAGAAGCTAGCTTCAAACTTCCTCTGCTTTACTTGGCCCATGTACAGCTGGCTTCTTAGAGCTACATTTGTAACAGTCTTGCTTGCCCTTTTTTAATTGTTTCTAAGATCTGGTGCTCTGATCATATAGATAATAGAGCTTAGCGCCACATTTCCCAGATTGTTATTCTGTTTGTTTGGTTTGCTAAACGATAGATTAGCTTTGAACACAAAGATGACTGATTGAAATTTAAGTCACTTTTTTTTTTACTATAAAGGTTGATTTGGATTTGCCTTTTATTTTCTTTGGGAAAATTCTAGGTTTGCCATGTAATAATATTTCTCCAAGAAGGCTTCCGGTTCGACACACAGATCTTGAAGAATTTCCGACTGTTGCAATCTTCAAAGCATGCTTTCGCACCATTTGCGAGGTCACTAGTGGCACCTGCAACACCATCCAAGGCTGCTCCTTCTGACATCCCAACGCGGCCTACCCACAGGGCTTCATCCATCTCCCCTCCGGCACGTCGTGGTCATGCTGGTCGTCAGCCCTCAGCCATCTCGTTGATGTCAGGAACTGGTTCGCATCCTTCTGTGTTGCCAGGCCAATGCATCCCAGTTGTTCTCTTCGTCTTTGAGGATGATATCACTGATGGTCCAAGTGTTGCAACGAGTTTGGATGATATGGGTGAGACATCTTCATCAAATCAGGCTTCTGGCACTGATGGCTTGACAAAACCAAACATGACTTCGAAAGGTTCTGGCTCGGTGGTTATGCTTGCCCGACCGGCGAACAGATCTGAGGGTAGTTTCAGCAAGAAGCTGCATTCCTCTCTGGAAGGACAGATTCGTTTCTTGCTGAAGAAGTGTCGGACACTTACTGGTCTGGAGTCAGGGCATATTGGTCCAAGGGGTGTTGGTAATGTGAGCCATCTTCCTTTGTTCTCACTTGATACATCAAGGGTCGTCGCACTGTTGGACCGGTCAATTATTAAGAGACGGGAGCCATTGGACATCATTGCAGGACTGTTCGAAGATTCTTTCAGCTCCAAGTCATCATTGGATATTCCTTCACTAGAAAATAACTGCCAACCAACAAACCATGAAGATGTTCAGTTAATCAAGGATTTTATATTTCGGCAGTCTGATGGGTTGAGAGGGGGGTATTCAGGCAATGCAGCTGCTGGTTCTGTTGCTGGTGTCGGTATGGTCGCTGCAGCAGCTGCTGCGGCAGCAGCATCAGCATCAGCATCAGCTGGGAAGCCAGTCAGTGCTCCTGAGCTCCCTAGTTTTGATAAATGGTTGTCCATCAGTACGTCTATTCTATCCGCACTGATTAGTGGAGGAGATGGGGTCAGTAGCTCCGAAAGCAAGAAGGGATCATCTACATCTACTCATACAAGTTGTAATTTGAAGAATGAGCAACCTCCTTCAGCAGGATCTCATGCTATTGAAACTGCTTTATCTTGCTTGGAAAGCAACAAGGGGCTTAACATGAAATTTTCCTCATCATGGTGCCAAAGGGTGCTTCCAGCTTCTAAGGAGGTGTACTTGAAAGATTTGCCACCCTTTTATCCAACCAGCATGCATGAAGCGCAGCTACAAAAAGCTTTGCGATCCTTTCACTCAATGGTTAAAGGACCGGCTGTCCAGGTATTCTCCAAGAAGCTAGAAGATGAATGCCAGACAACATGGGAATCTGGAAGGCAGCAGTGCGATGCTGTCAGTCTTACTGGCAGACCATGCAAGCACCGTAGACACAGTGCATTCTCTTCATCAGATGCAGTGGAGCAACATTCTAGTGGATATGTCTTCCTCCATGCGTGTGCCTGTGGCCGGTCACGTCGCCTTAGAGATGATCCTTTTGACTTTGAGGCAGCCAACATATCATTTAACTGCTTCTCTAATTGTGAAGATCTACTACCTACCCTTGTGCTTCCGAGAGGGACCGTTGTTGGTTCATTTCCGGTATACTCTTGGCGTTTGGTGCGACTTGGAGGAGCAAGATATTACAAGCCAACAAAAGGGTTGCTCCAAGCTGGTTTTTGCTCCAAGGACAAGTATCTTTTAAGGTGGACAATATCTCTTGGGAAGGGACAAGGGAAAAATAGCACCCGTGCTACCACTAAATCTTCCTCCATGGCATCTAATATGGATCCTCAGACTTCCCCAGTTGTTCCTGGAGAAGTAAAGTCCGTTACAACCCAAGTCACGTCAGAAATTAAATCTGTGAAGCTTGAAAATTCCAGAAAACAACCTGAAGTGGAATCAATGAAAAACTCAGCTATTAATTTCGGCAAAGGTCTTCCAAATTTTACTATGAAGAAGCCTTTTGCTGAAGTTGTTGCTGGCACCACGACTAAAGATTCTGAGTTTCCTGCTCTCCAGCAGAAGAGACCACCAAAACCTGGTAGCAGAAAGGATGAACAGCAAGTGAGTGTAGCAGAACAGACTAATGGCCAAGGTCATGCAGCCCTCAGTCAAGGACGTCTAGCTAAAAATGAATACGAGAAGGTGAGCAGAATTAAGGGTAGTGAAAGTGCTGATGGGAAGCCCTTTCTACAGATAGGGAGCAATATAGTGCCAGTGATTGTTGGAAATGGGACTAAAGAAACTAATCAAGCCATACAGCCGTTTGTAGTGTATGTCGGATTTGAGCACGAGTGTTCCTATGGTCATCGTTTCTTATTGTCAGAGAAACATCTCAAGGAGATTGATTCATTTTATTTCCAGTATGAAAGGTCTTATCAAAACAATGGAGCAGAAAGCAAACATGGTTCACAAAAGTTGCTCCAAAATGCATCTAGATTAACAGCAACAATAATGGATGTAAACAGTGGACGGAAAAACAATAGGCCAATGGAATCATCAGGGAGAAACAGCCAGCAGCAATTGCTTCAGCCCAGGGTTGACACGGAGACCTTGCATCCTGCTCATTTTCTTTCAGATCCACAGAATGACAAAAAGGGAGAGCATTCTCATCAGTACATTACACTTGATGATGGCGGAGAAGCATTTTCACTTTTGAACAGAAATCTGCCAATATATATGCACTGCCCACATTGCAAGAGCTCAGATAGGAAGGGACATCAAGATGTAAAGGTTGCTGGTGCTATGTCACAACTTCAACGGATTTTTATTGTAAGTTTAATGTTCAAAGCTACAGTTTTTATGTCATTGTTGGATATGATTTACTGTAGGAAAATATATTTTAAATTTTATTAATGATGCGGATCTTTAAGCTCTCCCTGTTAACCTAGTAGTACTTATATATTCTGTAATCTTGTCTTTCCACTGATGCTTAGATACTTTTTGATGCAGGTGACACCTGATTTCCCTGTCCTGTTGGCTAGCTGCCCACTTGTACAGTTTGAGGCAAGTACAATCATTACTACTTATCAATATCACTTGTAGGATGGGAGCATGGGAAGGCAACTTTTTGGCTCTGACATTTTTTATATTTTCTATAAATGGGACTTGTTTTTCCTTTTTCACATTAGGGGTCATGTTTACCATCAAATGTCTCTGATCATGACCAACAAGGATTATTCAGTCTTGGATGCCGAGTTGTCCTTCCACCCGAGAGCTTTCTTACCATGAGGCTTCCATTTGTTTATGGTGTTGAGACAACAGATGGAACTACATTTCCCCTCAAACACTTTGAGCAACAACCAGAGCTCACAGCATGGCTTGTTGGAGGCACAGCTTTGCAAATTGTATCAGTAGGGCATGTCATTGAGAAAGAAGCCACTGTGTTGTGAGAAACTTGGGATCTTAAGCTTTATTGGTTTCGGGCATACTCTATCCACATGTAGTGATGTGCAATAGGTGAGATGATAATAATGATTTTGCGCTCTCTTCATTACCCAACTTTACTTTTTTTTTTAGAATCAACTTTATTCATTTCTGATTCTTCAGTTTCCAGCACTCACGGCATTGAAACTTGGGTCTCTTGCCAGTGGAATTCATATAGCATGGTTACATTCCTGTCAGAGCCTCAGAGGTGTTGCTTCTACTCCTGGATTTATGCTGCCAAGCTGTTTATATAGCTCTGCATTGGCAAATGGAGATTTTCTGGATGATAACGTGAATGCTGCACAAGGGGTGCACGTAGAGAGCCAGAGATACAGGTACACGATGGCAATTCTATGTTTTCACTCTTTTGTTCCATAGTACATGGGGTCACTAGTTAAAAAAATGTGTGCTACTGATGCAGGACATCAGACGTCGGCTGCCTTGTACATTATTAATGCAGGAAATAAGACATCGGTTGTCTTGTACGTTAATAGGTGTCATGTAAAGTTTAACTGGTGGTTTTGGATTTGTTCTTTAGGATCGACAGATCAACCAAATTCCACGACCTATTGCCTTGGCACTGGAAGTTTTGTCTCATGAATTAGTTCGGTTCAGCAACATAATAGTTTTAGACTTGTAATCAGTCGAAATGGTGCTCAATTTCTAGGCGTGTCAACAAATTTTACTGTATGTTTGTAAAGCAAGAAAAGGCGATCACTGAACGATGTGTTACAGGAAATTGTTATTTTTTGAAACAGATGTTACAGAAAATTGTTGTTTGAAATGGTTCTTACTAGTTGCTTGTACCCTCTCTCATATGTCCTACAGAAATTTCTTGCAGCCATGGTCGAGACGAATTCAGAGGATGGATTTGACAAGTAAACTGAAAACTTCTCATTTTCCAGCCTTTCTTGGAGATGTGAAAGCTCCAGGTTGGCAGCCGCCGCTTCTTCTAGCCTGCAGATCGAAGAATGTTGAACCTGGAAGGAAACACATGAACAAGCCCTGTTTGACAAGTGTCAAGGCGCAGAAAGTGAGGAGATCACAGTCGACTCGAGCCTGTCTGATGATGCATCATATGTCTGCTTTTTACACCTGCAAAACAACCGTTTCCACGTGAGCTGAAGAATCATTCTAGAATGGTATTACTCACTGTTCCAGGTCTTGGTTACCTTATCCAAGTCTTTAACTCAAATAATTTTTTTTTCACGAGTATGTCTAATCGCTGAAGTATCGGTTGCTTCGACAGGCAGCTGTGCTACCTAATCTTTTCTTGGTCGATTTGGACTTGAACAATCTCCTACGTAGTCGATGCAAGATGGAAGCAAATGCAAACAGCAGTTTTGGTTCAGGCACCAACAGGCAGATTGATTGTAACAGTCCACGGAGCAGCAGTTTTCTTCCTTCTGGAGGGAACTAATTTGAAACGACTGTGTTGGTAAATAGTACTACTTGCTCTCTTTTTCTTCAGTTAGGTTTGATGGGTTCACTTCAGTGTGCACTTTTTTTGTCCGAACATTTGATAAGCACAGGCTGCAGGGGATTGTTGCATGCTAGCACAAGCATGTGCTCATGGTAGCTAAGAAGATTGCAACGGCAACAAACTAATAATAATACCATAAAGCAGCTGCTAGTACCACCAACTCACCGGCCGGATTAATCATGTAACCCCCGTGATCAAGTTAAATCAAAGAGTTCGCACAACAGCATGCATCACTTGAATTGCAGCTAGTCTATGTGTAATTAATTAAGCCCAGTCCACCCTAATAATTAACAATCTTTTTATACTAGTATTGTAACCTGCAGCCGCTGCTCCCAATTGAAGCCATGAGAGAGGTCTGCTGCATCGCGTTATCAGAAGAAGACAACCGCCGGAGCCACGCGACGAATGTCAACCCCTCACCTGTATTTCCCCATGTACCGTGTATAAAAAATTTTAGATTTTTTTATGAGTTCAAACAAGTTTGAAATGAAATTCAGTGTTAATATGCAAACGCAACCGTGAGCTGTTGGATCTCACGCGGACGACCTGGATGCAGGCGGATGGGATGCCCCTCGCACTTATGTCAGTTTTCATAAATCCCCTGCCTGTGGCTCTCACTTTTCCCTCAACCCTCTCTCTTTTCCCCGGCCGCCTCAGTCTCTAGACTCAATCTGGCGGCTCACCTCCTCCTCCCCTCCTCAGTGCCACCCCGGTTCCTCCCTGCCTCCCGGGCGCCCGAGGGCGCCGTTGATGCCGCGCCTCGAGTTCCTCCCTCCTTCCCAGCCCCCTTAGAGCTAGATCGGCCTCCCCCCGCCCCAAGCTCCTCCCTCTCGCCCGAGATCCCCACCTCCCACCCCTCGGCGCCAGATCCGATCTCCCCCGCCCGAGATCCTCCCTCCCTTCAAGCTTCTCCTTCTTCCCGACCCCTGAGCCGGAGCCGGCCTCCTCGAGCTCCTCCCTCCCCTCGCCAATTCGACCACGACCGCTTATGACCATAGCCGCGCAAGACCACGGCCGCCACGACCACAACCACCTTTCAACCACGACCACGTTCGTCTTCGACCACGGCCGTCACGACCACAGCCGCATTCAACCACGGCCACCTTCGACTACGACCGTCACGATCATGACCACCTTCGACCACGACCACATTTAGGAGGGGGTGCGGAGGAGGCGACGAGGGGCCGGCGAGGAGGGAGCGCGCAGCTAGGGGTGTCGTTGGGGAAGCCGAGGGGGGGGCGGCATCGACGAAGGTTGAAGGGGGGCGCCGGGGAGAGAATCGAAGGGAGGCGGCGAGGAGGGGCGCAGCGAAAAACACTAAAGGGGAGGTGGAGGGTTAAGTGCAAAATACATAAGTGAGATAGTGCATCCCACCCGTCCAGATTTGAGCCGTTCGGGACAGATCGGACAATCCAACGTTCCTGTTTACATGCTACCACTGAATAGTCCATTTACACTAGATATCCCCCCCTCTCTCTCACACACATATTACTTGTGACATTTCTGCACATCTAAGTATTAATTAAGTATATATCCACTGCTCCGTTGCAATGTCTTCTGTTCTTTGTCAAAGGATGAATAAGCAAAGCAAGCTAGGTCAATTTGGACTGAAACAAGTTGCATCGATGTACCTATTCTCTACTCCTCTTCATGGCGGTCTACTCACGCAAACTACTATGAGGCCTGGATTGATATCTAGCTAGCCACTTAATAATTATTCCAGTGCATATATACGTGCACTTCACTTGCACCTTACAGGTTACAAGTCTTTGGAATCGAGTCATGTACGGCAGAAGACGTACGTACGTACAGCTTTCAAGACGTACAGCAGCCAGCGTATACACACACGTACATATCACTGATCAGTGATCGATCACTTGACTGATGGCACGTAATGCAATTCAAGTGCAGATCATGCAGCATCGATCAGAAGCTTGCAAGCATGGACACTAGCTAGCTACTTACTAATTTACTTCATGCATATTAGCCAGCAGCTAGCTGTGAAAGCTGAACCAATGATCCTAAAGTTGACTACCCCTTAACTTGTTTCTAGTATATGTCTCTCTTTGGAATTTAATGCCGGAGAGGAAAAGAACCTGATCATGCCATATGCATATGGATCCTTTCATCACATTTCAGACAACACCCACCACACACTCACTCGTCACTCCCAAGTGACCAAACTTTTCATCTAGAGAAAATGGAATTTTAATTCCAATTTCACCACCAATATGTATATACGAATTTCAATTAATTACTATGTATAGTTAATCTTACACCAAAGAATTGAAAGAATCAATTGTATGTTACAGTTTCCTTGATATATGCATGCCAATAAACATTTTGTAAGTAGGTAACTGAGTATAGTAAAATCCCCCCCCAAAAAATGATCAATCAGTGTTCAGAAAAGAATTCATGAGACCAGCGAGCGCGCTCATGTCAATAATGGCAATCCACCAGAGCTGCAGAGGCCGTACGTGAGCATAAGGCCCTTCTTGCCGTCGTCCAACTGCCCGAGACCGACCACCACCGGCGGTGGCGGAAGCGACACGGATTCCTCGTCGGACGGTGCCGGCAGGTTGAGGTCGAGTTCCAGGTTGATGCTCGTGCTCCCCTCTTTCTTCGTGTCCGTGGTGATCGCGGTCACCGCGCGCTCCGGCGGGTGCAGCGGCCGGTGGCGCCGCATGTGCCCGCCCAGCGCCTGTCCGGAGGCGAACTCGGCGCCGCATATGGAGCACTCGTGTACCCTCAGCTTGTTGATGCTGCCGGCACCGTTGTTAAGGCTCAGCACGGTGGTGACGTCGACAGGGGCGGGGACGACGGCGGCGTCAACCTGAGGGGTGGCGGCGGTGGCGACGCTGTCGTCATCGGTGGCTTCGACTTGGCGATGGTGACGGTGCTGGCGTTGGAGTTCTCCTCGTCGGCGCCGGCGAGGCGTGGCTTCTTGTGGCTGGCGCGGTGGCCGCCGAGGGCTTGGAAGGTGGGGAAGCACTTGTTGCACGTCTTGCACTCGTACACGTAGAACCCGGCCCTGACGCCGTCCGCCGTGGCGGCCGCCTCCGTGTACTTGCGGCTCGTGTACCTCTCGGTCTTCACCACAGGCAGCGGCGCGGCGGCCGGAGGCGACGGCTGCGCCTGCGCCTGCGGATGCACCGGCGATGGTTTGGAGTCGACGGAGGCGCCCTGGGCGAGGAGGATGAGGCAGTGGGCCATGTCCTCCTCCTCGGTGGTGGTGCTCTCGGAGGAAGACGCGGGCGGCCTCTTGGTGCGCTTGCGCTTGACGGCGGCGGCGAGGTGTTGTTGCTGCTTGTCCTCCGCGCCGGAGAGCTCCATGGATGACGTCGTTTGCATGTTGCAGAAGAAAGGAAAGGAGGAGAGATCGATGAGGCTGCCGGAGTCTGTGTGCGATGGAGAGGCGAGGCGTACGTTTTGCCTTGCAAACTAGTTTCAATGAGATCGAGCACCAGTGTAAATTAATGTCATCAATGGAAAGTTTCCTTTGCCTTATTAATAGACAAGTCTTCTCTCTCGACCTCTCTTGGATGTCTTCTCTCCTCTCCAAGCTTTGTTCTTGCTTTGCAACTCTAGCTAGTAACCGTCTGGTTTAGAGTGAAAGTAGGGGTGTGTTAAAGCTGGCTAATGCCCATCCCCTCTTAATTACTTGTGGACAATTGATGGCCATGGTTAGCTAATTTCATGTGTAAAACATGTGTACATACTACTCCATTGAATTGAATTAATAGCTAGCCTTAATATAGGCCTCCCTTATTCTCCAATTTCTTAATTAGTCTTGATTAAATGTGAGAATTAATGCTTTCAGCACTCACTAGATAGCTTATGAATTTGTCTGATGAAGGAAGCAAACTAGCTAGGTAAATATAAGATGCTCAAAACCGGAGTATTTGTTTGCCACTATACGTGGAGTGTTGTGGCTTCTAATCAAACAGTATATGAGGGGACTATCTAGAGAGCCAACGATAGGAGAGAGAGTGCCAGCGACAGGAGAGAGTGCTTATGTGTAAAATGAGTGGATTTGATCATCTCGCACTCTTCTTGGGGGTTTATATATATGATAGGGGTAGGATGAGAAATTCATATATCATACCCCTTGATAATTACAAAAGGTGAGAGTACATTGGTACATTTCTCTATATTATTGAGCTTATTACATATTGAGCTAGTTGTAAGGCGTGGTATAACAGCAACAGGGTGAGGCAGCAACAAGCCAAGAAAGAAAGGCTCAATATTCCCTGTGCATGTATGATTCCTGGGGTGAGAGTGTTGCGCTGCAAGGCTGGAACCACACGAAAAAAGCTCAACTACTTTTCTACTACTTTGTTTCTGAGCTACATATATGACTATTACTATTTCTCCCTTTTTTTAATATAGTGAAAAGTATGAAAACCCACGATAATTCTCGATTGTTTGATGGCTTCTTGTTTCCATGATTTATTCCTTTTTTTTAATAAAATCTTTACGAATACAGTCGTCTTTAGCAACTCCAGTGATGATGAAAAGCCACACGAAAATACCTGCAATTTGCTCGATCCCAATCAAACCCCAAATGTTTGTTTCTCTATATACCCATCGATCACCTGTTCTTTAATCGCACATCGCATTGCCTAGTAACAATTTATTACTTGCCTTTTAAGCTTAAAAACCAATAAAAATCCAGTCGAGATTCAGTACCCCAAATGTTAAGTTGTAAGTGTTTTTTGAGTGGGTTGGAACTTTAGTTGATTGGTTCAGCTTCTAGTCTCTTCATTTTTCTCTTTATATTTACACTTATATGTGTGTAGCTGATGCTATATATACTTGTAAGATATAACTTCATTTATCAAGTAATCTATGTACAAAGTATTCCGAACGACAAAGCTTTAGTACGGGACAAGCTTCGCTGGCTTCACACACTGATATATTAGTGGACACAATTAAGCTTCTTAGGAATGCTTCTCCAATAATTAGCATACACTAACTTGGTTAGCTAAGCATACACTAACGTGCCTGCGAGAGAAATATACAGAGTTCGGCACCGTCATAAAGATTAGGAGTTAAAAAATACCATTCAATATGTCACTGATAAGTGATCATTCTCATAAGCGATGGTATTATTCAACTCTGTGATTTTTATAATGGCACAGAGCTAAATAACTCAAATACATGAGGCTTTAGTAATTCCAAATTAATCAGTCCGTAAAAGTTCTTAGGAACTCGTAGATATAGATAATTAGCTGCTAAATATGTGCTTAGATAAAGCTAGAAGATTGCAACATTTCGATTGCTCTCTTATCCAACAACACGGGAGAACAGATTCCACAGAAGGAACTAGTGTGGGCCTCTGATTACGACTTGAAATGAATGTCAAATAATACCCGAAATGAGTAGATGTTGATAATAATCCCTGGCCTTTCTTTTTCTTTCAACCTTTCTTCTTTTTGGAAAAAGTAGGTCAGAGATTTGGTTATACCGACCATACAATATATTTACCCTTTTTTGAATGCAGATGTTGGCTAGATCACTGTCCTAATCCCAAAACTAAAACCATATATATATATATATATATATATATATATATATATATATATATATATATATATATATATATATATGATAGTGAAAATCTTCGTATATATCTTATGATAGTGAAAATCTCCGTATATATCTTATGATGGACTTCCAGATTTCCACCAGGATGCATGCCTAACTAGCAAGATTAGAATTGGTTGGGTGACCGGCCAAAATATAGCACTTGTCTGGCAAGGGAACTATCCACTCACTCTCTTTTCTAGCTCACCCAATCAATCCTTTTTCCTGTATGATTAAAAGGGTAATGCTATCTGCTTCGGATGCTTGGCTGCAATATTTTTTTGTTCATGTTTGTAATATTTTTCATTTATATTTGCAAAAAAAGAACAATATGAGTGTATTCTCATCCGCAATAATTCTCGTCCATGTTTGCAACATTTGTTGACCATGTATGCAATAATAATTTCAGCTCCAACCAACCTAAATGATGCTTCCAAAATTAGCAACTTGGGTAGCTGCACAGTCCCTCTGTCGCACGCTTATCATATGCTTCCCATATTTACAAATCTGCCACTGAAAGTACATACTTGTACCTAATTTGTTCATTGCAAATTGGGGAGAAAACTCGGCCAAACCGTCAACTTTTCAGTTATCCACTCGTAGCTATCGACGGAAATTGAAAAATCACTCGTAGCTAGTAGCTAGTATTTTCTCACTATTTTTTGCTGGCCACAAGAAAGGCACGGTCTCAGCCGCTGGTGAGCAGTGCCACTAGGGAGCTGATAAGTGGCAAAGTTAATAAGTGGTAGCCTTCCTGTGTGTGGAAGGAAAGCAAGCTAGCTCCTGAGTGCGACACTGTAGCAAAAATAAGATTCATCACGTAAAACCTGTAAAAAATAGTGTCTCTGCCGTATGATCATCGTGCGAAAGTGCTAACGAGATGACACGTAGCCAACACCGCGCAGTTACCATGCAGTGGAGGTAGTTCCGTATGGCCACTTAACGGTGGAACACCGTAGCTCCAAAAAAATATAATTTTTAGAGCTCAATTGTTATATTTAAAAATTCTTACAAAAAATATACTTTATGATTTTTTCCTGAAAAATGCTATAGCAGGACTACAGTAATTACGCATGGTGGCAGTGCATTTTTTTGAGCTACAGTGCTCCACCGCATGGTGGCCGTGCGGTGATGTCTCCACTGCACGGTGATCATGCGGTTTTGGCTACATGTCGTCTCATCAGCACTCTTGCACGGTGATCGTGTGGTGGATACGTTATTTTTGCAAATTTCATACGATATGTATCATTTTTGCTAATCGTGCGTTAAATACGGCTATTTTGGCCGAAGATTCCTGTGCTGATTAATGTACACACTACACTACACATTGTGTGTACGTACGTACGTATGCATCTTGTGCACTCAAGGCCATCGCTTCACTGCACTTGTGGCTTCATACCAACTCCGTGACCACCGCTATACGTCCTTCTACTTAATCAACGCCTGTATCTTATGTATAATCATGTTGTCTTTGTTTTAACTCTCTTCCATGAGAGAAAAAGTCGTAGCATATGTTAAGAATAACAAGGATTGGTAGAAAAAAAGTTTAATTAGCGTACCGAGAAAAATATCTATGTGCAATACAAAATGGCTAGAAAGAAATCATAGTAACTAAGGGTATCCACAGTGTATATAACCCAAGGGGTCTTAAGATGGGTCCCATCTAAATCTTAAAGCTGATGCTTTAATGTATATAACCCAAGAGGCTTTAAGATGGTCCCACTCGGCAGATAAAGAAAAATTGTATTTTAATGCTTGTGGTCAGGTCTTTAGCTTGAGGACTGGTCTTAAGCTTTTTTTGCTTATGGCCTGCTTAAGGTCACCCTTGTAATGTATAAGGTCGACCTTAAGGTACCTTAGAACTCTCTATTTTCATACACTGTGGATGCCCTAACAATATCAAAACTAAAAAGAAAGAGAAAATTTTGCTAGCTGACACAAAAAAAAGGCCCACCTGGGTTCAAACCAGAGACCTATTGATCTCCGGTTAAATGCTCTACCACTGAGCTATGGACCCTTTCACGCTCACGACAAAAAAAACCTGCCCGTGATAAAAAAAGTTTCTCAAAATTTAAAGAGCATGTTCTATAAGAACGATGATCAGATCTGCGATGCTATATGAAGTGAAATGCTAGTTGACTAATTGATATACAGAATATGAGTGTAGCGGAAATGAGGATGCTAGGTAGATCTGTAGTCACACAAGTCCAATATGCAATAATGATATACGTGATAGGATGTGGATAGCACCAATTAAAGAGAAGCTTGTCCAACATCGCTAGACATGATTTGGACATCTCCAACGAAAACATTCTAAGACACCAGTATGTAGTGAAATTTTAAAACGTACTAAAAACGTAAGAAGAGACAGAGGTCGACCAACATTGACATGGGCGAAAATACCTAAAAGAGACATAAGGGATTAGAATGTATTCAAAGAATTAGATTTAGATAGGAGCGCATAGAAGGTAGCGATCCACGTACTAGAACTATGACATAAGAAGAAGGTTTAGGGACGGTGTTTTAGACGCTCAGTTCAAATAGCAGGATTTTTTGACCATTTTGGCCCCCAGGGGCATGGAAATATCGCATTTGGCCCCTCTTGCGACCGGGGTGTGCACGAGGGGAGGTGGCGCGGTCAAGGACCGCACGAGGGGAGGTGGCGCGGTGGGGGTGCACGCGAGAAAGGTGGCGTGGCCGAGGTACACGAGAAGGGGGTGACGCGGCCGGGAAGCGCGTGAGGAGCCCTACCATGGTCCAAGGAGGCCCAGCCGCCACATGCCCGCCCCGCATGGCCTGACCCCCTCCCTACGCGCCACCTCCACCCCCCTCACGCACAACCCCACCGCGCCACCTCCCTCACGCACACCCCGACCGCGCCATCTTCCTTCGTGCGGCTGGGGACCGCACCACCTCCCATAGCGTGCACCCCGGCCACGCGAGGGGGCCAAAATCAGCAGTACACAAGGGAGGGAGCCAAATAGCGGTATTTCCTTGCCGCTAGGAGCCAAAATGGCTGAAAATTCAAAATAGCAATATGTGGGGTTTAGGGTTTTAGCCTTGTAGATTTTATTATAAGGTTTTCGTATTTTTGACTTTGAGGAGATTTCATTCCTAACCTACTTTAATTTATTTGATACAAAAAGCTTTTTTTGTTGTTGTTGTTATGGTGTTTGAGTAGGAAACAAGCAACTACTCGTTTCCCGTTCCTTCAATTTCTCACACGGAACCAAATAATAGGATTTAGTTGTTCAACATTGGTTTTGCATATAGTTGGAACTTTGGAGAGGAGGCTGAGATGCTGAGGTTTCTTCTTTCTTTCTTTCTCTTCTCTACATCCTTTTTGACCAAGGGAGATATGTGGCTACTACATTGCTAGTATTTTCCATTAGCCAGAAAAAATGTCTAAAAGATTCTCAGAAAAATCCTCAGAATAAGCCAGGGACAAGAGCTTTTCCCGGCATCTTTTTTGTTTGTCTTCAAAATTGTTACATGGTTTACATTGTACAACCTAAATCACATGAAGGGAGTTTTGCATGAACCTAGGAACAAGAGAGAAGAATAGAGAATGTTGGACCTGATAAGTTTGAATCTTTTAGGCTAAAAAACGTCAAGATGGAGTGGAAGATTTTGACTGTCTAGAGAGGAAACTACCATCTCTTTACAACTGCGACTGCAAAGTGGGTAAACTCAAATGATACCCTCAGTGATTGATCACCAGCACCGACTTGGCTGATGATGTTTAGGGCTATCCTATCCTATCCTGCTGTGCTCGGCAATCTGCTCTATCTGGTGGAGCTCTGCAAGCTTTTCTGGGTCACTCGCAAAACTACCCCTCCGGATTATCTTCTGAATTTCTTTTAAAAAAATTATATTTCATCACACCTTGTGACAAGAAACATTGATGGTGTTAAGAGTGTATGTGTCTTTTCCTATTATTCTTGTAGTCTAGGGTTTAGTGAGCCCTTGTACTATATGTAGCCCCATGGACTGCTATTGCAATACACTCAATACTTCACATTTGCATACCTTCTATTCATGTAACATGGTATCAGAGCCCTAGATCTCAATCCAAGCCGCCACTGGCCGCACTCGCGCTCGCCTTCTTCCGCTGCTGCTACCCTCGGGAGGAACAATCTCCACTCCCAGGGATGGCCACTTCTTCGTCGGCTTCGACCGCCTCACCTCGTCCGCGCCGCCGCCAGGCCATGCGCCGGATCGGCCCTCTCCGCCTTCACCGCGCTGCCCCAGCTCGGATCCGGCCTCGCCCTGCCCGGATCTGGCCGCCTCCGCGTTGGATCCGATGAGCATGAGGCCAGTTGGCTTTGCTAGAGCCCGGATCTGGCCACCCCGACGTCGCTTCGGCCGCCTGCGCCCAGATCCATCCACCCCGACGCCGACTTCCGACCGCCGTGCCGCGCCTCCGCTCCCACACCGCCGCCTTTGGACGTCGTCACCGCCCGAGCCTCCAGCTCCTCCCACCGCACTCACGTTCGCCAACGCCCGATCTGACCCCTTGCTCGCGCCAGATCCAGCTCTCCTCCGACCAACTCCGGCCGCCTCCAGCCCTCCCCACGCGGATCTGGCCGCCCCGCAGCTGCCGCCTTTCGGCCGCCGTCGCTCGCGTGGCCGCCTGTACCAGCTCCAGCCTCCTTGCCGACGCCACGTCTCCTACGCGCGTCCCTACTCCGCGCCGCCGTCGGGCTTCCCTTCGGCCACCGCCTCCTTTCGCCCCCGGCTTCTCCCTCCTCTCTGGTCTCTGGTCGGTGGTGGAGAAAGAAAGGAAGAGGGGCAGAGAGAGACGGGAGGAAGTGAGGAAGTGAGGGGGTGAAACGAGAGAGAGGAGGGGAATATGAAGGCAAAGAACTATTGCTGACATTTCTGTTGCTAGTATCTGTTGTCATTGAGTCCTTTTCTTTAAGTCTTTCTTTGTGTCCATTCAAGTTCGTAATATCTATCTTTTAGTTGGTTAAAGCCGTGTGAGTCCACAAAATTCTTGTCAGTTAGCCGATTGCTTTGCTAGCCACAGTCCATCCCCTTCGATGAGTGTGATCATCTCCTTTTCACATAGCTGCAGTCGCCGCTCTTCTCCATGAGCTGCTGCAGATCATAAAAGTCTTTATGATGCCGCCGCTTTTCTTTGAGCCACCGCCCCGAGCTTCTAAGGCCGACGCGCTTCTTATGCACAGCGCCTCCGCTGTGCTTCTTGTGCACTGCGTTGTCGCTATCTTGGGCTTCGATATGCGCTGTCATGCTTCGATCTATCCCTTTTCGGCTTGATTTAATAGCTCTCTCTACTTGTGTCACCTTCCATATCCTTTTCGTCGTGTTACCGCGATCGACTTTGCTCCCGCTTACCTCTACTTCTCGACCTCTACACCTTGTGCTTTATGAGCTACCGCACGATTTCGGATGGAAGGCGATCTTTTTGACATAATTTTTCAAGAGCTGCACGCTATGATGTCTTCAAAACACGGGTTTTGGATTTTTCCTATTTTAGTGTCAACCCTTTTTAAATGTAATGCTATTGCATGCGCCTTACATTTGAGGGAGGTGTTAAGGGTATATGTGTCTTTTCATATTATCCTTGTAGTCTAGGGTTTAGTGAGTCCTTGTACTATATATAGCCCCATGGGCTGCTATTGCAATACATTCAACATTTTATATTTGCATACCTTCTATTTATGTAGCAGAAGGTTAGGTTAAAATAAGTAGAGGAAAAAATAGTTAAAAAGGATTTCAGTGCTGGGTACTAACTGCCAGTGTTCAAGAAGGCGGTTTTAGGTGGCCGCCTGGGCGCGCCTAGGCGCTGGGTAGAGCCCCGCCGCCGCGCCTTGGCCAAAATCGATAGGCTAGACGGCCGTCGGCGGTCAAAGGTAAAGCCGTCGCCACGTGGAGACGTGTTTGGCTTGGCCACAGTGACTGCCGGAGCTGAAAAGGAGGTGTCAAAGGAGGGGGAGAGAAGCAATCGGAGGCTAAGGAAGAGGAAAAGACGAACTTGAGCTCTGATGACGGTGTTGCGCTGTGGAGGGAGCTGTAGAGAAGGCGGTCGCACGGGATTTGGAGAAGGTGGTGAAGGACGATGCGATGCAGTGGAGTCGTGGTGGCACGCCGAACTGGTGGGGAGGCATGGCGGTGAGAAAAGGATGCGGAGGAGGTACTGGTCGGTGAGCTGTGGATGGCGCGGTGGCGAGATGGCCTGGCCTCGCCGCCGACCGAAGTAGAGGGAGGAGAGAAGACGGGGATGTGGGTATTCGGTCGGGGATGTAAAGGGGATTTGACCTGAAGGTGAGGATTTATTGAGGATTGACAATTTTGCAATTTAATCCTCTAGATTCTGCAATATTACAAAATAGTCCTTTCCTCTTGATTTTCCTCTGTTAGACCCTCTGAAAATCTATTTTCTTCGCAGTTTGATCCTACGTGTTAGTGATAACCCGTACATCTACAAGTTTTACAACTTTACATTAAGCATTTGGCCATTTACACTAAATACATATGCATGATTGCTTATCTTCGGTATGCTATCCTCATTTTTAATTCGACCGCCTAGGCCCCGCCTAGACCTCGCCGCCCGCCTAATGCCTAGCGCCTACTTGAACACTGCTAACTGCTATGGATGCCTGGGCAGCCGATTCCTTAAAATTGTAGTGGTTAATGTGCTCAGGGATTCATGCTTTCTGGAGAAGATCAAAATGCTGCTTGAATCTCTGGGAAGAATGATCCAACATTTGTCAGACACGTTTAAGCCATATTTTAAAGGATATCAGAACTCACAATACTAAGCCATAAGCCACAGCATTTCAGCTCAACCGAGCGGGATCTAAATCTGGCCCACCTCTTGTTCACTGTTAAAGATACTTGGTAATTGCAATGACCCGCTTTCATTTCTCAGGGCAGCCAGCAACTGCATTAGCAATAAGAAAAAGATTGTTTAGTTGCAAAAAGGAGCAGTAGTGCTAAAATATATGCTTTGTGCCAATATGTTTTTTAGGGGACAGTATTTTTGCCATATGTACCATTGAAAGCCCTTCTGGTAGTAAAGGTAACGGCTTTTCTATCCCTGGATATGACAATCTTTTGACTGCGAGCAGAGTTCTCAGCATAGATAACTAATAAGGAGCAAAGTTAAGCAAATTCCTGCTTTATACAGCAAATGATTTTTATTCATATTTGCAGCAATGGATTAGGTGTGCATGCAAGCGACCGGAATCTTGTTTTCTTTCTAAATGACTATACAGTGAAACAACCATCAGCAAAGCATTTTGCTTCATCGAGGAGCCATGAGCCAATGACAATTCCCGAGAATCCAAGATGAAAAAACATAGGTCGATTACCAATTTGGTAGAGCCCAGCATGCTCAATTTGTTAAGGGTATTTGTGGTATTATGTGTTCAATTTCTAAATGACTATGCCCCTTTGAGCCTCAATACAACTAACCATTGTCATTTGCATTCTCCCTCTCACAATTACACTATTAAGTTTTAATTAAGAATTTTAAATAGGTCAGAAGGTGCGATAGAGGTTTAGTTTACCCTTTTCAGTCAAAAAGTAGGATACAGACCAAATAGTTTGATGTATTCAAAAGCGCAAGAGAAGAGCAACCTTCTTCTGCGCCCTTCCCCTGCGCAAGCCCTCTCTTCCTCCTGCGCCGGCTTCTCCAACACGGTTCCACCGAAGCTAACCACGCCACGGCCTCTTGCAGTGGATACATATAATCTGAGATTAGGATCCGGGCGTGACATAGGAGCTCACTATTCACTTAGCAAAGCAAGTTGCATAAATTCAAGAAACAAGTATATTTAATATTTTTTCAGAATGTACACAAACGCATAAATGAAAAGAAAGGACAGAGAATTGTAACTAAAGAAACATGTGTATGTGCAAAACACCAAAAAGCTGAGTACAAAACACCAAAAGGCTGAGTGCCTGAGTACATTAGTTGATAAGTCCCAGCAAGAGCTTTCTTTGCAGTCACCTGGGGTGTGGATGCAAGAACGTCTGCAGTTTAATGCATCCTTCAACCTCTCATGCATTTAGTTGGTAGTACACGGTGCTTGCCTCCACATTATTCTCCAAGTGTTAACTGCACAACCACTTACATGTCTAGATTGCACTGAGGAACCTCCGTAAATATGTATCTTTGGGTTTCTGCTAGTTTGCAAGTCCATACCTGTCTGTTTTCAGAACTAATCATGTGAAAACCCAATGACATTACCGCAGGTCCACAACAAACTTTTTATGCAGCAAAAAACAAGTTCAGCCTTGCGGGGGATTAGACACAACAATAGCAAGGACCCTGACTGCAGTTGTATCAGCAAGCTAAGAACCATCCCCATCAGACCATCTATGCTTGGTAGATAAGAAATCAACAATTCACAATCCTAAACTTTATAAAGGTTTTTAAGTAAACGCCGAGCTTCCCATTTCATGCCTGGTTTTGAAAATGCTCTGCATATAGAACTAAGAGTGCCTTTAGATGGACTAAATCCTTTTTCTTTCATATCTTTGAGAAATTTTCTCACCTCAGTTCCATTTCCAAGCTTTGACCATCCACTCACAAGAATATCATAAGTGCAGGGTGTGGGCAGAACACCTCTGTTTTGCATTTCGTTGAATAACTCTTTAGCTTGATTCATCATTCCCGCCTTAGCAAAGTCACTTATGAGTGCATTATACGTGCTCACTTTTGGAAGAAAGCCTTTACTCACCATCTCGCAATACAGTCTCACTGTTTCGACTTTGTTGCTTTGTTTTCCATATCCTGTAACCAGTATGTCATAAGTGAGATTATTGGTCTCAATGCCCCTTTTCTTCATCTCATTGAGCACGGTATCTGCTTCTCCAATTCTTCCAGCAGACTCAAGACCACCCAGAAGCGTGTTGAAAGTAGCTATGTTTGGTGGGACCCCTTGGTGAAGCATCTGATCATATGTAGCAAATGCATTGTCTAGATGGCCGCTCTTGCAGTGACCAAGAATTAGAACATTAAATGTGATGGTGTCTGGGGAAATTCCTCTCCCTGACATTTCTTCCAACACAACTGTGGCTTTCCTTGTCATTCCATGGTAACACAAAACATGCATAAGTGTATTATAGACAGTGATATCAGCATGAAGCCCAGCATTCATCATCCATTCATGAGTTTCCAACACCACATCCAATCTCCTGCTTTGAGAGCAAGCTTGAAGCACCCTTCGATAAGTCAGAGAGGTCGGAGAGAATCCAGAAGAAGCCATCTCATTTAACAAATACTTCGCCTTTTCCACAGCCCTAGCCTCAAAAAGACCCGCAGCAAGGGTATTGTATGTGATGAGATTAGGCTTTATGGAACTCCTCTTCATTTCATCAAGGAGTTTTAGAGCTTTGGTGGTCTTTCCTTCCCTGCACTGTGCAGCGATCATAGTGTTATATGTCGCTTGATCAGGTTTTAAGCCTGTATTTCTCATCTCACTCAAAAATGATTTCGCTTCCTTAGATTTCCCAAGCATGCAAAGGCAATTGACAAACACATTATAGACAACAGTATCAGGCAACAAGTTCCTCTCCGTCAACTCCTGACCAACCTTAAAAGCAGCTGGCATGTTGCCTGTTTTAAAAAGCCCATCTATTAAAGTGGTATAATTTACGTGGTCTAGCAACATGCCACGTTCATTCATATCTTTAAACAATGCTTCAGCTTCCTCTATTTTTCCATTCTTTCTTAAACCATTCACCAGTGAGTCGACAACAAATTTATTTAATTCCACACCCTCACACAACAGTTCATGGTACATGTCAAGAGCTGCACCTTGACCTTGGCACTTGAAGAAGCCATCGATAAGTGTTCCATAGGTCACAACATTTGGGTCAACGCCCCTTTCCTTCATCTTCCTCATGTAATCAGTTGCTTTGTCAAGCCATCCTCTTTTAACAAGGCCGTTGATGATCGATGAGAATGTAACAACATTTGGAGTAACAGATTTCCCCTTCATTTCCAGCAATACCTGCTCTGCCCCATCAACATTGCCAGCTTTGCAGAGTGCATCGATCAGTACTGTGTAAGTAACACTATTGGGGGTAAGATTATCTGACAGAGCGCACTGAAACATGTCCTTCGCTTCATCAACCTTCCCTTCCTTGCCCAACCAGTCCATCAAAGCTGTATACATGACCAAATCCATGACCACACCTCTCTTTACCATCTCCCCCAATAGACCGAGTGACTCCTTGCCCCTCTGCGCCTTCACCAATGAATCAATAAGCGTACAATAGGTGGCATGGTTAGGCGCAGCCCCGATCTTGTCCATCTCCCTGAAAAGCGCATACACCTCCGCGAAATGCCCGACCTTACAAAGCCCGTCCATGAGAGCAGTGAGCGTGACCACATCCGGCAGCACGCCCATCCTCACCATTCCCTCATACAGATTGAATGCATCCTCAATCCCCTTCCTCCTACAATACTCCGCAATGAAGACCGTGTGCGTGACCACATTGGGCTCCACCCCGTCCCCCTTCATCGTCTCCAACATATCCCGTGCAGCATCGACCACGCCAGCGCGGCAGAGGCCAGCAACCAAGCTGTTGTACCCCACGACATCGAGTGCCACCCCTTGTGTCCTCATCCTCTCGGTCACTGCCAATGCCGCCGGCATGTCCTGGACTTTACAGTGTCCATCGATCAGAGTATTCCAGCCCACGACATCCAAGCTGTCGATTCCTCCGCCTCTCAGCAGCATCTCAGCTAAGGCCGCCGCTTTCTGTACCTGACCATCCCGGCACAGCCCCGCGAGCACCGTGTTGACGGTGACCGCGTCGAACGGCACGCCGCGCTTGCACATCTCGGCGAGCAGGGCCGTGGCGAGGCCTCCGTGGCCCTGCTCGGAGAGGCCCGCGAGCACGGTGTTGTAGCTGACGGTGTCTATCTCCGAGGGCTTGGAGGAGCGGAGGAGGCTCAGCGCGGGAGGAAGCAGGCGGAGGGTGCAGTAGGAGAGGAGCAGGGAGTTGAGGGACAGTGGGTCACGTGGGGCGGGGCGGAAGCGGATGGCGGCGGCGGCGAGGCCGGAGGAGGCGAGGGCGGGGATGAGGCGGCGCAGAATGGGCGCGGGAGGGGAGGAGGGGAGGGATGAGAGGACGTGGGAGGAGGCGGAGAGGCGGCCTGCGCGGAGGAGGGCGATGGAGAGGGAGCAGAGGAAGGAGGAGTGGAGGGCATGGGGCGGGGGAGCCATGAGGGCAGCGACGACGGTGAGGTGAGCCGGCCGGCCGAGCCGAGCGGGTGGAAGACGAGGCAGAGCAGAGCTGGGCCAGGTCTCTCTGGGTTTGGGCTGGGCCCATGAGGCAGAGAGATTTCCCGGGTTCAATTTGGTCGGCCCAATGAGTTGACCATGCCGGCCAAATGTTGAATTAGGTTTTGGGGTCGGCCGAAGGCGATTTCGAACTGCGACTCAGACTAAATGTAATGCAAATTAGAAATATCCAGCAGTGCAATTAGCCGACTTATGTACGTACTGCACGAGGTATCCAGCAGCATTTCATCGCAAGACTGTTCATTTGCGTTGCATTTCATTTACATTTGTATCAGCAAAACTAGTCCAATTTACATTTGTAAGGTCCCATGCATATTCTAGCTCAATTATATTAGCCTGTTGTGAGTAGCATCAGCATGCATGCAATTTGACATGCATGAGTTGAATCTGCTGCCTGCGACAGTGTGCTAGCTGCTGCTGCTGCTGCTGCGAGTCAGGAATTCTTGGTTTTGTTGGCGTCGTTACTTGGTTTTGTCATTCTCGTGTTACTAGTACTTATTGGATAGAGATGCACTAGCTCCTGCTGGTGTATGTCACTTTCTAGTTTGACAATGCTGCTCTGTCGATTTGTTGGGTGATAACTGGACCATCTCAGTAGTGTTTTTTAGTCCAAGGAAACAAGCAACCAATCGAAACCATTTCCCGTTCCCTTGATTTCTCATACGGAACCAAATACTAAGACTCAGTTGTTCAACATTGGGCTGGAACTGATGGGGCAGTATCACTCTGGTAGGCGTTCACAGTTCTCCATCCCTGCGCAGCAGCTCTTGGCCATGTTCTTGAACTGACGCCAAAGCTCTGCTCAATACCAATAAGCGTGATACCACATATGCAGAGATGAACAGCCCTCCAGTATCAACTCAATACCCAGGTTTTTCTATATAATAGGTAGGATCCCTCGTTTTCATACAACGTCACAGTACGCCATCATCATAATATGTAGAGTTCCTAGCATGACAAACACAGCAGCAATCCCCAACGAATCTTCTTGCACCTACAGGAAGTTAGTGCATTGCTGTGTGCTCAATTCTGGGGGGAGGAAGAGGATTCGCTCAGTCAAGAGAGCTTATAACGATGTTTCTCCAGCAAAAAAACTACTCGCGGATCGAGTTGATATCGATGTTCGAAGATCTCGAGTCCATCTGCCTCATCAGGCCAGGTGGCCATCCGCTCATCGGATGAGCTGGCATGTTGTCTTCCTCACCACCATTCGGCTCTTCATTCTCCGTGTCTTGCTCGGCTTTGGCTTTGTTTTTCTTTGACCCACCATACATGAAGCTCCCCACTATCACCTGGAGAAACGCAAAACTAATGCGTAAGAACAAATAACTTCAACCACAGCAAATCAGAGACAACATACTGATAACTGGTTCCCCTACTCCCCTAAGTGGAAGATGAAACTGATATGGTAAACAGTCAAGTTGCCACGATTCTTTAGGATTCAGTTGAGGTAACGGCCAAACCATATAACAAGAAAAGTCCTCACAGACAGTATATGGATACTTCAACAAACAATTGGATGAGATATCATGCAAAGAAGTGATTACCTGAACAGTTCCAGCTGCTGTCAGGGCTCCACTAACGCTCCCACCAATAACCCTGTGATCAGGACCGCACAAAGCTATGCAAAGGCCCTCACTTCGGGTTCGCAAACCACCTTCATCTATCACCAAGTATGATCCAGAAAGGCACAGGATTTCATATCGACCCTACAAAGCAACGGTAAAACATAAGGCAGTAAACTAAATGAGGACGGAATATTTTTTCCCACGATAATGGGTATAAATGAACTGTTGCATGGCAAAAGAATAGCATCTTGTGAAGTATAACCAACAGTGCAACTTTGGACATAGATAACTAATAAGGAGCAAAGTTAAGCAAATTCCAGCTTTATACAGCAAATGATTTTTATTCATCTTTGATATCAATGGATTAGGCGTGCATGCAAGCGATCGGAATCTTATTTTCTTTCTAAATAACTATACAGTGAAACAACCATCAGCAAAGCACTTTGCTTCATCGAGGAGCTATGAGCCTATGACAATTGCCGAGAATCCAAGATGAAAACACAGGTCGATTACCAATTTAGTAGAGCTCAACACATTCAATTTGTTAAGGGTATTTGTGGTATTATATGTTAGTCTAGTGTTGTGTCCATGTATTCACTACATATATGCCCCTTTGGGCCTCAGCCTCAATACAACTAACTATTCTCATTTGCATTCTCCTACTTACACTATTAAGTTTTAATTTAGAATTTTAAATAGGTCAGAGGGTGGGATAGAGGCTTAGTTTACCCTTTTCAGTCAAAAAGTAGGATACAGAGCAAATAGTTTGATATATTGAAAAGCGCAAGAGAAGAGCAAAAGGCATGCATGTAGTATTTTTTACTATAATGGTACTAAGTATCAACGGACCTACAACAAGATACCTCATATGTAACCACACCACCAGAATTCGAATCCTGACGAAGAGTTGCTGTGGAGACAGCTCCGGTTGCTGAAATGATGCACACTGCCCTTGGGCCTTGTTGTGAGAAGGACATTATCCTGGCAGCAACGTCCTGCACAGATTGGCAAGCTATAACCACAAAACAGCAAGGCATATAGCCATATACAACAATAATAAGAGCAATTTGGTATTTCCTAAAACAAATGAAAGATTGACACACTGTAGTATTGCCTCCTTGCTAGTTGGCACCCCGAGGTTGGAATTTACCAAATAGTTAATAAAACAGTAAGTGGCACTGTGGCAAGCAGACATCAATAAATATTAATAAATGGGATGTTCTGAAGTAAATAACCCATGAAGATGACCCAATCTTTAATTAGAGAAAGCTTGGACAAAACTTTGCAAGTGGAAAAGGAATAAGAAAAGAAAAACCAACCCATTAGTTCTCAGGGAAATATGAGCTTCTTGCACCAGGTGTCAATCTACCATGGTAATAAAAGCTAAGGATATGAAATGAAATCATTGTAAATACCAGATCAAGTAGCGTTTACAAGAGACAAGGCTAAGGATGCATCATCAGCAAGTGCAGTTATCTACAGAGGTTAGTTTTCACACTAAAATGTTGCTAATGCAGCTGAGACTATCCTATTATGATCTCCTTCAACATCTAGGATAAATTCCTGATTTAGCTATAGTATCTAACGAAATGGCTGCAACTTAATGTATACCAATAAGAGAAGCCAGTCAAGCCACTCAATGCCACCGATGATTTTATGTACAAAGAATTTTTTTATAACCATGAAAAAAGAGTTTGGCGCACTATATAAGTTAATGTCGCATTGCCTATTCAGCTATTTGATCTATCAAATTCACCCAATTACAATAGGAAATTGATCGGATACGCACAACAGGCAAATCAGAAAGCAATTTTATGGTAATTTGGGGGCATCAGATGATCAGATACAAATCATCATCACTCATAATACTAAGCCAAGCAGCAGTTCTACACTTCTACTGAATAATAATACCGTAATCAACAAACAGTGCAGATTCACCACTCTTAAGAATGAAACATCATTATCGTTCATTCTAACTTACCTCTCCTGGTGAAATAATAATTACATGAGGAGTAAATCCTGTTCCAACAGAGCCAAGAAACCATTTTCCTAAAGAAAGCACAAGAAAACTTCATCAGCCAACAGAAAAACCCTCAGTTCATGCAATAAAAACAACAAAGCTAGTCGTGCAAGGGGTCTAGTTGGTCTGTTGCATTTTTTGTCGGTGTGAATGGTGGTGGTGGGATGTGGGTGTAGAAAAAGTAAATGGATTATTTGTTTCAGTTTGAACAACACAAAAGAAAAAAATACCTCACTGTAAGAAAAAATATATGGCATTCCAATACCCATCCCAATTCGTGACATAACACAAATGTACAATCACAGAAGCTTGAGCTGTCTGAAACACTTTAGTACTTAGAACAGACGGAGGGAATTGTATTTGCATAATAACAGCCATTTCTTCCAAGGACAACAGGAGAGTGGCAACCAAGTAATTATGGGCTGGACAGGTAAAGGGGTGTAATGATATAGCCAAACTAAAATCAGAGGCATAATACAACATGGTCATCAAATTAAACTTTCAGATTTCAACCTAGATACTCCCTGAACCATGTATCATTCAAAAAGCTTGTCAAACCTATACAGTCTCTCTTATATTGCGCAATACACAAAGTGGCTGAATTTATGGAAGGTCACAACATAAACATAGCATGGTAAGACAGTCTGAGCGTTTCATATCTAAGAAGAAATGCTCTCATGCAAAACAGAAGGGCCGGCATGGCATGAAGAAGTTGCGAAGATTCAACCAACTACCAGAAATCTACCAAGTGCATTTTTATCACTACAACAAAGTGATTGCATATATAGACTTAATGGAAGCACTATCGCTCAACAAATCAACTGCCATAAAACATACAACATGGTCATGAAATTTACAAGGCTGCAGGTGCTCACCAAGCGAAGCCAACTGCTGCATCTTCCCAGACCCAGGTGGCCGCCCTCTGCTACGTTTCTCCGTTGGGGCAGACCCTGAACCCCCTGACCCTGTCCCCGACCCAAACCCTGAACCTGGTGTGCTGACCATGGTACCCATCCCTGAGCTCGACGAGTGAGGTGTCGAGGACGAGGGTGAGAGCCCCAGCGTCACCGCCCCATCAGGCTTATACTTCCTTGGTCTCCCCCGCTTCTTCTTCACCTGCCCATCCTGGCCAGCCCCACTCCCCTGATCCCCTTTAGCATCAGCGCTCACGGCCACGGCCATGCCAATGTCCATACTACCTCCGGCACCACCACCGCCAGCGCTGTGCTGCGCCACAGGGGATGAGGCCTCAACATGGTGGTACCCTTGCCCAATGTGGGAGCCCCCAATGTGAGGGGGTTGGAATGTGTACCCGCAGAGACTGCATCAAGATGCTGCCGGTATCCGCCAGGGGGCGGGCCGTGCAGCCCGGCAGCTCCCGGCACCCCCATGCCCCGGTGCTGCACATAGAACGACGAGAAGTTGGTCCCCGACGTCACCGTGGACTCCCTCCCATCCATTCATAGAATGCGCAGCGCCACAAAGCTCACGGTCACCCACCAACACGTTCGGTCCGTCCAAGCCTAGTTGCAAGAAACGGCACAAAGGTGGCAACTTTCCTTCACTATTCCAGATTAGATGCTTCCGAAAGCTATTGGAGCAAGCAAATGTGCGCAAGAATCGCAGCTACGGAGATCTTCTCCACCGACTCTCGCACGGAGCTGCTGTTTTTCTCGCGAAACGAGGCAAGATCAGATCGAGCAACGCGAGATCTCAAGAAAGTGGAGAAATTTCCGGGAACCCGAGGGATGAAACGCGAGAAAGGGCGGGAAAAAACCGATCTTTCGGGAGGAATGGCCAAAAAGGATGGGATTTGTGGGAGGTTGGGAAGGGAGAGGGGTCCCGGAGGCGTCTCGGACGGAGGTGGTGGCGCCGGAGGGTTCGGTGGCTCGCGGCGGGATCTGTGCGGCGGCGGACGAGGGAGTGATCCAATCGAAATGGCGATGGGGATACGAGGAGCTAAAACCCTAGAGATGGAGAGCGAGAGAGAGGGATCACAGGGGATGAGGGGAAGAACCGAAGAGGAGAGCGAGCATGTATGTATGTATGGTATGGTGATGGTGTATGTGTTGGAGGAGAGAGAGAGCGACACTATTTTCATGGATACTAAGCCATAATCTTTTTCATTGCTGACACGCATATTGTATTATCTTTATACAAGTAGCTTAGGAAAACCAACGGCAATCAAAAGGTCCCTGAGATTTGTTAATTTTGTTTAAGTAGCACCAATGGAGTTTAGGGTTTGCACCATGGTTAGTTTGGACGACATGATCCCTCTGTGACGAGTTATATGGATCCTAACCTTGACCGGGTACCGAGAATGAAGACTCTCTTCGTTCGTTGGGGCGTAAGCTAAGATGTTACTCGCTCTTGAATGCGTACCGTTAAATCGAATAATTTTTAACTGAAAATATTATCTAACATATGTGGATATACAAAACTAGTATAAGTAAATTTGTCATAAAAAATACTTTTATAATGTTGTAAAATTTATTTTTATTTTTTTGAAAATAGGATGATAAAATTTAGTGCTTAAAGTGGCATCTTAACTTTGAAGAATAAAATTTGATTTCATTTTGTGACTGATGGCAGTAATAATTTGATTGAGAACCTAAATATAGGTATGTTATTTTCGGCTGAAGCTTATGGCTTTTGGTTACAACTTGTGTGTTTTTGGGTTGTTCGTGCGAAAGATTACAGAGTAACAGAAACTCATGTGCGGTTTTTGTCGATATAAATGAAGTCGGTACAGTATATACTACAGTTAATTAGTAGACCCTATCTTGAAAAGGTATTCCTTTTAAAAGCTAGTTACTATAGAAAAATCGAAAAGCAGCTTTTAAAAATTTAAAAAAAACATGCTCATATATAAGCAATGCAATTACCATCGCCCCTCAAAAAAGCAATTATCATCAAAAAAGAGAATTTTGTTAACACATGCTCAAGAAAAATGGAGATGTTTATCGACGATGCATTTCAACCGAGCATAAGAAGATTTTTTTTCCCGAGGAAAGAGCACAAGGAATTCGTTAACAGGACGATGCCATAGGGTTGAAGGGATCTACACTACACTGTTAAATAAAAATGATATCACCGCCAATTTCGTATGCTTGGAATTTCTCTCTCTTTCGATTGGAACAAGTCCAAAAGTTTCATTTCTCCCAAGAACTGATCACATCACCATCACGTACTCACATGTACTTGCAGTGGCACTGTGCATGCGTGAGGGCAGTTTGGACATCTTGTCGCTACTTCCAAGGAAATAAAAAAAGAAATTGAAGAGCAACAAGACAAACCGTGGGCAATAGTACACTACGTACCAAATTAGCAGCATACGCACAGAAAATCATACAGACAATGGGCAGAAGAAACTTTGTCGCATACGCACAGAAAATCATACAGACAATGCGCAGAAGAAACTTTGTCGTAATACAGTTTACAAAAGATTCCGCCAATCTGAAAACATTCAAGAACTTCTACGAAAACTGGTGAAATAGGACTTGTGTAGAGCAGCATTTGTCAACAAAGAGTTGCTGGTCAGACAAAAAAAAAGGGCATTTGCATGATTTGTGGAGCCATACCATACCAAGGATTCACACATGTGACATGTACCATTCATCTTGCTGCAAATGTTGTTGCATCCAAAACAGCGTGCAAAGGCAAAAGCATGTACATTCTCATATGTATACGGATACAATCAGATCGGATATAGACGGATATCGCTTATCCTGTATTCTATTTCATATTTTTTTCTTAAAGTCGGAATCGAACACAGATAATATCATATATCTATTTTCCATTACGTATCCGTTCCATAATCTTTCGGACGGTCGGTCGGACAAAAATTATCCGCTTCTTTACACAGGACATTGAACAGTATGATACAATCAAAGCAAACATGACAAAACTAATTACTGAGATGTTAAAAAAAGAACACTCAGTACTTCCACTTATTTAGATGTGATAATCTGTCTATATGTTATCTTGTTCCTATATGAAGTCATAACAGACTTCCTCACATCACTTAACATACGAAATATACGGACGAATATCACTTATCTCATATCTTATTCCATATTTTTTCCTCAAAGTTGGAGTCGGATACAGATAGTACCGGATACCCATCTACCTCTTCCGTATTCGTTCCGTAAGCCTTCAGTCGGTCGAACAGACAAAAGCTATCTGCTCCGTTTGCACCCCTAATCATACACATCAGAAAATCCAGAACAAATATTCCCAAGACTGCAACAATAATGTCACTGTAGAAATATTTCTAGCGTTGTGTTCGGCATGCTAATTCCAAACTCTACCACTACAAAAAGTACAAATCAACACATAGAAGTA
The DNA here is from genome assembly GCA_036346245.1 of Bonia amplexicaulis. NCBI lineage: Eukaryota > Viridiplantae > Streptophyta > Magnoliopsida > Poales > Poaceae > Bonia > Bonia amplexicaulis. The sequence continues at coordinate 57,324 of JAYGGG010000619.1, forward strand.
GAGTAACAAGGTCCACCGGGACCTGGAGAGAGTTGCCTAGGCTACACGGAATCTGGCCAGATCAAATGCCTACCCATGTGAGCATATAACTTTCTTCCTTCCATCAAAACAATCAACTTTATTTGAACACTTTAGCCAATGGATTGCACATCGTAAGAAGAAAAGCTCCGCAGTCACTTGTCGACCTCCATGGCTTGCGCAGCTTTGGCTTTTGCTAAGGCTGAAAATTTTGTCTTCACCGTTTTCTTGCCAACCTTAAATTTGCCACCCTTTCTTTTATCACCACCATCTATCTGAACAAATACAGGGGGAAAATAGCATTAACACAAAGTAAGGTAGTTCACATCTAGATTTAAGCAATAGTGCAACACCAAACAACAGGAATTGAAATTAGAGGAATTGGTGGAGGAAAACAAACTAAGTAAAGCAGATCATATGATAGAGCAATATTTCTCTGTAGCACCAAAATTAGCATGAGCAACCTGGCCACAGCACATCAGATGGCATATATACACCAACGGTTACCATGAGGACTAATGAAAAGAGCCATACAGCACGTATTTGAAAAGGTTAATGGGTGAACTTTGGATCATACAAGTGGATAATGGGAAATAAAACTAAATAGCACAAACAGATCACAGCTAGATAAGAATCATGATTAGACAGGTTGCTCTGATTCACCTACAAACACACCACATATGGTTTTCTAGTACTAATAAACTGTTCATGCCAGTAAAAACAGCCCTATGGGTACAAATAATGAAATAAATAACAGAAGCTCACTCGTAATCAAAGCAGCTGTATTTAATTCCAGATGCTGACTAATGACCAGTGAGCATGACATTTTCATCAAACATCCACTGTAAAGGCACAATAAGACTACTGGAACTGCTCAGGGGCTTAAAAAAAGTCAGGATGCCTATCCATCAGGGTAAATCTAGGAACAAAAACTACGCTTCGACAGGCGTAAATTCAGGAAGGAAAATAAAAAAGTGGGCTCTATAAAAGCACCATGTCCTTCAAAGAAAGAGACATGGCTTGGAAAAAAATGTGACAATCTAGATATCATTCCCACAACCTGATGAGAGGAACAACTACACTAACCATTTCAGGCACCTCCTATTGCGTTTCTAGTTGGAAAGGAGCAGAGTTATGCAGAGATTGTTGGTTCACTGTGCCCCTAAGTCCCCAATGGTTTCGACATGGATTAGCCTTGCCTAAAAAAATCTTTATTTGGTACCCGTAGAATACAGGCTGATTACAGTGGGTGTCTAATCTAATCCAAAAGTTGTTCCAGCAGTAATTTTTAAACAAAGCCTGTAGAGCGAATGATCACAGCCAGTTTCTAACAGAATCAACTAGCCTCTTGCTCAGCATAAAAGGCCCTAACATGCTTCTTTCCATGTTTTTTTTTTCTTTTTGCGAGGAAACATGCTTCTTTTTCAGTTAGTGATTTGAGTCCTGGTGATAAAATCCAATAGCTAGCTATGCTGGTTTTCCAACGGCAAGACAACTCTAGACATAGATTCTAACAAGGTTGCAGCCTCCTATAGCAAGCTAAACCATTAGAAATCAAAGTCCATGATATAGCATGGTGAAACACAACACCACATACTAATTTAACAGACAAAGGCATCCAGTAGCAGTGTGGTACCAATCAAGAATCTAATTTGACTAATCAGAAGTCGAGCATCCATGCGGACTAATGCATCAAGGGAAGGTTGCAAGGCGTTGTTACAGGGAGGGTAGTGTAGTGGTTACCTTCATCTTGGATTTCTTGGCCTGCAGCTTCTTGGCCAGCTTCTCCTTGGCCGCTTTCTCCCCTACACAACGGCGGCACAAGATTAGACGCCGAGCCCAGTCGGTGGTTGTAATCCATAGCATAAGGAAAGAAAAGATGATGAGAGTTCCACAAGAAGGAAGAATGAGAGAGGCAATATCCATGGGCGTACTTTGGAGGTCGAATTCGTGCTGCTTCTTCCTCTTTGCGAGGTTGTTCTTCTTCGACATCTTCCTCGCTTCCCTTCCTTCGCCGGCAGCCGCCGATACAAGAAGCGAAGCGAAGCAAACCCTAGACCTGGTTTTCCTCTTCTGGTTGTCCTCCCGAGACAAGACCTGATAGATTGTGGGCTTAGTATGAGGCCCAATTACTCTCAGCAGTCAGCTCCAGCCCAAGGCCCAACTTACAGTTGCGATCGAGATCCCATGTCGCGCTATCGTTTCGTGTCACCTAATTTAATTTATTATTATGCAGTATTTGTTTATCTATGCACTAATGATGTTCGATATCGAGAGACCAGATGGTAACATTAGATGAAAAAATGACGAGATTCCTTATCCATCAGGAGAATATGAGGTATTAATATGCTCTAATGATGTCCACTGAATGGTCACTCCATACCCAACTCGAGTATTTATTTACTAACACCATACTGTCATATTTAACTCCTATCAATAAGAGGTATATTTAAAACATATATATAATGAAGTAATAATTTGTGAATTATTCTATCCTCGTCAAGTACAATTTCAGGCTATCAAAAACCGATGATGGCTTTTCTTGAAGAAGGGGAGGATGATGCGGATACACACGTATCTTGCTCTTTTCAGTTAAAGATATTATTTAACTGGAAAGAATTATTAAGCTGTATTAAATATTATCAGATGAATTTATTGCTTAATGAACTTCCTTCTATTGATGAAAATATTATACTACTTTATGCTAGTTTCTTGTGTATTCTTAGATGTGACGGCAATGAACACTTGGGGGGCCAAAGCACGAAAGAAGCACAATGAAGAGGTTGTTCAGTGCCCACTAGACGGCCGGCAAGGACGTCAGGGGTGCAAAGACCGCTTAGTCAAACGCTCACGTAATCAAGCCCATAAACGAGAAACTCAAGTCCATTAGGAGGAAGCCCATCCACATGCATCGTGAGAAGACCAAGGCATGACCCAAGTCCATTAGTGGGCACTGCCTTGTAAATGTGTTTAGCATAGAGTCCAAATCAACCACGTAGAGGGTAGATTAGATATGAGACCATTTTTATACAAAATAATAAATTGAATTGAGATTGATTTGTCCTTCTTGATGACCGATACCGTTAATATAGAAAATTGAGAGTTCTAGCTAATCAAGATTGTTCAATCTTTTCGCTGAAAATTGAGAGTACGATAGAGCGTCGCTTCGTAGTTATGAAGTTCAGCGCGTGTGTTCTTACGAATCAAAGAGTGTTCGTTTTTTCATTGACAACGAAGAATCACTACAAATCAAGAGAGTGTACGTAAGTACTTTGATTTTACGTCGAGAAAATCGGACGAGCCGTATCACCATGTCCCCCTGTAGCAAGCTGAATCAGTTCATGGACATTTATTGTCACAGCAGAGCATGAGGTGCACATATCATCACTGGATGTCCTGTCCAGGTAAGTCCGCATATTAAGTCATCGTATGGTCCGTAGAATTCCCAGTCAATCTCCAGCTAAAGTAGCAATTTCTCATCAACAGTAAATTGGTTGCTTGGTATTAAATTGCTATTAAACCTGCTTGTAATGAGAGGGCAGTCACACTCATTGGTGCAGTCGTGCAGACACCAATTAACAACTTAACATGTCAATTGCAATTTGCAGAGCTATGAGGTGCTTTATATTTGACATTTGTGTTTTGTGTTTAGATTTCCACCAGATATGGGGTCCATATGGTCGGGAAGAAATTGATTTAATTTAGATTAAGCTACCATGGTTTGAAAGTCTAACGATAGGGCTGTTTTGGGGTGAGAAGGCAGCAGAAGCCATCTCCTTTTCCAAAGAACCCTACAGATGACACGGTCGTATTCTTTTAGACTAGGCCCCATAACTTTTGTCAACGTTTTTCGAGACAGCAATAGACGACAAAGACTGACGTTGACGTGGACGGCATGTATAGTTTTGGACTTAGAAAGCCATTTAAAAAATTCACTTTAACTATTCTATTTGTTTCAACTTTCGGAGAAATCAAAAATCAAAAACACAAAGAATGGGGCGACTTCAGTCCACAACCAATGTCTTCTTTTCAAAGGGCCATTGGTTGCTTGCTTGAGCAGGCTAACATAATGGCATACAAGGAATTTTTGCCACAAACAGCCAACATTGTCAATAGCCTGTGTTCAGCCTAGGTATTCTTTTATGCACATGAGTTTCATGAATCCTTCTATGTAGGCTTTGGAGAATTTAAAGATATTAAAGTATACTACTTCTCTTCACAAAAAATCTGGCAGCTGACCAAAAAAAATTGAGATCACCAGTCCATACAGATCAAAGATGGGACACTTCAAATTTTAGATAATCATGATTCACTAGATGCCGAGCGCTTGATAATGATTCACATGCCAAAATTTCAGTAGCAGTAAGTGTAACTAACTGAAGTCAGACATGCCAAAGCTGCTTAACCTGAACCCAGATATACGGTGACTAGGATGGCACTGTTTGTTTGCCAGGTTTTCTCCTAACCATGGTAGGTCCCATATCCAACTCTGGTTGCTAAATACACTTGAGAAATAAGAATTATCTTGGGAAATTAGTGGGCTCCATATGCCCAATTTTTAGTGAACCAAAGACATTATCATCTGTTCAGGGTAACTGGACCACAGGATGGAATGGAGGATCATGAACTGATCTATTTCTTGTTACTCGGGTCTCTTCTCCACAGGAAAATGGCATGGACCCCCAGCTAAGTCCATATTAATACCCTCCCATCCTTGCCTCCCAAGCCCCCCTCCCTCTCATGCCATGAGGAGGTTCTTCCAGCACTTGCTCCCCTGCATCCTCATGCTGCTCCTTGTCATGTCACACTTGCCAAGCTCAAGCCAAGGCTTGAGAACATTGAGAGAAGATGCAGGCAGCGACTTCAGAGGCCACGAGCTTCCTCCGACCTTGCCTCCTCCTCAAGAAGTAGGCGGCAACGACGACGCCGATAGCATTGGTGCCAAGAAGTATGCTGTTTCGAGAAGAATGGTTCCTCAAGGACCAAACCCTCTCCACAACTGATCGATGGGCATGCTGCCGCCATGATCAATCATCAGCTTCTCTGCAGGTGCATGATGCAGCATGCATCAAAATACCTCTTCGTCTCCTTCTAGCTATATATAGATCATGGTACGGACTCCATAGATGCTCATCAATTCTAGTGATGTTTCCTTGCATGATTAGTGTATATATATAGTAATTAAGTGAGGTGTAAGAGTTGTGTTCTAGTTCTAGGAGCTTAAGCATTTACATATCGCTGTAGCATAAATAGAATCTGAAATATTCATTGGACCCGGCGATGTGTCGATCGCTGTCTTTGTTTTTTCTCTCAAGCAAGGTGTATCTTAGTTGGCCGTGATATCTTCTGGCAGTTGAAGGGCTTCCATCTGCGGGAAGCAAGAAGACGGATTGCTTGTGTGTTGTGACACAGAGATTATTTCAGTCTAGCGAAGGATGAAAGTAATTAGTTCAAGGGATAAGAAATGAAACCTGAAGCTAATGATTGGTGGTCCAGGGCGGTCATCTGGGGTTGGAAATTCAAACTTATAGCTGTAAAGAATTATCCAGGCAATTGATAAGCTGATTGTAAACAAAAGACCAAAATAAAAACAGATTTAGGGAGCTTATATACTCTGGGTCACTGACAACTGCGTCAACATGTTCCATTCGCTCCAATGCCTGACATAATGCAGATAAAATAATAAAGTCAAGCATCAAATTTGTCACCAAACAATATTTCAGACCAAAAATTGTCAGTTGTTCTAAATCATCTGTTAAGTGAAACAGCATCAAAAGTCGGTTGCAAATATATTTAGATGGAGTGATGAAGACAGGAGCAAGAAGCTGTACCTTGATTCTTGATTGAACAAGTGATGCTCTCTTTGCATTGTACCGGAACTTGTCAATGAATGCCTACACAGAAAATAGACCAATAAACCTCATCCCTTGATCTTTCAAAAAAGATCTAGTTGCACATAATATTTGGACATTTCCCAGATGATTCAATTTAGCTTTCACCTTTGAGCTTAGATCAGACCAAAAGTTCTTCTGGGCTTAATTTGGCCTCAAGTTCAAGCTTAAACAATGCAAGCAGGGCTAGGCCCAACTTGCACAAGCTATATGTGCCAACATTGCTACAGCTATTACCATGTCAAGCTAGTATAAATATGCACTACTTTATGATTCCATAGCATTTTTCCGTTGAAGGAACAGTAACATGGCATGATCAGTGTCAGATAAGCTTCTATGCTAAACAGCTTACAGAGCCATATGGTGCACTAGGAAGTAAGAGGGCCAATGAGGGAATTGCTTATGTGCTCTTGAAAAGGAAACTATATCAGTCATGAAAACACATGTGGTCACTCATGTTTTGGTGCAGATCACCTTTCAACTCATTATTTGCTACAGAAGCAGCGTAGTTCTTTTGTTTGGGAATATCAGCAATTCAGCATAGTTTTCTTGAAAAGGGGTATTAATTTAATGCGCTTTTGGGGCTAATGACACTTGCTAAAAGCAAAGACCAACCTGCATGTGGGATCTGGCCTTCTCATTTGTTTGAAAGGCTTTCTGCTGATTCTTGAGATGCTCCTCCCTTGTCCTCTCAAATGTGTCGTAGTCACCTTTGTAAGCATGCAGCTTTTTACCATGTAGATGAAGAATGTCGGTGACAACCTAAGAATTTCTTGCCATCAATAATTCAGTGATTAACATGACAAGAAAAAAAGAATGCCGCAAGTATACTAAATATGAATTATGCAAACTTTGTCAAGATTAGCTCCTCCGTAACGATACTAGGTATTCATACTGTATTCAGAAACTCCCTAGCATGTGAAACAACAATGAATGTCTTTGGCCACTTCAGGAGATATGTTTCTAACCATAACACAGCATGGAGATCAAGATGGTTCTGCAAAATGATATGTTGTTAGCATGTGCCACCAAGAGAAGACAAACAACCTCCTATTTCGAACTTACTGTTGGCTCATCAAGTAGCAGTAAATCAGGCTCAATGAATAGAGCACGTGCTAGAGCTATTCTCATGCGCCATCCACCAGAAAACTCCTTTGTACATTTGCGTTGCATTTCTGGAGTGAAACTAAGACCCTGTAATGTGTTGCGCCAATCAGAACAGTACAATGTAAGTGTGTATCTGACATGGGCAAATCCTACTGGAACAATCGGGATATAAAATGATCTACTTCAAGTACAAACCATCAAGAATATGTGATTGCCCCTATCAAGTACAAACCAGGACATCACATCATCTATGTCAGATCTACTATGCAAAGCAGGCTATGGAGCACATATACACAAAGGGAACTTGTAATTTTGTTATTCTCGAATGAATGAATAAAATACATGTTTTCCTTATCTTTCTTGTTTTTTATTTATTTTTGTGTACTTTAGTACACTGGCACGTCGGCACTTTATACCCTGGGGCAAGATCCACAATGAGATCAGAGCATTTCAATAAGATTGAGAAATGCAGAACTCGTGAGAAGGAAGTATCTGTCAATTCATATAGGCACATGCAGTTTATCATCATTAATGTGATCGCTATAATAGAGTTGACATCTTTTAAGAATTGTCCAAAACAGCAATTTTACAGCTGTTTAGAAATAGCTACCAAGAAGATAACCAATAAAAAAAGGGCAGACTTGAGTAAAACATGAAGGGAAAGCTGCTAGATTATAACCGCATGATTCTTATTTGATAATGAGAAGCGAAATCTTCAGATAATTTACATATCTCGAGGAACATCAAGCAAAAGTTCATGAGGACAGTAACAGACTGATGATCCATAGACAGGTCTCAGAAGAAAGCCACTACTTTGGTCAAGACAGCCTAGTCACTGCTGTGATGCGCCTTGAGCCACATCTGAGAATATCCGAATAACCAGTTACCGGTGCTATTGAAATGGGGGTAAAAAGCAGCTAGGTCCTTCATTTCCTTATTCGAATCCCAGGCACATCCTTTAGCCCCATCTTCATTGCAGTTTTCCTATACAGTGCTGGAGGCTTTTCCAAACCAACTGAAGTACAGAATCTGTTTGCTAGGTCTGCGAGCATGGTTTTGTCTCTTCCTACATCAGCTATTGAGTTGTAATAGCCAAGCCATGCATGATATGCTGCTTCCTTGATGCTCATGTCAACAATCTTTATGGAATCATCAACCTGCATTAGAGAAAGGTGTATGTTAAAGGAGGAAAAGCACCTAAACATGAATACACATTCTATGGAGAAAATATCTAGACATAAAATCCTCAAGACACACATCCTGACATCCATAAAACTGTGACCAATAGCTTGCATGCATTCAACGATAAATGACAAACTAAAATGCGTTCTGAAAATGTAATGTAATATTGCAATGGCCAAAGTTGTCATGGACAAATGTACCAAGTACAGTTTTCAAATGAAATTTTCATACAAACAAGTTACACATTTGACGTAATTCTAGAAGGACAAAATAAGTAAAATGTGAGTTAATTCAAACCTTTTGTTTCATCTCCTGGTCAATGTGTGGTGCTTGGGACTTCTCTATCGGGAGATTATGTATCTCAGTCAAGAAATATTCTTCCCATGGTGCCAGCAAGAGAATTCCTTTACCTGATTTACCTTCTCTTCCGGTCCTTCCAAGCCGATGGATGTAATGCTCTCTACCTGGAGGAACACCAACCTAATCCAATAATCATGTTCAGTTAGAGCAGCAACTGTGAAGGAACAACCATGCAAAGGAACTACATTCAAGAGATAGGTGCTGCTTCTGAAGTTACTTTAGTGTAGGCAAATAAACGATACTGTCCTGAACTTAACTGTATTAAACATGAAAAGGAAAACAAATTCTACCTGAATCACTAGGGTGACATCTGGATAGTTCACCCCACGTGTTGAAACATCTGAGGTTACCAGAATCAGGCGATTAGAATTTCGGAATTCTTCAGATATGCGAGTTCTATAAAGCTGAGGCTTTCTTGAATGGATTTCTCTGACATTTAACTTCAAATCTCGAAGCATGATATACATAAATTCAGTTACCATGGCAGTTGTGCAGAAAACAATCACCTGGAATGGGAAGATTTTAGTAAAACAACACATTGTAGTTCTTACAGCAATCATACTGCTTGGCTGAGAGAAACGTTGGGCGGACCTTATAGTCCACTTCTTGATCAATATGCTCTCGAAGAAGGCGATGAACCATATGAAAGTGCAGCTCATGTGGCACCACGATATACAATTGCTGCACCTAAGATCCAGAACAGGAGATAGCAAGGGATCAATAAGCAATCAAAATTATTTTCATAACAGAGAACAGAAGAGGCTGTCAGAGGATCGCAATAGCCTAACCTTCAGGTAAAAATCATTTAGAAATACAGCTTATATTGCCACACAGTGTACAAAAGCATCAAATATTCAAATGGTCAAAACAACAGCAAGATATGTGGTCTAGAATATTTACGTGAATGACATCTATAGACAAAATGCTTTTACAGACATTATATTTGCATGTCAAACTTCTATTGAAAGTTGAAAAACGTGCAAATGACCAAATGGAAGCCCCTTTCCTAGGTAAAACAATACAATAGGATATCGTGGAATTAGCACATTATGATGATTGCTTACAGTTACAGCAGGCCTACGTAATGCAAAGTGAGAAAATCGATCATAAGTTCATAACACATTTCTGTACTTGCAGGAGCCAGAATGAAACAAGTACTTTGCAGTTCAGCTAATGGAAGATTATTAGGTTGGTAAACGGTGCCAAATATTACTTGAGTAGGAGTAGAAAGTAGAAACCTTAGTAGGAGTTTCAACAGCTCCCAAGCCTACTGTATCAACAAAAACATGATCTCTCTTTAAAACTAGCTGTGAAACCCTTCGAACCTGTAATTAACAAATAAACCATAATTCACATTTTCAGACTTGTGGTTATCCATAAATATGGTGAGACATAGAAAACAATAAACAAAAATACCTCTTTTGGAATAGTAGCTGAAAATAGTAACGTCTGTCTTTGACGTGGCAAGCTATCAACAATCTTCTCTATGTCTTTACGGAAACCCAAATCTAGCAAATGATCAGCTTCATCCAAAACAAGCAACTTCAATCCCATCAAGCGGACAGAGAATGAAGATTTGTTTTCAATGTGATCCAGCAGCCTACCAGGTGAAGCAACTAAAATCTGGACGGGAAAAACCACAAAATACAGGTCAAGCTGGCAGTTAGAAGTTTTACATTGATCTTTATTAGGTCAGTATATGTTACAAACCTGGCATGGATTAGACTCTAAACGCCTCTGATCAAGCTTGAATCTAGTACCGCCAATAAGAGATTGAACACCAATTCCTTCATGGTACTTCAACAAAACATTTGCCTCAGCTGTAAGCTGGATGGCAAGCTCTCTTGTAGGGCAAAGGACAAGGGCAAATATTGGTGACACTCGATGATTTGTATGGCTCTTCATAGCATTCAAGACTGATTCAATTGCAGGAAGCTGTTTATCAATTCATTTTAAAATAAATTGGTTGAAGGACAACAACACCAAAAGAAAGTGCACATCTCAAAGTAACTTCTTGCAAATGATTATTACCAGAAAAGCTGCACTTTTGCCGGTTCCGGTTCTGGCCTTGACAAGGATATCTTTACCTGCATGTATACAGTGATGAGTAAGGACTGATCTCCTGTTGAAAGGTTCCAGTGATAACAAGTTCAGATAGTTCATGCAGATATAATATGGTACCATAAGGTGTAAAGTACCAAATGCAGAACTACTGAAGTCAACCAACGTAGACCATATCAATTTATGCTTGATAACACATATCACAATGAAATATCAGCATTGCAGCCAACAGCAAATTAAACAAGCCAACTTCCTGTGAGATGCACATGCATAAGATAGAGAGTAACAGCAACATTTCTCCCCCATCTCAGGAAGTTCCTTCATATTTGTTTGTACCTTCAAGACAAATAGGAAGAGCTGCTTCCTGCACAACAGTTGTTTGTACATATCCAGCATCAGTGAGCGCTTTGACCGTCAGAGGGGAGATACCACACTCATCAAACCTGAAGACAAAGAAACAACATAACGTGTTGGTCAGATGGACAGTATATCTATTCCACAGTAGGATGCAGAGTGATATGCAAGAAGTAAATCCACCAATCATTCATTAACCTCGAGTTAAAAGGGCGTGCAGCAGGATGTGCGATCACAATAAATAGTGTCCACTCTTTGTACTATGGTTAATTCTTGTTTTTATAGATCAGTGAACTCCAATAAGACCAATTTTGGCGATTTCATATACCAAGATCCACACATTTCAAGAGTTTCTAGTTGATTTGCCTAAATTTTGTAACTACCGTACAGATACGACTTTCTACAAAGTTGCTAGGCTCCACAACAAATAAGCCAACCGCATGAGGAAACAGATAACAATTGAAGATAATGGTGAAAGTGTAACCTTTTATTGGTAAGCAAAGATTCACCCCTCGACTGGTAACGTCTCCTCTCAGCACCCAGCACCTCCCTATTTCTTATCTCCTCTCGCAGCTCTCGGATTCTACCAGCGAAATCATTGTTTTCCTCCTCATAGGACTTGAGCACTCTCCTCTCCTTCTTCATATCGCAGTTCCTGAGAGCAGCACTGCTCCATTTCCTCCTGATGGCACTTGTCTCCACCAATTTATCATCTTCTGAATCCTCTTCGCTAGAAGCTCCAAAATTTCCAAACCTCATATCCCTCTTTGCCATAGATATTCCCCCCTCATCCTCGTCTGAAGAATCCGGCCTCCATTTCCTGCCAAATCGCCCTGCAGCCGCCGAGTAGAACCTCTCCTGATTAAATAGAGCCAATATTGTCTCCTTCCCACCATTCCCAATCCCGGCAAGCCCTCTAGCACCGAATGGCATCAGCGCAACACTCGACTCCCGATGCATCAAGCATGGAGACATCCGCAAGTAACATCTCTTCAGACCAAAGAAACCAAAAGATGCCTCCTTTCTTTGCGAAGGCGTGCCAGAAGCCGAACTCCATTGCCACCCCCAGGGCGCCACCGTCCGGTACTCTCTCCTCGGATGGAACGCAGCCAAATGCGGCTCCTTTCCCCCTACTCCAGTTTCCCTCCCAGCCCGCGGTTGCTCCAAAGGCTGCTCATCCCAATCCTTCCAACTCCCTCCCCCTCGGGTTTGCCGGTCACCGATCCGGGAACCCGATGGCAATGGGCTCCTCCTCGGCGGCGGCAGCTTTGCGGGGTGGAGGGGGCCGTCGTCGTCGTTCCAGAGGTCCTCGGCGCCGGGCTTGAGGAAGCGGTCGGCGAGGGCGCGGATGTGAGCGCGCGAGGAGGTGGGCCCGTGATCGACGGCGCCGGGCAATTGGGAGGCGCGGATCTCGGAGCGGAGGCGGGCGAGGTAGAGCTGTTTCTCGTGGCGGAGGAGGCCGCGCTGCTTCTGGCGCGCGAGCTTCTCGTGCATGCGCTTGTACTGCCACTTGGACAACCCGCCCGGGAACGTGCGCGGCCCGCCACCCATCGCCGCCGAGGAGGGGGCGAGGACCGGAGTGGCTGTTAGGAGGCGGTGGGTGGTCGCGGCGGTAGCCGCCGGAGACGGGGAAGAACGACGGGGCAGGGGCGCTGGAGGCCAGTGGGGGCGCCTGGGAAGAGGATAGCAGCGAGGAGGACGACTCGAGGGGACGAGAGGAGGACGGGGCAGGGAAGGCGATAGGCCGCCGGGGGCTCGCCGGCGTCGGAGGCGAAGTGAAGGAGTTGGCGCGGGGCGGTAGCGGTGGGGAGGTTCTCGGTGGCGGCGCGTCAAGTGGATTGGGCGGCGGCGGCCTTGCCACCAGCGAGGAAGTTGGGGCGGCACGGGTGAGGGGGCCGTGGGATCGGGCGATTCCGGCGAGGCGGCGGGGTCGACACGGGGGAGTTGGCTGGCGGCGGGGCGAGGTTAGGGTTAAGTTATTTTATTAGATTTGGGGGTGAATCTGGTTCGTTGAATCTCTATCCAACGATCCTAAAATCTGACTAAATTTACCTCAAAAATAGTCAAATATTGTATAGACAGACCCTATATATGCTAGCAAATAAATCAACAGCAAGCAAGATGATAACTCAAATCAACATATATGGCAAAGAGAATATCAAATCAAGGAGAGACACCAAATTTACGTGAAATCCCCTCATGGGAAAAACTACGAGTGACGATGAGACACGAGTGACGATGAGACGATTTTTCACTATAAAGATGGAATAAGTACAAGAATTGGAACTAACAATATATGAAAGCATCTCATCTTTTCTCCTTAACCATAGCTCTCTCTCACTCCAAAAACAAAGTTGGGAAGAGGTTTAAAATGCTAGATTTACAGAAAAACCCCTTAAGATGGCTAAATATCACAAACAACTCCAATTTTAACCTATGACATGTCTAAGCAATGTTTTCCATGATAGATGAGCCAAAAAAAGACTTCCAAAAAGCGAAATAGGAGCTGCTTATTTATCGCAGCTTGTATTAGCTCATAAGGATGTCAAGCTGTGTAAACATCGTCACCAAATCACTAAAATTTAAGCAAAAGAGATGGAGTAGATAAGAAATCTTACTGTAGATAACTCCTCCACCAGCCTCATCGGCAGTCGATGGCGCCACCGCCACATCTGCGTTCTTCGCATCGTGGGACTCAAACTGTACCATGGTCCTTTTTCGCATCTTGGATAAGGAATCTCGTCATTTTTTTCGTCTAATGTTACCATCTAGTCTCTTGATATCGAACATCATTAGTGCATAGATAAACAAATACTGCATAATACTAAATTAGGTGACACGAAACAAAATGATAACACAATATGGGCCTTGGGATCTAGATCGCAACTGTAAGTTGGGCCTTGGGTTGGAGCTGACTGCTGAGTAGTAATTGAACCTCCTACTAAGCCCACAATCTATTAGCCCTCGTCTCCGGAGGAAGCCAAAAGAGGAAAGCCAGGTCTAGGGTTTTCTGCCTTCGTTTTTAATTTGTTTCTTGTATCGACGGCTACCAGTGAAGGAAGGGAAGGGAGGAAGATGTCGAAGAAGAACAACCTCTCAAAGAGGAAGAAGCAGCACGAATTCGACCTCCAAAGTACGTCCATGGATATTTCCTCCCTCATTCTTCCTTCTTGTGGAACTCTCATCATCTTTTCTTTACTTATGCTATGGATTACAACTATCGACTGGGCTAGGCGTCTAATCTTCTGCCGCTGTTGTGTAGGGGAGAAAGCGACCAAGGAGAAGCAGGCCAAGAAGCTGCAAGTCAAGAAATCCAAGATGAAGGTAACAACTACACTACCCTCCTTGTAACAATGCCTTGCAACCTTCCCTTGATACATTAGTCCGCATGGATGCTCGATTCCTGATTAATCAAATTAGCTTCTTGATTGGTACCACACTGCTACTAGATGCCTTTGTTGGGTTAATCTTGTTGTATGTGTGTTGTGCTCGTGTGTGTGCGTGCGTGTACTCTATATCTGTGGTCAATACGACTAGTCGTTCTGTTGTCGTTATGACCAGTACTAAAGCTACACCGAGTATTATAGCTTCGAGTACTCCGTGGTTGTAACGCCGTAGTCGATAGTCGACGGTCGTGGTCGATAATCTATGGTCGACGGTTGTGGTTGATGGTCGACAGTCGTAGTTGAGAGTCATGGTCAGTAGTCGTCAGTGCATACTCGGAGGAGTACCATGGTCGTCATACTCAGACGAGTACTGTGGACGTTATACTCGGTGGAGTACTGTGAACGTCATACTCGGAGGAGTATAGTGGACGTCATACTCGTAAGAGTATTGTAGCACTCGAAGGACTCAAAACCTGTGTGCGTAGTCGGTTATGACCATGTTGTGTGTGGTCGTAACAGGGCGTTGTGTGAGTGGTCAGTTACGACCACGTTGTGAGTGGTCGTAACGACTAGCGTCGTAGTGTTTGTGTGCGTGGTCGGTTACGATCACATTGTGTGTGGTTATAACAACCAAAGTCGTAGTCGTTGGCGTGTCCGTGGTCGAAGCTCTAGTGCAGTGGTCGAAGACAAACTGAGAATGAAGCCAGCGGTCATGGTCGTGTGTCGACACTGTAGCAGTTGGTAGCAGGCGTCAGAACGGGTGGTCGTGTGTGACGCAGGTCGTCCTTGATCGGCTACCTACCCGATATGGGCAAGCGGCTAGACATTGTAGCAGTCATGGGCGGCTGAGCGAAACCGCATGGGCAGGCGGCGACCACTGTAGCAATCGTAGGCGGCTAAGCGAAGCAGTAGCGACTGGAGTCATAGTGAGTGAGTGACCGGCTGTGTCTATATACACTCTATAAGTTGTTGAGAGTTTTGAGCCAGTGTATAACAGAGGAAAACACAGTGAAAAGGTGCGTCAGTTTGCATCACAAGAATCGTGCCTCAGTTCTTGTGTTCCGTCCTGTTATCTGATCCGCCTTGTCGTTCCCACCTCCGGCAAGTCGTCTACGACCGTGTATTAGAGTCCACAGCCAAAGCGTGTGTTTAAGAGAGCCAGAGCTAACCGCGGGTGAGCAAGTCGTAAACGAGTTATGACCGTTGACCCCGAACCGGTTACAACCACTGAGTGAAGGTGTTCCGAGTGGTCGTATCCCTCCCTTCGGGTCTGCGTTGTTCCCCGTTCGACAACAGAGCACTCAGGACGTGTTTCGACCAAGTGTTGATCCTTGGAGGGGATTAAACCCAACAATCTCTGCTCCCTCACATTCCCCACACACCCAATTTCATCAACACTTGGCATCTCATCCCGTCCCGGATTATCAAAGGATCAAGTTTTTTTGGTACCTCTGGTCCAGGGTTCTAGTCCATGTAAACATCGTACCATGCAGGCAATTAGGCCTTGTAGTTGGTTTTTCTTAAGCTAAAAGATGTAGCTTAATTGCAATGCACAAGTAGTTCTCGGGGGAGTAAACTGTGCATGAAGGATGCAAAGAAGACTAAAACTTACAAGTGAACGTGCAGATATACATATTTATATTTGTTTGTAATTTGGGGCGTAGTTGGTCTAGTTTAAGTTACACTTTCTCATCTAAGCCAAAGCCAATTCAGGAGCTTATCAAAGTTGATAGGTTGACTTCATGATACGTGGTCTGCATGTCCATTCTGTTGTTATACCAATCACCGTTTTCTTGCCAACCTTAAATTTGCCACCCTTTCTTTTATCACCACCATCTATCTGAACAAATACAGGAAATAGCATTAACACAAAGTAAGGTAGTTCACATCTAAATTTAAGCAATAGCGCAACACCAAACAACAGAAATTGAAATTTGAGGAACTGGTGGAGAAAACAAACTAAAGTACCAAGGTATATAGCTAACTACCTCTCGTAATTTAAGAGTGAACAAGAAAATTTCCTGAAGACAAACATAACTCTTCAAACTTTTGAGGGCACATTGTCACAGAATGCCACCCAGGGATAACAGTTCTAATTTAAAAGAAAGCAGATTATATGACAGAGTAATATTTCTCTATAGCAATATTAGCATGAGCAACCTGGCGCGGCACTTCAGATGGCATATATACACCAAAGGTTACCACGACTGATGAACAAAAGAGCCATACAGCGTATTTGAAAAGGTTAATGGGTGAACTTGGATCATACAAGTAGATAATGGGAAATAAAACTAAATAGCACAAACAGATCACAGCTAGATAAATTGTGATTAGACATGTTGCTCTGATTCACCTACAAACACACCACATATGGTTTCCTAGTACTAATGAACTGTTCATGCCAGTAAAAACAGCCCTATGGGTACAAATAATGAAATAAATAACAGAAGCTCACTTGTAATCA
>JAYGGG010000620.1:0-190802 GCA_036346245.1 Bonia amplexicaulis
AAGCAGCTGTATTTAATTCCAGATGCTGACTAATGACCAGTGAGCATGACATTTTCATCAAACATCCACAGTAAAGGCACAATAGGATTACTAGAACTGCTCAGGGGCTTAAAAAAGTCAGGATGCCTATTCATCAGGGTAAATCCAGGAACAAAAACTACGTTTTGACAGGGGTAAATTCAGGAAGGAAAAGAAAAATGTGGGCTCTGTAAAAGCACCATGTCCTTCAAAGAAAGAGACATGGCTTGGAAAAAAATGTGACAATCTGGATATCATTCCCACAACCTCATGAGAGGAACAGCTACACTAACCATTTCAGGCACCTCCTTTTCGTTTCTAGTTGGAAAGGAGCAGAGTTATGCTTCACTATGCCCCTAAGTCCCCAATGGTTTCGACATGGATTAGCCTTGCCTAAAAACCTTTATTTGGTACCCGTAGAATACAGGCTGATTACAGTGGGTATCTAATCTAATCCAAAAGTTGTTCCAGCCGTAATTTTAAACAAAGCCTATAGAGCGAATGATCACAGCCAGTTTCTAACAGAATCCAACAACTAGCCTCTTGCTCAGCATAAAAGGCCCTAACATGCTTCTTTCCTTTTTTTCTTTTGCGAGGAATGCTTCTTTTTCTAACTCCAGCCAGTTAGTAATTTGAGTCCTGGTGATAAAATCCAATAGCTAGTTATGCTGGTTTCCAACGGCAAGACAACTCTATACATAGATTCTAACAAGGTTGAAGCCTCCTATAGCAAGCTAAACCATTAGAAATCAAACTCCATGGTATAGCATGGTGAAACACAACACCACATAATTTAACAGACAAAGGCATCCAGTAGCAGTGTGATACCAATCAAGAAGCTAATTTGACTAATCAGAAGTCGGGCATCCATGGAATAATGCATCAAGGGAAGGTTGCAAGGCGTTGTTACAGTGAGGGTAGTGTAGTGGTTACCTTCATCTTGGATTTCTTGGCTTGCAGCTTCTTGGCCTGCTTCTCCTTGGCCGCTTTCTCCCCTACAACAGCGGCACAAGATTAGACGCTAGCCCAGTCGGTGGTTGTAATCCATAGCATAAGGAAAGATTCCACAAGAAGGAAGAATGAGAGGGCAATATCCATGGGCGTACTTTGGAGGTCGAATTCGTGCTGCTTCTTCCTCTTTGCGAGGTTGTTCTTCTTCGACATCTTCCTCCCTTCCTTCGTTCGCCGGCAGCCGCCGATTCAAGAAGAAGCGAAGCAAAGGCAGAAACCCTAGACCTGGCTTTCCTCTTCTGGCTTCCTCCGAGACGAGCCCTGATAGATTGTGGGCTTAGTAGGAGGCCCAATTACTACTCAGCAGTCAGCTCCAGCCCAACGCCCAACCTACAGTTGCGATCCAGATCCCAAGGCCCATGTCGCGCAATCGTTTCATGTCACCTAATTTATTATTATGTAGTATTTATTTATTTATTTATGCTATAATGATGTCCGATATTAAGAGGCAGATGGTAACGTCAGACGAAAATGACCAGATTCCTTATCCAAGATGCGAAAAGGACCATCGTACAAATTGAGTCGCAGGATGAAAGCGAGATATGATGATAGCAAGTGACCAGCGATAAGGCGGTGGAGGTGAGGTTGTCGACAGAAGAGACTCTTTATCTACTCCATCTCTCTTGCTTAAATTTTTGTGATTTGGTGACGACGTTCGCACAGCTTGACTACGAGCTAATACAAGCTGTCATAATGTGTGGCTCCTATTTCACCTTTTAGAAGTTCTTTTTGGCTCATCTATCATGGAAAACATTACTTAGGCATACAAAGGCTGAAATTAGAGTTGTTTGTGATATTTAGCAATATTAGGGGTTCTATGTAAATCTATTATTTTAAACCCTCCCTAACTCGAGTCTGTACAGAGTTAGTTGTTTTTAACTTGAGAGAGCTAAGGCTAGGGAGAAAAATGAGAGGCTCTGTTGTCACCAATCTGCATTTGAGTGAAAATTGAGGATTCGAGCCTCCCTCATCTTGTTGGTTTCAATTCTTGTACTCATTTCATTTCTACAGTGAAGAATCGTCACACGTAAGGTGTTTCGTGTAAATCTTAGCGTCTCCTATCGATATTATTGTGTTGGAAAGATTGGACAGTTTGGTGCTTGTGGGTTTCAAGTCAATGGGTTCTTTTGTTGCATGCGCACAAGATGTTTGGTGAAATGCTTGTGAGTAATTAGCTTGTTGTTTTTGTCACTTCATTATTCCTCTGTGCTCACAAGTGGTATCGAGAGCAATTTTATATCAAAGGCACTTGTTTGTTTGTCTTTTATGAAGATGTCAACTTTGAAAGTGAGCAAGTTTGGTGGCAATGATGACTTTCGGTTATGTAGTAAAATACATTCTATTTTGGTTGATAAGGTTTTAGTCAATGTGTTGGAAGATGGTGATCCAGTTGACAAATGTGTCAAGTGATGCGATGAAGAAATTAGATAAGAAAGCATTGGCGGTGCTTCGTTTGGCTCTTGTCGATAATGTATTAAGCAAGTTTATGAGGAGAAGACCGATTTGGCTCTTTGGAAGAATTGGAGCTCTATTTGAACAAGTCACTTTCAAGTTATTTCTACCTCACCATTCAAGGCAGCTATGGGCACTTCTTTTTGGTACGTGGCTTATGGATTTGATGAAATTTTTGAATTTTGGTACATTGACAGTTACGGAGGCAGAGATACTCATTTACGTTTTGGTGATACGGATGTTGAGTTTTAACGTGTATTACGTTTAACTTGAGACCCGTCTTAAAAATACTCAATTTAAAAGTTGAATCAGATGGCAGTCAAAAGCAGTAAACTTCTTGCCAAAGCCCTATATAAGTTGGATCCCGATTATGAAACCATCAAGCTAGGGTTCCACAGGCGTGTAACTAACTAGTCACGATGCCTTGCCAACTATGGCGTGGCGGGTGCTTAGGTGAAGCAAGCTCTCTAGGAGCATCGCGACGGTCTCAAAGTGCATTAGATTCCGGTCTTGCTCAAGTAGAGTTTAATCTTTCGGTTAAAGCAATTTGACCACGGCGAACGATGAATGAACGAATTTCATTCATTTCATTTGAAATTCGACGAAAAATTCAAATTTTGATAAAATTTAACTAAAATTTGAATAAATTTTTAACAAATTTTAAATATGACTAAATTCAACCAAATTTTAGCCGATGAAACATGTTTCATGGGGGCAAGGGATAGATTTTGTCCAAACCGAAATTTTGGACGAAATTTGTAACCCTGGTCCCAAGATCCACATCTCAAGAGTTTCTAGTTGATTTGCCTAAATTTTGTAAACTACCGTACAGATACGACTTTCTACAAAGTTGCTGGGCTCCATAACAAATAAGCCGACCGCATGAGGAAACAGATAACAATTGAAGACAATGGTGAAAGTGTAACCTTTTATTGGTAAGCAAAGATTCACCCCCTCGACTGGTAACGTCTCCTCTCAGCACCTCCCTATTTCTTATCTCCTCTCGCAGCTCTCGGATTCTACTGGCGAGATCATTGTTTTCCTCCTCATAGGTGAGCACTCTCCTCTCCTTCTTCATATCGCAGTTCCTGAGAGCAGCACTGCTTCATTTCCTCCTGATGGCACTTGTCTCCACCAATTTATCATCTTCTGAATCCTCTGCTAGAAGCTCAAAATTTTCCAAACCTCATATCCCTCTTGCAGTAGATATTCCCTCCTCATCCTCGCCTGAAGAATCCGGCCTCCGTTTCCTGCGAAATCGCCCTGCAGCCACCGAGTACAACCTCTCCTGATGAAACAGAGCCAATATTGTCTCCTTCCCACCATTCCCAATCCCGAAGCCCTCTAGCACCTAATGGCATCAGCGCAACACTCGACTCCCGATGCATCAAGCATGGAGGCATCCCGTAACATCTCTTCAGACCAAAGAAACCGAAAGATGCCTCCTTTCTTTGCGAAGGCAGTCTGCCAGAAGCCGAACTCCATTGCCGTCACCACCAGGGCGCCACCGTCCGGTACTCTCTCTCTCTCTCTCTCTCTCTCTCTCGGATTGAACGCAGCCAAAGGCGGCTCCTTTCCGCCTACTCCAGTTTCCCTCCCAACCCGCGGTTGCTCCAAAGGCAGCTCATCCCAATCCGTCAATTCTCTTCCCTCGGGGTTGCCGGTCACCGATCCGGGAACCCGATGGCGATGGACTCCTCCTCGGCGGCGGCAGCTTTGCGCGGTGGAGGGGCCGTCGTCGTCCTTCAGAGTCCTCGGCGCCGGGCTTGACGGTCGGCGAGGCGCGGATGTGAGCGCGCGAGGTAGGCCCGTGATCGGCGAGAGGAGGCGGCGCCGGGAAATTGGGAGGCGCGGATCTCGGAGCAGGCGAGGAGGTAAGCTGTTTCTCGTGCATGCGCTTGTACTGCCACTGGACAACCCGCCCGCCTGGGAACGTGCGCGGCCGCCGCCCATCGCGGCGGCAGCGGCGAGCGAGTGTAGGGTTTAGCGTTTGCTGCCTGCTTGGGTTTCGACGGGAGAAGCTACTAGAGCCGAGCGTCGGAGATTCCGCCTTCGCATTCCGCCTCCGGGTGCGGGTTACGGTCCACGTGAGCCGCAGGCCGGAGTGACGCGGAACTGACAGTGGGACCCGCTCCCCTCCCCTCTCTCGCGTGCGTCGCAGATCTCCCTCTCTCGTCTTCTCTGTGCGCGCATCGCGGCGAAGAGAGCGCGATGCAGAGGAGGAAGCGGGTGCTGGTGGTGGGGCAGCGGCTGGGCCAGCACCTCCTCGCCGCGCTCGCCTCTGCCGGCGACGTCGACGTCGCCTTCACCACCACCGCGAGACCCGCCGCAACCGCTCCTCGACGCGCTCCTTCCCTTCGCGCCTTCCGCGCCGACCTCCGCTCCGGCGACGGCCTCGACGCCATATCTGCTTCCTTCGGCCAGGTGCGGCTCCCTCACATTCCCACACACCTGATTTCATCAACACTTGGCATCTCATCCTGTCCCGGATTATCAAAGGATCTAGTTTTTTGTACCTCTGTTCCAGGGTTCTAAGCCATGTAAACATCGTACCATGCAGGCAATTAGGTCTTGTAGTTGGTTTTCTCAAGCTAAAAGATGTAGCTTAGTTGCAATGCACAAGTAGTTGGCTTGAGTTCTCGGGGAGTAAACTGTGCATTAAGGATGCAAAGAAGATAGCTTTGGCCGCTTGTGGGCTAACAATGCTACTGGTAATCTCGAATCTTTTGAAGGGGAGAATGGCTCTTACCTAATTGTACTTGTTTTCAAAGGATCTTTTCAAGTGTAAGTGCACAGAATGATTTCAACTTTTGTCACTCTTAAGATTGGCCAATTAACTCTGTCACTTACATGTGGGTCCGGCTGAGTCATTGACAACGTGCCAGGATGGCAAATCTGTTGCCACTCTACTCATAAGAGTGGCAAATGATTAAATTCTCACAGAATGGCGCATGGCGTGCATGCTGATAGGCTGTTCCCTGTAGCCGTAGGCTAAGTGTTGCTCATTTCTTTTGGTTGCTGGTCGTTTTCCTTTTCTCACGGCCGCGTAATCCTGTAAAATGCTGAAACACTTTTGGAGCATCCAGTTTGGTGGAAACAACAAGTGTTCTATTAAACACTGTATATGACCGATCACACGCTTCATTTTTGGTTTTTCTACATGGGTTTGCACGTTGCATTGTTTTCCTCTAACTGAGAATGTTTACACTGAACTTGTTCAGCCACATGTAATCGTGAACTGTGCTGCAATCTCAGTTCCTCGGGCATGTGAAATGGATCCGGCTGCTGCTATGGCTACTAATATACCTTCTTCACTAATCAATTGGTTGCTAAGCTTTGGGAATGACTCTCTTCTCATTCATCTCTCAACTGATCAAGGTAGAGCGCTTGTCCTTTGATATAATATGATGCTATGCAAATCATTTGTATTTGTGGTCCATCCTTTACTAAAACTTACAAGTGAACGTGCAGATATACATATTTATATTTGTTTGTAATTTGGGGCGTAGTTGGTCTAGTTTAAGTTACATTTTCTCATCTAAGTAAGCTTAAGCCAAAGCCAATTCAGGAGCTTATCAAAGTTGATAGGTTACATGGCTGACTTCATGATACGTGGTCTGCATGTCCATTCTGTTGTTATACTAAGTTGACATGATGACATCCTTTGTAGAAATTATAAATCTTGTCCGACCCTCCTGTACTAGCAGTTTATGAAGGGTGAAATCCTTCTACAAAGAAGAGGATGAGCGTTACCGGTGAACATGTATGGAAAATCTAAAGTTGCTGCAGAGAAGTTCATTATTGAAAAATGCTCAAACTATGCAATCTTGAGAAGCAGCATTATTTATGGGCCCCAAACAGTATCTCCTGTGGCAAAATCTCTCCCCATTCAGGTAAGGAAACTAATCGCCAGTAGCTATGGTACTTTCCCCACTAGAACAAGGTCAAAATTTTTAACCTTCTCGCTAATGTTCAAAAATTAAAATTGTTTGATTGCTCATGCTGAATCACTGCACTTGCAGAGTGTAGTGTCTAATTAGAAAGCGCTTGCTGTCTGGATGCAGTGGATGGATGGTGTTCTTTCACGGCGACAAGTTGAGTTCTTTAATGATGAGTTCCGGTGCCCTGTTTATGTAAAAGATATGGTGGATGTAATCTTGTCTTTTACAAATGCTTGGCTATCAGGTATGACAAGGTGAATACATACTGATTTTATGGAATACAATCGCTATGCTTTTTTTATATAATGGTACACTGTCTATAGGGAGTTCTTTCTATAGCATATTCCACTTTGTGTTTGACATCTTTAGTATTATCTTTTGCTCTTAAAAATGCTTTATGTTTGCTCATTTATCAGTTCCTTGGGGACTGACTTTAGCACATGGTGCAGATGGTAAAAGAATTCAGGTACTCCTGAATGTTGGTGGACCAGATAGGGTTTCAAGACTGCAGATGGCTGAGTCTGTTGCTGATGTTCGTGGATATAGCCACTCTAAAATAAAATCTGTATCTGCATCTTCGGTATTAATCTTCTTCTTCTCTCTAGGCTTGTAGCAAAGTGCACATACGGTGCAATTGAACAAGAAAGATTTTGCAACACAAGTTCGGACTAACTTTGCAATTGCATTAACCTTTTCCTCTTCTACCTTATTTTATTAATTTCCAGCCTGAGCAATGAGTTCAATTTAAGCATTGTGCACTGATATGACTCTTTACCATCGGCTAATGGCCCCATCCATTTATTATCCAGGTTAACAGGGTGTAGCTTCTCCATCAGACATATCTATGGATATCACCAAGCTAACTCAGATGCTTGGTATCAAGCCAATTTCATTTCAAGATGGGGTCAGAGCTACACTTGATGCAAAGCCAATCAAACTATGGAAGTGTGACACAAAAGAACCCCTTTAGTTTGCCACAATTGCAACAATGGTAAATCCTGTTGAATTTGTGTGAAAGATGTAACTTTGTGCTCATCAGACATCGATGTCCTTGGTTCTGAATAAAATGGCTTTCATCTATATTCTTCTTCAGAAGTTTGTAATTCTATTGTGCCGCGTATACTGTGATGAGCTATCATTAATGAAGAATATTTACCCTGTCATGTGATTCTGTTTGATAATTTTAAGATATCTTACTATCCAGGTTGACTGAAACTTACTCTATGCCCAATGAGTATTTTTACCGTGTCTCAGTGAGTTACTCTACTCTGCATCTCTCAAATTAGATCAAATAGAAGTCCTTGGTTTGGAGAAGTGTTACCTTACCTATAGGAGGACATATGGGCCCAAGCCGACATTGGTTGCAGGATTCACGCGTCCATGAGAGGAAGCTATGAAGCGATACGCTTGGCAAGAAACATGATTTGACTCAAACCCTTGTCTCATAGAGTGACCTATCGGCAAAGCTATACTGTCTGGTAGTCCAGTGCTAATCAAGCTTTTAAAGCCGTAGTTAAGACTTAGCAGCTAGTACCATCACCTACTTTAGGCACGCATCGGAACTTTGGTTGTAGCACCAATGGCATAACTAATTTGTGTTGCAGGAAAACAAAGAGGCAGAGATCCCCATCACTAAGGTAAGAATCACATGTGCTTAGACCTTACATCAGCACAAGTAGGCATACCAACCTTTTGGTGCAGCTTTACCAGGAGCTGCTGCCTCAAACTTTGCAGAAACCAGGGCCAGGCTCTAATGCTGTATCACTCATGCACATACAGCAGAAATCATACCAGTGAAGGCCTGAGTTCTTACAGTAGAACCATGCGTGCTTATGTCAATAGAAGAGAAGTAATCATTTTTACATTTCTTGGTACAGTATCAAATGAACCTGGCACAGAAGGTGCACACACCTGTCCCCTGTAGCAAGCTGTATCAGCTCATGGACATTTATTGTCACATATCATCACTGGATGTCCTGTCCAGGAAAGCATGCATATTAAGTCAGCGTATGGTCCGTAGAATTCCAGTCAACCTCCAGCTAAAGTAGCAATTTCTCATCAACAGTAAATTGGTTGCTTGGTATTAAATTGCTATTAAACCTGCTTGTAATGAGAGGTAGTATTATTAATGAACTAGGGCAGTCACTCATTGGTGCAGTCGTGCAGGCATCAATTAACAACTTAACATGTCGATTGCAATTTGCAGAGCTAAAGTACTGTCAGGGTGCCTTTTTTTACCAGATCTGCCGAACCACACAGTGGCTTGTATAAACAGTAAAATGGGTTGAAGTTCGTGTTGAACAAAGGCAATCTAGCTTCAACTGCCCATTCAAAACCTGTTCATAGTAGTTCACAACTTGAGGCCTCTGCTTTATATTTGACATTTGTGTTTTGGCCCCTGCAGTCTTTTGTTAGATTACTGAACACTCGTTTGTGTTTAGATTTCCACCAGATGTGGGGTCTATATGGTCAGGAAGAAATTGATTTAATTTAGCTTAAGCTACCATGGTTTGAAAGTCTAATGGTAGGGCTGTTTTTGGGTGAGAAGGCAGCGGAAGCCATCTCCTTTTCAAAGAACCCTATAGATGGCGGCCTGTTCTTTTGGGCTGTGGTCTATGCTTTTATTCTGTTTATGACTTTTATGCATGCTTTTTCAAGCAATGACGGAGACGGTGAAGATCTTGATGGATAGCGCATCTGTTTTGGACTTAGTAAGCCGTTGGAGAATTCGTTTTAAGAAATTATTCCGTTTGTTTTGTCTTTGGAGAAGTTAAAATCAAAAGCACAAAAGAACGACGACTTCTGTCTACCAAAGCCTCCTTTTCGAAGGGCCATTGGTTGCTTGCTTGAGCAGGCTAACATAATGGCATACAAGGAATTTTGCCACAAACAGCCAAGATTGTCAATGGCCTGTGTTCAGCCTAGGCATACTTTTATGTAGGCCTTGGAGAAATTAAAGATACTAAAGTATACTACTTCTCTTCACAAAAAATCTGGCAGCTGACCAAAAATTGAGATTACCAGTCCATACAGATCAAAGATGGGACACTTCAAAATTTAGATAATCATGATTCACTAGATGCCGAGCGCTTGATAATGATTCACATGCCAAAAGAACAGTAGCAGTAAGTGTATAACCCAAGTCAGACATGCCAAAGCTGCTTAACCTGAACCCAGATATATGGTGACCAGGATGGCACTGTGTGTTTGCCATGTTTTCTCCTAACCATGGTAGGTGTCATATCCAACTCTGGTTGCTAAAATACACTTGAGAAATAAGAATTATGTTGGGAAATTAGTGGGCTCCATATGCCCAATTTTAGTGAACCAAACACATCATCATCTGTTCAGAGTAACTGGACCATAGGATGGAATGGAGGATCATGAACTGATCTATTTCTTGTTACTCGGGTCTCCTCTCCACAGGAAAATGGCATGGACCCCCGGCCAAGTCCATATTAATACCCTCCCATCCTTGCCTCCCAAACCTCTCTCTCTCTCTCTCTCTCTCTCATGCCATGAGGAGGTTCTTCCAACACTTGCTCCTTGCATCCTCTTGCTGCTCCTTGTCATGTCACACTTGCCAAGCTCAAGCCAAGGCTTGAGAACATTGAGAAGATGCAGGCAGCGACTTCAGAGGCCATGAGCTTCCTCCGACCATGTCTCCTCCTCAAGAAGTAGGCGGCGACGCCGATAGCATTGTGCCAAGAAGTATGCTGTTTCGAGAAGAATGGTTCCTCAGGGACCAAACCCTCTCCACAACTGATCGATGAGCATGCATCAAAATACCTCTTCGTCTCCTTCTAGCTATATATAGATCATGATACGGACTCGATCCATAGATGCTCATCAATCCTAGTGATGTTTCCTTGCATGATTAGTGTATATATATATATATAGTAATTAGGAAAGGTGTAAGAGTTGTGTTCTAGTTCTAGGAGCTTAAGCATTCACAGATATTATCGCTGTAGCATAAATAGAATCTGAAAGATTGATTGGACCCGGCGACGTGTCGATCGCTGTCTTTGTTTTCCTCTCAAGCAAGGTGTATCTTCTGGTGGTAGTTGGAGGCTTCCATCTGCGGGAAGCAAGAAGACGGATTGCTTGTGTACGTGTTGTGACAAGAGATTTTTCAGTCTAGCCAAGGATCGATGAAAGCAATTAGTTCATGTGTGAAATCCGTATCACGGTGAATCGCAATCACATTTTTTCAGTGCTGTAACTTGGGTCAGCAGTTCCCGAAGGACGCGCTGATCAGACAGGTGATTTGGTGCGAAATATACATTTTTAACCAGCATGTTGTCCTCAGCAGGTTACGTGATGGGGTGAACGGCGACCGATCATTGATGTGGTCGGCAAACATGTTACATTTGCCAACCTTTTTTGTCAAAGCTCGAGATCCAAAGTAGATACACAATGGTCAGGATTAACAGTGTTTGAACTGACCGTCTTCGTAAACTAAACTTTTTTACGGGTCTGTTCTTTTCAGTTTTAAAAGCTACTTTTCGATTTTTCTACAATAACTAATTTTTAAACAGAGTATTTTTTCAAGATAAAATCTACTAGTTAATTGTAGTACATACTTTATTAACTTCATTTATATTGGCAAAACATGTGAGTTTACATTACTCTGTAATCTCTCGTCAACAATCAAAACCATAAGCCATGATCAAAGCCACAAGCCACATTAAAGAACAGACCCTTACTATTATTATTGACATGGGAGGTGGTACGTACAAGATTACAACTCTACTAGATTATCGAGCAATCCAACGAGGATGAGCTTGGCTTGTGAAGTTACCCGCTCAACTCAGCTGCTGTCTTTTTTTTACTGTGCGGCACTGTCATCTCAAACAATACAACGTAATAAGGGGGAAAAAAGAAAAGACAAATAAACTAAAAAAACCAAAAAACCAGAAAAAAGATGAAATTAAGAAGTTAAAAGCTAAAGCTTGAAGCCCAGTGGAGCGAGGCCGTTGCAGGCATCTCTCTCTCTCTCTCTCTCTGCGTCCAGAACTAAACTATCAAGATGTGAGCGTGACCGATCACGTGCACATGTTCTGAACATTTCTGATGAGCAGCCAACATCCCACTCAGGAGGTGAAACCATGAAAGGCCGCACACAGGCACAGATCACCAATCAGAAGAGAGACCAGGACACAATTTCACATAAAGGGTTGCGTTGCACGGTAGACAGGCGCGTCTACCGCATTGCGCTGTCTCCTGCATTGCGCTGCGCCCTAAGAAAAAGGAAAGAGGTACTACTCTACTGATCTGAATCTGATGCATAAGCATTTACGTGGCACCAGTGCTGTCACTGGCAATGGAGATCATCACTTCCAGCGACAACCGATTCCGACAGGCTGCTGTCATCAGCATTTACCATGCCATCTCATCATTCAGAAAAACAGGATTCTGATTTATGCTGTTCCTTAATCTGAGTGGCAACTAAAACTATGTTTAAAAACACTACACTACTACCATTACACTTAAGTACACATTACCAAAACTTACAGTAGTCTCATCTTTCAGCACACCAACCAACAGGTGCCGTAAGACATCAATAAGAAACTCCAAGTCTATGCAACAAGCAACTGGGAAAGAAATACCAGGCATGGAATACTAATGTAGTTCAAGCATTCTTATTTATCTAATTGCACCAATTCCAGCACAGAGAGAGAAAAAGAAGAAAATGTAAAAGATGAAAATTTCCATCCTAACGCTCAATAATTATAAGGATGCAAAGGTAAATCACATTCCTTGGTACATATGACATTGTGTTATTGAGTTTACCCTAAAGCCGCTAGCCAATCCTAAGGGCCTAAGGGTTTGGGCATCCCAAATAAAATAAAATAAAACAACTACTATCAAATCCTGAATTGGCTGGTTTTTCAAGAACTTGATCAAGTAAAGTTTTGCGGTAATTACCACCTAACACATTTGACCAAAACTGGACACAGTTCATATGCCATTGCACAATCAAATGATCAGGTATTAAGAGAGAATCAGAGAAATCATTTGCAAGCACCATAGAAAACAGGCCTTTGTCCATTTTCATGAGTGATCTAGAACAAATCCCAAATTCCTTATGTGAACAAGCAACGGGACACAAGACCACCTGCCTTTGTTTCAATAATTAACTGAAATCAGTTGATTGATCAGAACCCCTACACGGCGACAAACTGATGACTGCAACACATCAAAGATAGAACTTTACAAGAACTAGTGCTCCCCAATTTGCACAATCATACGATAGAAAACTCATGAATATAGTGATTCATTGGACAATCAAAAGATAGCAATTCAAGGATATAGTGATCCACTACAAGGGGCACGATGACACACAATATTCACAGGCACATAGAACTAAGGTGGATACAGCACCGACAAGCACAAGATATATTTAGTTCATCACATCAGCAACACATGGCATAACGCGGAAGAGCCTTAGTTAGAGGAGAAGCAAGTCATAGGCAGGCGAGTCGGTCATACGGGTGGTAGGGAGGGTCCTTGTCGGCGGGGTTGGCGTCGTGGGCGGGGAGGCGGTGAGCACAAGGGGCGGTCCTTGGCCTCGTCTTGGTCGTCTTGGTCGTCGTCGTGGGTGGAGGTTGATGCAGGAGCAGCGCTCGAGAGAGGCCAAGAAGGCGGAGGTGACGCTGGCACCGACCCAGCTGGCCCAGCTCTCCATGGCCGCCGCCGCCGATTTGCTAGGGTTTGGTCGGGAAGGGAGGTCAGAGGCGGAGGAGAGGACTTGTCGAGGAGAACTATGTGTAAAGACTCAGAGAAGTGTACAATTCAGATGGGTAATTTTCTCAACCTCGTTATTAAAATTTAATGATAAAATCAAATATGTAAAAATAAATTTTAAAGATTAAATAAAATTAGATGAATTATACTTTTTCTTAATGATTTTCTGAAGTTTCTCGTAAGGTTTTAATAAGACAATTAAATAAGCGGTATAACATGTATCATATACTATTTCTCCAAATTTTTCCCACTAGATTTTTATAGAGTTTTGATGAGGCATGAATGTGTCGGATGAATGACCAAAGGAGAGTGTTAGGAAACTTAGGCTGGGGCTTAAAGCCTTAGGCCATGGTGACACCTCATCACTAGTATAAATAGGAGTACTATTGGCTATTTTGTCTGAATCATAAAAAACAATAAAGAAAGACCAAAAGTTTTCTCTCTGTGTTTCAATCTACTATTTTTATCTTTTGTGATTGATCTAGTTTTGCATAAGAAGAATTGATCGGATGGTCATGATGACGATTCCTAAACATGTTATCGTCAGAATCGCTCGAGTGAATTGAAGGTAATCATTGAAGCATTAGAAGTTTAAATTGTATGTATCTAGATCGCTCTAGATTCGTATATTTTGCTTTCTAGATTATTTTTACGGTGCATATCCGCTAATCTACCACAAACGGACTTGAAGTCATCGGCACAATATCGATCGATATATTACATAAAAGAGTAGATATTGATTACAGCACATATTGAAAAGAAAAAGAAAAACCCACGGTATTTGTGCTGTCTACGCTTCCAACTGATCGCCCTGCCCTCCGGTAATGAGCATAATACTATTATTTTATTCTCCCATCTCAAACCACACAGTAGTAATAATACATGTCTCATCGTCCACTCGGCTGTCAACACCTATAAAAGGCAAACAGAGCCGCATGTAATCGAATTCCTGAGCCAGTCGCGGCTCTCTCTCAGCATGGAGCTCATCTCCTTCACGGCGCCAGGCCGGGCCGGGCTCTCTCTCAGCAATCGGTCATGACTCATGATGATGTGGCCTCCGGCCGGTACATGTTACCCATCAGTTGTGTGTGGATGCCACCGCATTTTCCTTCCAGTCTAGGACTTGAGCATCTTCTTGTAATCCTTGAACGTGCCTGAGAACGGGGAGGCCTTGCCTTCCGACACCACCCAATATAACTTTCCTCCTTCCATCAAAACAATCAACATTAGTTGAACACTTTAGCCAATGGGGTGCACATCGTAAGAAGAAAAGCTCCGCAGTCACTTGTCGACCTCCATAGCTTGTGCAGCTTTGGCTTTTGCTAAGGCTGAAAATTTTGTCTTCACCGTTTTCTTGCCAACCTTAAATTTGCCACCCTTTCTTTTATCACCACCATCTATCTGAACAAATACAGGGGGGAAATAGCATTAACACAAAGTAAGGTAGTTCACATCTAAATTTAAGCAATAGCGCAACACCAAACAACAGAAATTGAAATTTGAGGAACTGGTGGAGGAAAACAAACTAAAGTACCAAGGTATATATAGCTAACTACCTCTACGTAATTTAAGAGTGAACAAGAAAATTTCCTGAAGACAAACATAACTCTTCAAACTTTTGAGGGCACATTGTCACAGAATGCCACCCAGGGATAACAGTTCTAATTTAAAAGAAAGCAGATTATATGACAGAGTAATATTTCTCTATAGCACCAATATTAGCATGAGCAACCTGGCCGCGGCACTTCAGATGGCATATATACACCAAAGGTTACCACGAGGACTGATGAACAAAAGAGCCATACAGCACGTATTTGAAAAGGTTAATGGGTGAACTTCGGATCATACAAGTAGATAATGGGAAATAAAACTAAATAGCACAAACAGATCACAGCTAGATAAGAATTGTGATTAGACATGTTGCTCTGATTCACCTACAAACACACCACATATGGTTTCCTAGTACTAATGAACTGTTCATGCCAGTAAAAACAGCCCTATGGGTACAAATAATGAAATAAATAACAGAAGCTCACTTGTAATCAAAGCAGCTGTATTTAATTCCAGATGCTGACTAATGACCAGTGAGCATGACATTTTCATCAAACATCCACAGTAAAGGCACAATAGGATTACTAGAACTGCTCAGGGGCTTAAAAAAGTCAGGATGCCTATTCATCAGGGTAAATCCAGGAACAAAAACTACGTTTTGACAGGGGTAAATTCAGGAAGGAAAAGAAAAATGTGGGCTCTGTAAAAGCACCATGTCCTTCAAAGAAAGAGACATGGCTTGGAAAAAAATGTGACAATCTGGATATCATTCCCACAACCTCATGAGAGGAACAGCTACACTAACCATTTCAGGCACCTCCTTTTGCGTTTCTAGTTGGAAAGGAGCAGAGTTATGCTTCACTATGCCCCTAAGTCCCCAATGGTTTCGACATGGATTAGCCTTGCCTAAAAAAACCTTTATTTGGTACCCGTAGAATACAGGCTGATTACAGTGGGTATCTAATCTAATCCAAAAGTTGTTCCAGCCGTAATTTTTAAACAAAGCCTATAGAGCGAATGATCACAGCCAGTTTCTAACAGAATCCAACAACTAGCCTCTTGCTCAGCATAAAAGGCCCTAACATGCTTCTTTCCTTTTTTTTCTTTTTGCGAGGAAACATGCTTCTTTTTCTAACTCCAGCCAGTTAGTAATTTGAGTCCTGGTGATAAAATCCAATAGCTAGTTATGCTGGTTTTCCAACGGCAAGACAACTCTATACATAGATTCTAACAAGGTTGAAGCCTCCTATAGCAAGCTAAACCATTAGAAATCAAACTCCATGGTATAGCATGGTGAAACACAACACCACATACTAATTTAACAGACAAAGGCATCCAGTAGCAGTGTGATACCAATCAAGAAGCTAATTTGACTAATCAGAAGTCGGGCATCCATGCGGAATAATGCATCAAGGGAAGGTTGCAAGGCGTTGTTACAGTGAGGGTAGTGTAGTGGTTACCTTCATCTTGGATTTCTTGGCTTGCAGCTTCTTGGCCTGCTTCTCCTTGGCCGCTTTCTCCCCTACACAACAGCGGCACAAGATTAGACGCCTAGCCCAGTCGGTGGTTGTAATCCATAGCATAAGGAAAGATTCCACAAGAAGGAAGAATGAGAGGGGCAATATCCATGGGCGTACTTTGGAGGTCGAATTCGTGCTGCTTCTTCCTCTTTGCGAGGTTGTTCTTCTTCGACATCTTCCTCCCTTCCCTTCGTTCGCCGGCAGCCGCCGATTCAAGAAGCGAAGCGAAGCAAAGGCAGAAAACCCTAGACCTGGCTTTCCTCTTCTGGCTTCCTCCCGAGACGAGCCCTGATAGATTGTGGGCTTAGTAGGAGGCCCAATTACTACTCAGCAGTCAGCTCCAGCCCAACGCCCAACCTACAGTTGCGATCCAGATCCCAAGGCCCATGTCGCGCAATCGTTTCATGTCACCTAATTTATTATTATGTAGTATTTATTTATTTATTTATGCTATAATGATGTCCGATATTAAGAGGCAGATGGTAACGTCAGACGAAAAATGACCAGATTCCTTATCCAAGATGCGAAAAGGACCATCGTACAAATTGAGTCGCAGGATATGAAAAAAGCAGATATGATGATAGCACCGTCGACCACTGATAAGGCCAGTGGAGGTGGAGTTGTCGACAGTAAGACTCTTTATCTACTCCATCTCTCTTGCTTAAATTTTTGTGATTTGGTGACGACGTTCGCACAGCTTGACACCCTTACGAGCTAATACAAGCTGTCATAATGTGTGGCTCCTATTTCACCTTTTAGAAGTTCTTTTTTGGCTCATCTATCATGGAAAACATTACTTAGGCATACGGAAGGCTGAAATTAGAGTTGTTTGTGATATTTAGCAATATTAGGGGGTTCTATGTAAATCTATTATTTTAAACCCCTCCCTAACTCGAGTCTGTACAGAGAGTTAGTTGTTTTTAGCTTGAGAGAGAGCTAAGGCTAGGGAGAAAAATGAGAGGCTCTGTTGTCACCAAATCTGCAAATTTGAGTGCGAAAATTGAGGATTTCGAGCCTCCCTCATCTTGTTGGTTTCAATTCTTGTACTCATTTCATTTCTACAGTGAAGAATCGTCACTGTAAGGTGTTTTCGTGTAAATCTTAGCGTCTCCCCTTATCAGTATATTCATGTTGGAAAGATTGGACAGTTTGGTGCTTGTGGGTTTCAAGTCAATGGGTTCTTTTGTTGCATGCGCACAAGATGTTTGGTGAAATGCTTGTGAGTAATTAGCTTGTTGTTTTTTGTCACTTCCGCTATTCCTCTGTGCTCACAAGTGGTATCAGAGCAATTTTATATCAAAGGCACTTGTTTGTTTGCTGTCTTTTATGAAGATGTCAACTTTGAAAGTGAGCAAGTTTGGTGGCAATGATGACTTTCGGTTATGGCAAGTAAAAATACATTCTATTTTGGTTGATAAGGTTTTAGTCAATGTGTTGGAAGATGGTGATCCAGATTTGACAAATGTGTCAAGTGATGCGATGAAGAAATTAGATAAGAAAGCATTGGCGGTGCTTCGTTTGGCTCTTGTCGATAATGTATTGCGGCAAGTTTATGAGGAGAAGACCGATTTGGCTCTTTGGAAGAAATTGGAAGCTCTCTATTTGAACAAGTCACTTTCAAGTTATTTCTACCTCACCATTCAAGGGCAGCTATGGGCCTGTTCTTTTTGGCTGTGGCTTATGGATTTTGACTGAAATTTTTGAATTTTGGCTGTTTACGGTACAGATTACGGAGAGACCGATACTCATTTACGTTTTTGGCTGGTACAGATGTTGAGTTTTTAACGTGTATTACGTTTAACTTGTAGACCCCGTCTTAAGAAAATACTCAATTTAAAAGTTAGATACTGTAGCAGAAGTCAAAAGCCGTCCGGCTTCTTGCCTGCCAAACAGGCCCTATATAGAGCTGGATCCTGATTATGAAACCATCAAGCTAGGGTTCCACGGGCAGTGTAACTAACTAGTACGATGCCTTGCCAACTATGGCGTGGCGACTGTAGCTTAGGTGAAGCAAGCTCTCTAGGAGCATCGCGACGGTCTCCGAGTGCATTAGATTCCCGGTGCTGCTCAAGTAGAGTTTAATCTTTCGGTTAAAACAGAATTTCGGCCACAGGCGAAACGACTGAATGAACGAAATTTCATTCATTTCATTTGAAATTCGAACGAAAAAATTCAAATTTTTGATAAAATTTAACTAAAATTTGAATAAATTTTTAACAAATTTTAAATATGACTAAATTCAACCAAATTTTAGCCGAATGAAACATGTTTCACTGGGGGCAAAAGGGATAGATTTTTGTCCGAAACGCGAAATTTTGGACGAAATTTGTAACCCTGGTCCCAAGATCCACACATCTCAAGAGTTTCTAGTTGATTTGCCTAAATTTTGTAAACTACCGTACAGATACGACTTTCTACAAAGTTGCTGGGCTCCATAACAAATAAGCCGACCGCATGAGGAAACAGATAACAATTGAAGACAATGGTGAAAGTGTAACCTTTTATTGGTAAGCAAAGATTCACCCCCTCGACTGGTAACGTCTCCTCTCAGCACCTCCCTATTTCTTATCTCCTCTCGCAGCTCTCGGATTCTACTGGCGAGATCATTGTTTTCCTCCTCATAGGTGAGCACTCTCCTCTCCTTCTTCATATCGCAGTTCCTGAGAGCAGCACTGCTTCATTTCCTCCTGATGGCACTTGTCTCCACCAATTTATCATCTTCTGAATCCTCTCTGCTAGAAGCTCAAAATTTTCCAAACCTCATATCCCTCTTGCAGTAGATATTCCCTCCTCATCCTCGCCTGAAGAATCCGGCCTCCGTTTCCTGCGAAATCGCCCTGCAGCCACCGAGTACAACCTCTCCTGATGAAACAGAGCCAATATTGTCTCCTTCCCACCATTCCCAATCCCGGCAAGCCCTCTAGCACCTAATGGCATCAGCGCAACACTCGACTCCCGATGCATCAAGCATGGAGGCATCCCCAAGTAACATCTCTTCAGACCAAAGAAACCGAAAGATGCCTCCTTTCTTTGCGAAGGCGTGCCAGTCTGCCAGAAGCCGAACTCCATTGCCGTCACCACCAGGGCGCCACCGTCCGGTACTCTCTCTCTCTCTCTCTCTCTCTCTCTCTCCTCGGATTGAACGCAGCCAAAGGCGGCTCCTTTCCGCCTACTCCAGTTTCCCTCCCAACCCGCGGTTGCTCCAAAGGCAGCTCATCCCAATCCGTCCAATTCTCTTCCCCTCGGGGTTGCCGGTCACCGATCCGGGAACCCGATGGCGATGGACTCCTCCTCGGCGGCGGCAGCTTTGCGCGGTGGAGGGGGCCGTCGTCGTCCTTCCAGAAGTCCTCGGCGCCGGGCTTGAGGAAGCGGTCGGCGAGGGCGCGGATGTGAGCGCGCGAGGAGGTAGGCCCGTGATCGGCGAGAGGAGAGGCGGCGCCGGGAAATTGGGAGGCGCGGATCTCGGAGCGGAGGCGGGCGAGGTAGAGCTGTTTCTCGTGCATGCGCTTGTACTGCCACTTGGACAACCCGCCCGCCTGGGAACGTGCGCGGCCCGCCGCCCATCGCGGCGGCAGCGGCGAGCGAGGGTGTAGGGTTTAGCGTTTGCTGCCTGCTTGGGTTTCGACGGGAGAAGCTACAGCTACTAGAGCCGAGCGTCGGAGATTCCGCCTTCGCATTCCGCCTCCGGGTGCGGGTTACGGAAGTCCACGTGAGCCGCAGGCCGGAGTGACGCGGAACTGACAGTGGGACCCACGCTCCCCCTCCCAACTCTCTCGCGTGCGTCGCAGATCTCTCCCTCTCTCTCGTCTTCTCTCTGTGCGCGCATCGCGGCGAAGAGAGAGAGCGCGATGCAGAGGGAGGGGAAGCGGGTGCTGGTGGTGGGGGGCAGCGGCTACCTGGGCCAGCACCTCCTCGCCGCGCTCGCCTCTGCCGGCGACGTCGACGTCGCCTTCACCCACCACCGCGAGACCCCGCCGCAACCGCTCCTCGACGCGCTCCCTTCCCTTCGCGCCTTCCGCGCCGACCTCCGCTCCGGCGACGGCCTCGACGCCATATCTGCTTCCTTCGGCCAGGTGCGGCTCCCTCACATTCCCCACACACCTGATTTCATCAACACTTGGCATCTCATCCTGTCCCGGATTATCAAAGGATCTAGTTTTTTTTGGTACCTCTGTTCCAGGGTTCTAAGCCATGTAAACATCGTACCATGCAGGCAATTAGGTCTTGTAGTTGGTTTTTCTCAAGCTAAAAGATGTAGCTTAGTTGCAATGCACAAGTAGTTGGCTTGAGTTCTCGGGGGAGTAAACTGTGCATTAAGGATGCAAAGAAGATAGCTTTTGGCCGCTTGCAACGTGGGCTAACAATGCTACTGGTAATCTCGAATCTTTTGAAGGGGGAGAATGGCTCTTACCTAATTGTACTTGTTTTCAAAGGATCTTTTCAAGTGTAAGTGCACAGAATGGGGATTTCAACTTTTTGTCACTCTTAAGATTGGCCAATTAACTCTGTCACTTACATGTGGGTCCGCCTGAGTCATTGACAACGTGCCAGGATGGCAAATCTGTTGCCACTCTACTCATAAGAGTGGCAAATGATTAAATTTTCCGCACAGAATGGCGCATGGCGTGCATGCTGATAGGCTGTTCCCTGTAGCCGTAGGCTAAGTGTTGCTCATTTCTTTTGGTTGCTGGTCGTTTTCCTTTTTCTCACGGCCGCGTAATCCTGTAAAAATGCTGAAACACTTTTGGAGCATCCAGTTTGGTGGAAACAACAAGTGTTCTATTAAACACTGTATATGACCGATCACACGCTTCATTTTTGGTTTTTCTACATGGGTTTGCACGTTGCATTGTTTTCCTCTAACTGAGAATGTTTACACTGAACTTGTTCAGCCACATGTAATCGTGAACTGTGCTGCAATCTCAGTTCCTCGGGCATGTGAAATGGATCCGGCTGCTGCTATGGCTACTAATATACCTTCTTCACTAATCAATTGGTTGCTAAGCTTTGGGAATGACTACTCTCTTCTCATTCATCTCTCAACTGATCAAGGTAGAGCGCTTGTCCTTTGATATAATATGATGCTATGCAAATCATTTGTATTTGTGGTCCATCCTTTACTAAAACTTACAAGTGAACGTGCAGATATACATATTTATATTTGTTTGTAATTTGGGGCGTAGTTGGTCTAGTTTAAGTTACATTTTCTCATCTAAGTAAGCTTAAGCCAAAGCCAATTCAGGAGCTTATCAAAGTTGATAGGTTACATGGCTGACTTCATGATACGTGGTCTGCATGTCCATTCTGTTGTTATACTAAGTTGACATGATGACATCCTTTGTAGAAATTATAAATCTTGTCCGACCCTCCTGTACTAGCAGTTTATGAAGGGGTGAAATCCTTCTACAAAGAAGAGGATGAGGCGTTACCGGTGAACATGTATGGAAAATCTAAAGTTGCTGCAGAGAAGTTCATTATTGAAAAATGCTCAAACTATGCAATCTTGAGAAGCAGCGTTATTTATGGGCCCCAAACAGTATCTCCTGTGGCAGTAGCTATGGTACTTTCCCCACTAGAACAAGGTCAAAATTTTTAACCTTCTCGCTAATGTTCAAAAATTAAAATTGTTTGATTGCTCATGCTGAATCACTGCACTTGCAGAGTGTAGTGTCTAATTAGAAAGCGCTTGCTGTCTGGATGCAGTGGATGGATGGTGTTCTTTCACAAGGGCGACAAGTTGAGTTCTTTAATGATGAGTTCCGGTGCCCTGTTTATGTAAAAGATATGGTGGATGTAATCTTGTCTTTTACAAATGCTTGGCTATCAGGTATGACAAGGTGAATACATACTGATTTTATGGAATACAATCGCTATGCTTTTTTTTTATATAATGGTACACTGTATCTATAGGGAGTTCTTTCTATAGCATATTCCACTTTGTGTTTGACATCTTTTAGTATTATCTTTTGCCTCTTAAAAAATGCTTTATGTTTGCTCATTTATCAGTTCCTTGGGGACTGACTTTAAAGCACATGGTGCAGATGGTAAAAGAATTCAGGTACTCCTGAATGTTGGTGGACCAGATAGGGTTTCAAGACTGCAGATGGCTGAGTCTGTTGCTGATGTTCGTGGATATAGCCACTCTAAAATAAAATCTGTATCTGCATCTTCGGTATTAATCTTCTTCTTCTCTCTAGGCTTGTAGCATTCAAGTGCACATACGGTGCAATTGAACAAGAAAGATTTTTGCAACACAAGTTCGGACTAACTTTGCAATTGCATTAACCTTTTCCTCTTTCTTCTACCTTATTTTATTAATTTCCAGCCTGAGCAATGAGTTCAATTTAAGCATTGTGCACTGATATGACTCTTTACCATCGGCTAATGGCCCCATCCATTTATTATCCAGGTTAACAGGGGTGTAGCTTCTCCATCAGACATATCTATGGATATCACCAAGCTAACTCAGATGCTTGGTATCAAGCCAATTTCATTTCAAGATGGGGTCAGAGCTACACTTGATGCAGAAGCCAATCAAACTATGGAAGTGTGACACAAAAGAACCCCTTTTAGTTTGCCACAATTGCAACAATGGTAAATCCTGTTGAATTTGTGTGAAAGATGTAACTTTGTGCTCATCAGACATCGATGTCCTTGGTTCTGAATAAAAATGGCTTTCATCTATATTCTTCTTCAGAAGTTTGTAATTCTATTGTGCCGCGTATACTGTGATGAGCTATCATTAATGAAGAATATTTACCCTGTCATGTGATTCTGTTTGATAATTTTAAGATATCTTACTATCCAGGTTGACTGAAACTTACTCTATGCCCAATGAGTATTTTTACCGTGTCTCAGTGAGTTACTCTACTCTGCATCTCTCCAAATTAGATCAAATAGAAGTCCTTGGTTTGGAGAAGTGTTACCTTACCTTACCTATAGGAGGACATATGGGCCCAAGCCGACATTGGTTGCAGGATTCACGCGTCCATGAGAGGAAGCTATGAAGCGATACGCTTACGGCAGAAGAAACATGATTTGACTCAAACCCTTGTCTCATAGAGTGACCTATCGGCAAAGCTATACTGTCTGGTAGTCCAGTGCTAATCAAGCTTTTAAAGCCGTAGTTAAGACTTAGCAGCTAGTACCATCACCTACTTTAGGCACGCATCGGAACTTTGGTTGTAGCACCAATGGCATAACTAATTTGTGTTGCAGGAAAACAAAGAGGCAGAGATCCCCATCACTAAGGTAAGAATCACATGTGCTTAGACCTTACATCAGCACAAGTAGGCATACCAACCTTTTGGTGCAGCTTTACCAGGAGCTGCTGCCTCAAACTTTGCAGAAACCAGGGCCAGGCTCTAATGCTGTATCACTCATGCACATACAGCAGAAATCATACCAGTGAAGGCCTGAGTTCTTACAGTAGAACCATGCGTGCTTATGTCAATAGAAGAGAAGTAATCATTTTTTTACATTTCTTGGTACAGTATCAAATGAACCTGGCACAGTAAGGTGCACACACCCTGTCCCCCTGTAGCAAGCTGTATCAGCTCATGGACATTTATTGTCACATATCATCACTGGATGTCCTGTCCAGGAAAGCATGCATATTAAGTCAGCGTATGGTCCGTAGAATTCCAGTCAACCTCCAGCTAAAGTAGCAATTTCTCATCAACAGTAAATTGGTTGCTTGGTATTAAATTGCTATTAAACCTGCTTGTAATGAGAGGGTAGTATTAATGAACTAGGGCAGTCACACTCATTGGTGCAGTCGTGCAGGCATCAATTAACAACTTAACATGTCGATTGCAATTTGCAGAGCTATTAAGTACTGTCAGGGTGCCTTTTTTTATTACCAGATCTGCCGAACCACACAGTGGCTTGTATAAACAGTAAAAATGGGTTGAAGTTCGTAACTTGAACAAAGGCAATCTAGCTTCAACTGCCCATTCAAAACCTGTTCATAGTAGTTCACAACTTGAGGCCTCTGCTTTATATTTGACATTTGTGTTTTGGCCCCTGCAGTCTTTTGTTAGATTACTGAACACTCGTTTGTGTTTAGATTTCCACCAGATGTGGGGTCTATATGGTCAGGAAGAAATTGATTTAATTTAGCTTAAGCTACCATGGTTTGAAAGTCTAATGGTAGGGCTGTTTTTGGGTGAGAAGGCAGCGGAAGCCATCTCCTTTTCCAAAGAACCCTATAGATGGCGGCCTGTTCTTTTGGGCTGTGGTCTATTGCTTTTGGTTACAGCTTATGACTTTTGTCTGTGCTTTTTCAAGACAGCAGCAGACGGTGAAGATGCTGACGTGGATAGCGCATGCTGTTTTGGACTTAGTAAGCCGTTTGGAGAATTCGTTTTAAGAAATTATTCCGTTTGTTTTGTCTTTGGAGAAGTTAAAAATCAAAAGCACAAAAGAACACGACGACTTCTGTCTACAACCAAAGCCTCCTTTTCGAAGGGCCATTGGTTGCTTGCTTGAGCAGGCTAACATAATGGCATACAAGGAATTTTTGCCACAAACAGCCAAGATTGTCAATGGCCTGTGTTCAGCCTAGGCATACTTTTATGTAGGCCTTGGAGAAATTAAAGATACTAAAGTATACTACTTCTCTTCACAAAAAAATCTGGCAGCTGACCAAAAAAATTGAGATTACCAGTCCATACAGATCAAAGATGGGACACTTCAAAATTTAGATAATCATGATTCACTAGATGCCGAGCGCTTGATAATGATTCACATGCCAAAAGAACAGTAGCAGTAAGTGTAACTAACCCAAGTCAGACATGCCAAAGCTGCTTAACCTGAACCCAGATATATGGTGACCAGGATGGCACTGTGTGTTTGCCATGTTTTCTCCTAACCATGGTAGGTGTCATATCCAACTCTGGTTGCTAAAATACACTTGAGAAATAAGAATTATGTTGGGAAATTAGTGGGCTCCATATGCCCAATTTTTAGTGAACCAAACACATCATCATCTGTTCAGAGTAACTGGACCATAGGATGGAATGGAGGATCATGAACTGATCTATTTCTTGTTACTCGGGTCTCCTCTCCACAGGAAAATGGCATGGACCCCCGGCCAAGTCCATATTAATACCCTCCCATCCTTGCCTCCCAAACCTCTCTCTCTCTCTCTCTCTCTCTCATGCCATGAGGAGGTTCTTCCAGCACTTGCTCCCTTGCATCCTCTTGCTGCTCCTTGTCATGTCACACTTGCCAAGCTCAAGCCAAGGCTTGAGAACATTGAGAGAAGATGCAGGCAGCGACTTCAGAGGCCATGAGCTTCCTCCGACCATGTCTCCTCCTCAAGAAGTAGGCGGCGACGCCGATAGCATTGGTGCCAAGAAGTATGCTGTTTCGAGAAGAATGGTTCCTCAGGGACCAAACCCTCTCCACAACTGATCGATGAGCATGCATCAAAATACCTCTTCGTCTCCTTCTAGCTATATATAGATCATGATACGGACTCGATCCATAGATGCTCATCAATCCTAGTGATGTTTCCTTGCATGATTAGTGTATATATATATATATAGTAATTAGGAAAGGTGTAAGAGTTGTGTTCTAGTTCTAGGAGCTTAAGCATTCACAGATATTATCGCTGTAGCATAAATAGAATCTGAAAGATTGATTGGACCCGGCGACGTGTCGATCGCTGTCTTTGTTTTTTTCCTCTCAAGCAAGGTGTATCTTCTGGTGGTAGTTGGAGGGCTTCCATCTGCGGGAAGCAAGAAGACGGATTGCTTGTGTACGTGTTGTGACAAGAGAGATTTTTTCAGTCTAGCCAAGGATCGATGAAAGCAATTAGTTCATGTGTGAAATCCGTATCACGGTGAATCGCAATCACATTTTTTCAGTGCTGTAACT
The DNA here is from genome assembly GCA_036346245.1 of Bonia amplexicaulis. Classification (NCBI taxonomy): domain Eukaryota; kingdom Viridiplantae; phylum Streptophyta; class Magnoliopsida; order Poales; family Poaceae; genus Bonia; species Bonia amplexicaulis. The sequence goes on from JAYGGG010000620.1 coordinate 26,123, forward strand.
TACTTGGTCAGCAGTTCCCGAAGGACGCGCTGATCAGACAGGTGATTTGGTGCGAAATATACATTTTTTAACCAGCATGTTGTCCTCAGCAGGTTACGTGATGGGGTGAACGGCGACCGATCATTGATGTGGTCGGCGCAAACATGTTACATTTGCCAACCTTTTTTTGGTCAAAGCTCGAGATCCAAAGTAGATACACAATGGTCAGGATTAACAGTGTTTGAACTGACCGTCTTCGTAGGCTAAACTTTTTTTTTTACGGGTCTGTTCTTTTCAGTTTTTAAAAGCTACTTTTCGATTTTTCTACAATAACTAATTTTTAAACAGAGTATTTTTTCAAGATAAAATCTACTAGTTAATTGTAGTACATACTTTATTAACTTCATTTATATTGGCAAAAACCGCATGTGAGTTTCTGTTACTCTGTAATCTCTCGTACAAACAGCTCAAAAACCATAAGCCGCAGTCAAAAGCCACAAGCCACAGCTAAAAAGAACAGACCCTTACTATTATTATTGACATGGGAGGTGGTACGTACAAGATTACAACTCTACTAGATTATCGAGCAATCCAACGAGGATGAGCTTGGCTTGTGAAAGTTACCCGCTCAACTCAGCTGCTGTCTTTTTTTTTTACTGTGCGGCACTGTCATCTCAAACAATACAACGTAATAAGGGGGAAAAAAGAAAAGACAAATAAACTAAAAAAACCAAAAAACCAGAAAAAAGATGAAATTAAGAAGTTAAAAGCTAAAGCTTGAAGCCCAGTGGAGCGAGGCCGTTGCAGGCATCTCTCTCTCTCTCTCTCTCTGCGTCCAGAACTAAACTATCAAGATGTGAGCGTGACCGATCACGTGCACATGTTCTGAACATTTCTGATGAGCAGCCAACATCCCACTCAGGAGGTGAAACCATGAAAGGCCGCACACAGGCACAGATCACCAATCAGAAGAGAGACCAGGACACAATTTCACATAAAGGGGTTGCGTTGCACGGTAGACAGGCGCGTCTACCGCATTGCGCTGCGTCTCCTGCATTGCGCTGCGCCCTAAGAAAAAGGAAAGAGGGTACTACTCTACTCTGATCTGAATCTGATGCATAAGCATTTACGTGGCACCAGTGCTGTCACTGGCAATGGAGATCATCACTTCCAGCGACAACCGATTCCGACAGGCTGCTGTCATCAGCATTTACCATGCCATCTCATCATTCAGAAAAAACAGGATTCTGATTTATGCTGTTCCTTAATCTGAGTGGCAACGGCTAAAACTATGTTTAAAAAACACTACACTACTACCATTACACTTAAGTACACATTACCAAAACTTACAGTAGTCTCATCTTTCAGCACACCAACCAACAGGTGCCGTAAGACATCAATAAGAAACTCCAAGTCTATGCAACAAGCAACTGGGGAAAGAAATACCAGGCATGGAATACTAATGTAGTTCAAGCATTCTTATTTATCTAATTGCACCAATTCCAGCACAGAGAGAGAGAAAAAAGAAGAAAATGTAAAAAGATGAAAAATTCCCATCCTAACGCTCAATAATTATAAGGATGCAAAGGTAAATCGGTACATTCCTTGGTACATATGACATTGTGTTATTGAGTTTACCCTAAAGCCCGCTAGCCAATCCTAAGGGCCTAAGGGTTTGGGCATCCCCCAAATAAAATAAAATAAAACAACTACTATCAAATCCTGAATTGGCTGGTTTTTTCAAGAACTTGATGAAGTAAAGTGTTGAGGTAATTACCACCTAACATATTTGACCAAAACTGGACACAGTTCATATGCCATTGCACAATCAAATGATCAGGTATTAAGAGAGAATCAGAGAAATCATTTGCAAGCACCATAGAAAACAGGCCTTTGTCCATTTTCATGAGTGATCTAGAACAAATCCCAACAATTCCTTATGTGGAACAAGCAACGGGACACAAGACCACCTGCCTTTGTTTCAATAATTAACTGAAATCAGTTGATTGATCGGGAACCCCTACACGGCGACAAACTGATGACTGCAACACATCAAAGATAGAACTTTACAAGAACTAGTGCTCCCCAATTTGCACAATCATAAGATACAAAATGCATGAATAGAGTGATTCATTGTACAATCACAAGATAGCAATTCAAGGATATAGCGATCCACTACAAAGGGCACGATGACACAATATTCACAGGCACATAGAAGTAAGATGGATAAAGCACCGACAAGCACAAGATATATTTAGTTCATCACATCAGCAACACATGGCATAACGCGGAAGAGCCTTAGTTAGAGGAGAAGCAAGTCATAGGCAGGCGAGTCGGTCATACGGGTGGTAGGGAGGGTCCTTGTCGGCGGGGTTGGCGTCGTGGGCGGGGGAGGCGGTGAGCACAAGGGGGCGGTCCTTGGCCTCGTCTTGGTCGTCTTGGTCGTCGTCGTGGGTGGAGAGGTTGATGCAGGAGCAGCGCTCGAGAGAGGCCAAGAAGGCGGAGGTGACGCTGGCACCGACCCAGCTGGCCCAGCTCTCCATGGCCGCCGCCGCCGATTTGCTAGGGTTTGGTCGGGAAGGGAGGTCAGAGGCGGAGGAGAGGACTTGTCGAGGAGGGGAACTATGTGTAAAGACTCAGAGAAGTGTACAATTCAGATGGGTAATTTTCTCAACCTCGTTATTAAAATTTAATGATAAAAATCAAATATGTAAAAAATAAATTTTAAAGATTAAATAAAATTAGATGAATTATACACTTTTTTCTTAATGATTTTTCTGAAGTTTCTCGGCCAAGGTTTTTAATAAGACAATTCGTACAACGCGGTATAACATGTATCATATACTATTTCTCCAAATTTTTCCCACTAGATTTTTATAGAGTTTTGATGAGGCATGAATGTGTCGGATGAATGACCAAAGGAGAGTGTTAGGAAACTTAGGCCTGGGCTTAAAGCCTTAGGCCATGGTGGGCACCTCATCACTAGGCTATAAATAGGAGTACTATTGGCTATTTTGTATACAGAATCATAAAGAAAACAATAAAGAAAGACCAAAAGTTTTCTCTCTGTGTGTTTCAATCTACTATTTTTTATCTTTTGTGATTGATCTAGTTTTGCATAAGTAGAAGAATTGATCGGACTGGTCGCCAGCGACGATTCCTAAACATGTTATCAGTACGAATCGCTCCGATGAATTGAAAGGTAATCATTGAAGCATTAGAAGTTTAAATTGTATGTATCTAGATCGCTCTAGATTCGTATATTTTGCTTTCTAGATTATTTTTTACGGTGCATATCCGCTCTAATCTACCACAAACAGACTTGAAGTCATCGGCACAATATCGATCGATATATTACATAAAAGAGTAGATATTGATTACAGCACATATTGAAAAGAAAAAAGAAAAACCTGCACGGTATTTGTGCTGTCTACGCTTCCAACTGATCGCCCTGCCCTCCGGTAATGAGCATAATACTATTATTTTTATTCTCCCATCTCAAACCACACATAGTAGTAATAATACATGTCTCATCGTCCACTCGGCTGTCAACACCTATAAAAGGCAAAACAGAGCCGCATGTAATCGAATTCCTGAGCCAGTCGCGGCTCTCTCTCAGCATGGAGCTCATCTCCTTCACGGCGCCAGGCCGGGCCGGGCTCTCTCTCAGCAATCGGTCATGACTCATGATGATGTGGCCTCCGGCCGGTACATGTTACCCATCAGTTGTGTGTGGATGCCACCGCATTTTCCTTCCAGGTCTAGGACTTGAGCATCTTCTTGTAATCCTTGAACGTGCCTGAGAACGGGGAGGCCTTGCCTTCCGACACCACCCAAAGCTCATCCACGCTTCCTGTGATCAGATGCTCGTCGTGACTCACCTGCAAAAGTCGCAGTTGGTTACAAGGGTACACAGTGGGCGCAGCTTCGTCAACTGTACGCTGAAAAGAACATCCATCCTGGAAGCAATGCGGTCTTACCATTAGAACTCCTCCCTGGAAAACGAGCAAACCCTGGATGAGCGCCTCCACTGCATCAAGATCCTGCAACAAGGTCACAAAGTCAGCAACAGCTGGTTCCCGGTTGTTCTCATCCTTGCAAGTACTAAATACTAATGCTATCAAAATTCCCTTATCAACAGAAGGAAAAAAGGATAGGGTGATTTACTTACAAGATGGTTAGAAGGCTCATCAAGAAGAACAATGTGTGGCTTCTTGAAGGTGATTTTTGCAAATGCAACCCTACTTTTCTGGCCACCTGACAATGGAAATGCATTCATTAGGATCAATAAATTAACAATTATACAAGCAGATGAACCGATGGGAAAAGATAACATAATTTCTCCAAACTGAGAAAGGCATAAACTTGTGGCGCATTTCATCATCATCGGCTAAATCCATCTATGAAATTGCTGTGTTATTACCTGATAAAGTGTACATAGGCTGGAGGGCAAGATTTCCTGTAACACCCAAGGAACCCAAATGTGCCCTCAGTTTCTGTTCAGGTACACCCTGCAGAGAACAAAAGTACATTTTTTCTATATTAAAGCTGAAATTTATATTTAAGTTGTCGACCAAATAAACCGTATTTGGCTTAACTATCCACTAGGTGAACTTCATGCTCCACAAAACCTAGCATCCCCCTCAAAAAAAAAAGAACATGGTTGAACTTACTGGATAACATCTCATCATGTACAGAAGGGGGTTCACCGTTAAATCAAGCCCATCGACATGATGTTGATTGAATACAGCCATGCGGACCTGTAAAAGCAAGGGGAAAAATACTAAAATCAACAAACAACAGACAGGATGCTGCAGAGAAAACTATGGCAGTCAATAATGGCAGTAAAATGATCTTATCACTTGTAAGTGGCCTAATTATCCAAGTAGAGGCAAGACACACGCAAATGCTAAGGATCCAGGTTCAGAGCTTTTGTTTAATACAGTAATGACATTGATACAAACATCACAACACTTTGACAAGGGAAGCATGAGAATGCCCATGCTAGCATCTCATTGCAAAACTATTATGACCTTCAAAGCAGAAAGCGGTACAATCATGCAGACCAGAGTTAACGTGATATGGGTAAAGTTACATAGTGGTAAAACATCAATATTGTAGCTCTAGAAGGATAAAGCACCTTGGGGGAGCGGAACACTGTTCCAGAAGTTGGCTGCAGATCTCCAGATATTAATTTTAGTATAGTGGACTTGCCAATGCCATTTGCACCAACCACTGAAACAATAAATCAAATGTAAGAAAAAAATTGGAAAAAACACAGCCACAAAAACTATATATTATTCTTTAGTCAACAAAAGATGAGTGGAACAAAGAAATCATACTTGCTATGCGACTGTCGAGGTCAATACCAAAATTCAAATTTTTAAACAAGGTAGGCCCTCCAGGGTAACCAAACGACGCATCACTGCACAAACAGAAAGTATTTGTTTATTCAACAGAGAAGTTCAAATAGCATAAATATATCGTCATAAGAAAAAGATATCTCAAAAGGAATGTACATAAATAACTGCTAGGTCTCAACAGAAAAGGAAGAAAGAATTACAAATACAAAAGAAAGCCAAAGAACAAGAAGCCATGAGGTGCACATGGGAAGAGCAGAACAAGCTTCCATAAATGGTGAAATACAAGGGATAAGAAATGAAACCTGAAGCTAATGATTGGTGGTCCAGGGCGGTCATCTGGGGTTGGAAATTCAAATTTATAGCTGCAAATAATTATTCAGGCAATTGATAAGCTGATTGTAAACAAAAGACCAAAATAAAAAACAGATTTAGGGAGCTTATATACTCTGGGTCACTGACAACTGCGTCGACATGTTCCATTCGCTCCAATGCCTGACATAATGCAGATAAAATAATCAAGTCAAACATCAAATTTGTCACCAAACAACATTTCAGACCAAAAATTGTCAGTTGTTCTAAATCATCTGTTAAGTGAAATAACATCAAAAGTCAGTTGCAAATATATTTAGATGGAGTGATGAAGACAGGAGCAAGAAGCTGTACCTTGATTCTTGATTGAACAAGTGATGCTCTCTTTGCATTGTACCGGAACTTGTCAATGAATGCCTACACAGAAAATAGACCAATAAACCTCATCCCTTGATCTTTCAAAAAAGATCTAGCTGCACATAATATTTGAATATTTCCCAGATAATTCAATTTAGCTTTCACCTTTGAGCTTAGATCAGACCAAAAGTTCTTCTGGGCTTAATTTGGCCTCAAGCTCAAGCTTAAACAATGCAAGCAGAACTAGGCCCAACTTGCACAAGCTATATGTGCCTATACCATGTCAAGCTAATATAAATATGCACTACTTTATGATTCAATAGCATTTTTCTGTTGCAGGGAACAGCAACATGGCATGATCAATGTCGGATAAGCTTCTATGCTAAACAGCTTACAGAGCCATATGGTGCACTAGGAAGAGGGCCAATGAGGGAATTGCTTATGTGCTCTTGAAAAGGAAACTATATCAGTCATGAAAACACATGTGGTCACTCATGTTTTGGTGCAGATCACCTTTCAACTCATTATTTGTACAGAATCAGCGTAGTTCTTTTGTTTGGGAATATCAGCATAGCTTTCTTGAAAAGGGGGTATTAATGCGCTTTTGGGGCTAATGATACTTGCTAAAAGCAAAGACCAACCTGCATATGGGATCTGGCCTTCTCATTTGTTTCAAAGGCTTTCTGCTGATTCTTTAGATGCTCCTCCCTTGTCCTCTCAAATGTGTCGTAGTCACCTTTGTAAGCATGCAGCTTTTTACCATGTAGATGAAGAATGTCGGTGACAACCTAAGAATTTCTTGCCATCAATAATTCAGTGATTAACATGACAAGAAAAAAAGAATGCTGCAAGTATACTAAATATGAATTATGCAAAGTTTGTCAAGATTAGCTCCTCCATAACGATACTAGGTATTCATACCGTATTCAGAAACTCCCTAGCATGTGATACAACAATGAATGTCTTTGGCCACTTCAGGAGATATGTTTCTAACCATAACACAGCATGGAGATCAAGATGGTTCTGCAAAATGATATGTTGTTAGCATGTGCCAGCAAGAGAAGACAAACAAACAACCTCCTATTTCGAACTTACTGTTGGCTCATCAAGTAGCAGTAAATCAGGCTCAATGAATAGAGCACGTGCTAGTGCTATTCTCATGCGCCATCCACCAGAAAACTCCTTTGTACGTTTGTGTTGCATTTCTGGAGTGAAACTAAGACCCTGTAATGAGTTCCACCAATCAGAACAGTACAATGTAAGTGTGTATCTGACATGGGCAAATCCTACTGGAACAATCAGGATATAAAATGATCTACTTCAAGTACAAACCATCAAGAATATGTGATTGCCCCTATTAAGGTTTATTTGTTCTTAGACAGATGTTGATGTTTGAAAGAATGATACAGATGTTATCAAGGTAACTACTACGAGAAAAATGGCAGCATAAGCAAACCGATAACCCTACATTGTACAAATGGTACAAACATGAAAAATCAGCAAGCACTGGATGCCCTCAACAAAGAAACATACCGCCAGAATTGATGCTGCACGAGCCTCTGCTGCATCTGCATCAATGAACTCAAGTCGTTTATATATCTCCTCAAGCCTCTTGCTGATAGCATCTTTGTCAAGACCGCCCTTGCTCTTGGCAGGGCTCTGCTCGAACTCTGCCTCATACTCTAGATCTTTCTGCATAAAAGTGGCAAACTATTAGCAAACCAACGAAGCGTTTGAAAACAAGGGGGAAAGCTGTTGAACCAAGGGCAGGTATCTAGAAGAGCTAATTCTAGAGTAGTTCACCTGTAGTTGAGCCAGATGGGCCTCTTCTTGCGAAAGTTGAACCCGTTCAACATCGGCATTCAGAACACACTGCAAAGCTGTTGTGTCATCACCCACGACCTCTTGCTCAACATGCAATATCTGGCAGTTCTTGGGAATTCCATCAATTGCATGCATTGCCATAGCTCTGAGAAAAGAAGTCTTCCCGGTACCATTTCTTCCAACAAGACCTGAAATGGGTATGGAAATAAACTAAAGCATGGAAACAAGAAATTCTGGGAACTGATGTAGTAACATTTCAAGGGAGAGAGGTGCTTCGATGCTCCAGAAATTTTAAAGCACATTGAGGGTCCGATTTGCAAGCACCTGCTACTCCACTACTAACAGCGCTGCTTTAATACTTGTAAAATTTAGTTTTGGGTAGAGCATAGAAGCACTATTAAGGAAGGAAAACATGTGCACAGATCTGTACAAATGAAGTAGACATGCTGCCCTTACTCGTTCCTACGTTATGCCTTGAGAGCCACTACACATTGCATAGTTCAACAAGTAATTTTAAGTTGTAGCTTACCATAGTGCCTTCCAAAAGCAAGTGTTATAGTGGCTTCTTGAATAAGATCACGTCCGCCAACAGTAATATTGAAGTTCTCCATATGGATATCCCTAACAGCCGCCCACCGTCATTATTGTGATTTACAAAAACTGGAGGCATTCCAGCCCTAAGCGTCTCCATTTCAGCGACATGCATTTGGTACTGAGCCTGCAGCAACAAGCAGAACAGTATACAGCAAGTTATAATCGGGAAGGAAGGCATTTCCAACTGCAGATAAAGTTTTATCTATTACAAAAGAAAAATCATCAAAGGCAAGCACAGCGTCATCTGGCAATCTAAGAGGACTAATTGGGAAAATAGTGAAGAGCTTACCTCTCTTTGCCTCTCATCTTTTCTCTTTTTCCGTTCGATCTTGGCTTTATCGCGTGTCGATAGCAAGGGTCCCTCAAATACATCAGCTTGCTTTTTCGGAGCGACCTCGTCGTCCATCCCCGCATTCATACGCAAAGGTGTAACAAGGCTTCGTACAGCTTGTTTAGGTTCCACCAGGCCGTGCTTTCCAAACTTTTCACAAAGCTTACTGCAGACCTATATTGAAAAGGAAACAGAAAGCATCAGAGTCCTGTAGAACCAAAACATGAATAAAACAATTCCTCTGGTTCCAGATGCCGTCATGGCGCTCTGGTGATCTTCATGTGGGCAAAAATGACGCATCACTAATGATGAGAATTAAAGGTCAGTGGCTAACAGATAAACCATTACAGAACACATCAGCAAGTGATCGAGCTAGAGTATAATTCTACTTAGATGATAACCGAATCATGCTACCTACCTCACAAAAATGTGACCGCTAAACTAAATTTTCTAGACATTACGCATCCAAAACAGCTAGCCCGAATGCTTAAATGGATGGCATAAGCAGCCCAGCAATGACTCAAATGAAACAGCCTACAGTACAGCTTTATACACAGACAGGTCGGGATACATCAAAGGCGAATGTAAGCTCGCATTGGAACAGCTCGGGATCCTGCCATAACGCCGCTATTGCACCAGCAACAAATCGAACCTCTAGGCAATTGGACAAGTGAAACGGCAACCTAGTGTTAGTCGGATGATGAGATGAGATCGATGCGGTGTGGCGTGGTACCTCGAGGCAGTGGTGTTGGTCGGCGACGCATCGGGCGTCGATGAGGAGTTCTCCGAGCGCTTCGAAGATGCCGTGGCCGTAGGGGCGCCGAAGTCGAAGTCTTCGTCGGCGAGGACGTTGGCGATGTAGTCGATGATGGGCTGATCCACCTCGTCGACGACGTCGCTCCCCAGCACCTCCCGCACGACCCCCATGCTGGCCTCCATCGTCCCCTCGGAGTCGGGGTCGGAGCTCTCTTCTCTTCTCTTCTCTTCTCTTCTCTTCTAGTCTCTCGCGGCGGCGAGGCAAGCGACGGAGGAAAGGGAAGGGTTCGCTTCGCCCAAACGGAGACGGAGACGAGACGTAGCGGGCCTGATGCCTCTGATCTGCCGAGATAGGAGGTAAGCGGCCCAGGGAGGAGACGAGACGGCAGGCTCCTTCATCCCTGCACTTCTGGTCTCCTGCAGTTTTGATTTCTGTCCATTGTAATTTTTTTGATAAACAATTACGGCAGGCAGTCGACTGTGGCTCTGCTTTTTACTGTTTTTAAAAACGGCTTTTAGCTTTTATTAGTATCTAATTTTCAATCAAAGTATTTTCTTAAGATAGAGTCTACAAATTAATTGTAGTACACGTTAGAAGCCCAATATTTATATCAATCAAAATCGTAAGCGAGTATCTCTTTCCGTAATTTCTATCATAAACAACTAAAATTTAAAAATTTCAGTAAAAAACTATAAGACACAGTCATATCAAATAGTCCTTGTAGTTGTTGCCGACTTTTACTAGATGTTTCTACTGGGGTACATGTCCCGGCTAGTTAATGCCACTAGGGTGTGCAACGGTTTACTGCAAAGCAAACATTCAAGTTACTAAACTAGCTACTATATGCTTGTACTAGTAGTGTGAGTGGGATCAGAGCACTTACTAGTTTTTGGGTCTGTTTGGATGTGGCTGCGGCTTATAGTTTTTAGTTAAAATTTTTAAATTTTGGTTGTTTACGATACAGATTACGGAGAGACAGATACTCACTTGCGATTTTAGCTGGTACAGATGTTGGGCTTTTAACGTATAGATCGTACATATGTTGGGCTTTTAACGTGTAGACTATTTATCTTGTAGACCCCGTCTTGAGAAAATACTCTGTTTCAAAGTTATATACTATAGCAAAAGCCAAAAACCGTCAGCTTCGGAGGAAAATAACATGCCTTTTTTACTTATGTCATTTGGAAACAAGCAAATGTGGTTGTTGCGTTGGATTGGATGGAGGGCGAGCCAGACGAGGTCGCTTGCACGGCTCGGGCGTTAGGTTGGGTCGCAGGCCGGAGCATTTATTGTCCCAGACTGTACAATACGAATTACAGTAAGTAGTTCCTTTTCTTCTTCCTGCTATAGCATGCACATGAGTTAAAAACCATATTTGGCATTGTTTCGTATCGTATTTATAAAAATAGATGTATGTGCACCGTATTAACAAAAATATCACTTATGTCGTCCGATGGATGGGCGGCAGCACCCACGAGGTGAATAAGCCGGCTAATTAGCCAGCTTAATTACGTGCCTAAATTCATAATTTATAATTTTTTAAATTTGTAAATATAGCAAATAACCTCAAAATATTATGATATTTTTGTGGAGCTTCCCGAGGCAAGGAAGTATGTTGTACAATTTTTTGTAATTTTTTGAGGCCATTTGCTAGCTCTAACAATTCTTGGAACGACACATAATTAACTAGGTGATTAAACAGTTATGCAAATTTTAGAGGTAGTAAATGGTCGTAAACAATTACAATTTTTTTTGTGGAGCTTCCTGATATAGCATGCTACGTTGTATAATTTTTATGTAATTGTTCGTACCACTTTAGTATCTCTAAAACATATTTGAGAATGCCATACAATGGGCGGGCGGAAGGTCATTAGCCCCGGCCATTACTTCTTAATTACCCTTTAATTATGCAGTGTTTAAATGGTTTTTAGAGGTAGAAAAGTGGTGAAAAAATATATAAAAATTATGCAACGTAGCACTTTATGTAAAGAAGCTCCATAAAAAATTTCGTAATTTTTCACAACTATTTACTACCTCTAAAAATTCATAGAGCAGCGCATAACCGCTTAATCGCTTGGTTAATTATGCATCGTTCCAAGAATTTTTAAATATAGCAAATAGCCTAAAAAATTACAAAAAATACAAAATATACCATAATGCCTTGGAAAGCTCCACCAAAAAGTTCATAATTTTTTGAGCTCATTTGATATATTTAAAAATTTAAATAAACACTAAACAAAAAAATTAAGGCAGTTAATTAAGCTGGCTAATTAGCAGACTTAATTACCTGCCGCACCGCTGCTGGACGGCAAGCCTGCTGTCCTCCCCGGGGGCGGTAGGCTCTGGTGAGGGGGCGGTAGGCGCCTGCCACCGGCGGTAGCGCCGCGTGTCGCCTCGCGGGCACTGCCGCCCCCACCGGACAGTAGAAATGTCATTTTTATCAATACGCTTGGTATACTGCTATTTTTATAAATACGATGTAAAACAGTGCCAACAGTGGTTTTGGCACCATACATATCTATCCATATCTCTGTATATACATGTTGACTTGTCGTACGATTCTCCCTGCAGCTAAATACTTGGGCCGATCATATCTTGTAATCAAACGAGTCCAACTAACATAAGTAAGTGCAACCAACTAGTCGTGTCCTTTTTTGTCAAAGAAAGAACGGAATTTCTTGTCCCTACGCATGCGTGTCTTAGACAAACAGAACGTTCAATCAAAAGTAGTATTATCACGAGTCATCATCATGTGGCCACACAAAAAATGACATGGCCTTCTTTTTCTTGTACCGTAGTGTGGTCAGACAAAAAAATGATGTGGCGTTCTTTTCTTATGGCATAGTGTATATAGACAAGAATCATATGCACATATATATAGGGTGTAGCCATGATAGGTGAGTCCCAATGCATAGACTGCATCATTATCAGTCTATAGGGACATAAACACAATGTTTGAGAAGCTAATTCATAACACTCACTCCTTTTAATACTCTCTCTCCTATTAATACTCTGCCCCATAATCACCTTCTTCTCTCACTTTCTCCTCTCAGTTTCACTATTCATCCCATGGTTTCCAAGGCAGAGGACACATTTTTGCTGGTGCAATTGAAGGTTAGTAGAGCGCACGAGAGGTGGAGGTAGTGTGGATCGACGCGTCATGACGAGGTAAGCTAAGGATTTTTGTGAGTTTTTTTTGTGATTTTTCCGTGGAGTGACTCGGCGTGAGTTGGTGCCTCTCATGTAAAATTTTGAGGCTTCTCTTCATAAGGTATTTGCATTGCCTTTTGCTTTTGAAATAATCTTAAATTTGCTCTCAAACTTATTATGAATTTGCTTTCAATTTTGTATTGATTTGCTCTCAATATTATACTGAATTTGCTTTTGAAATTATCCTGGATTTGCACTCAGATTTATGTTGAATTGCTCTAAAACTTATATTGAATTTGCTCTATGAATTATACTGATTTGCTCACAAACTTATACCGATTTGCTCTAAATATTATCCTGAATTTGCTTTGATATTTATATTTATTTGCTCTTAAGATTATGCTGACTTTGATTTACTCTAAATAGTATACTAAATTTGCTTTGAAATTTATTTTTCTTTGTTCTAAATGTTATGTTGACTTTACTTTCATAATATTACATACTTTTATAGTTTTTGTTTTTCTGTTAATGAAAAACCAAATCATGGCATCTAAAAATCGTTCGGACATTGGACAAAAAAGAAACAATGGTGGAAATGCATATTTTGTCATCTAGTTATTTAAGTGCGCGCGCGAATGATCGTGCAAAACTGCACACCCGCAAGTGAACGGGTTGCCACTGAAATAGCGGCGAGTGTCGTGTTTTCCACAGGGACTAGACTAAGGCTACCAGTGCTCAGCTAAAGCTAGGTCAAACAAAATAGGGGAGAACTAAACCTAAAACAGCTACTAAATGGATCGAACGAACTAAACAAACGAAAGACGACGGAGCGAACAACCGTACGAATGGACGTCGTACGACCGAACGAACAACACGACTACGACACAAACAATACACGAACGACAACGACTACCGATCGACGATATAAATAACTACCAACCGCTAGACAGAAAGAGGGAGTCGAGAAGCACTGGGGGAGTCTAGAAGCATGGAGGGAGTTGAGAGAACGAGGGAGAGAATGGTCGACAGCTAACTTAGACGACGACGGCACAAGACAACACTAAACACAGAACTACGAACGCATGCACGACTTAACTACCAACCGACGCAAGATAGAAGAAAAGAGGGAGATCGAGAAGCACAAGGGAGGACTAGAAGCAAAGAGAGAGTCGAGACAGCACGGGAAATGGAGCGGTCGTCGGCTAGCTAAATCGGGCAACTCAAACACACACATATACTAACAGACATCAGGACAAGCACGGATAGACCCTACACAAGATCGATCACAAATAAACACACAATCACTAACCTAACATCACAATAATGCTACTCAATCTAACACATATAACCACTTAACATAGCTAAACAAAATCACAATTGACAAGTACTAACACATATAACAATTAGCACTACCAAAAATACTCCTAACAGAACACAAAATTGCACAATTATCACCATATCACAGAGCATATATCACAATAATGAATATCCACTATTCTCGTGCACACATCACGGTTTTCGAACAAAATCCACAATTCACCATCACAGATAGCATTCACAGTTCACAAGTTGGCATTCAAAGTTCAATGTCTCATCGAACCAAATCACAAATTAACATAAACCATTATCGCTTAGATTGAAAAGTGATTAAGAAAAGCATCAAGAAAGGGAGAGGAGCTGGGGTAAACCGAAAGCAGAGAAGCGGCTTGCCATGTGCCGTAGAGGAAGCAGGGGAAGCCGAGAGGGGTTGAAGAAGATGTAGTCGGTGGAGGAGCACACGTCGGAGAAGAGAAAGAAGTCGGAGCTCGGTGAAGGTGTTGGCCGTAGAGGAAGGGGGTTGCCGTGCCTTCGCCGTCGGTGTCGATGCTGGCGGAGACCGGTGTCGGAGTAGCAGGGCGAGGCGTGATGGAGGAAGAAGGGCCGTCGGTGAGATGGGCTGCTGAGGTCGTCGGTGGTGGCGAAGAAGAGCCGTGGTGGTGGATCTCATGTGGCAAGGCCGAGGTGGGCAAGAGGAGCGGCGGCGGAGAGAGGAGAGGCGCGGCCGGAGACTGAGGATGAGGGAGAGAAGCAAATAGGGGCTAGGGAAGAAGGAAAGCGGCGACACACGGGAGGAGGTGCGGCGGTGGAGAAGAAGAGGAAGGGGTGGCGCGGTGGCTAGTCGGAGAGGAGCGGGAAGATGATCGGAGGTAGCGAGAAGAAGAGAGGGAGAAGCGGCGGCGGAGAGGAAGGCGGAGAGGGGAGCGGTGGTTGGTCGCCGGCGAGTCTGACCGACCCTCGTCGGCGCCGGAGAAGGAGAGGCATCGGGGGAAGGAGAGCAAAAAAAGGGGGGAGAAGACAAGAAAATGGCCGGCTCGGGTGAAATTGCGGCGGCAGATAGGGTTATGTGAACGGTGGGGAATTTTAGAATTTTGCGTTTTAGTCCTCCCACTTTTTGGTATTTACAATGAGGTCCTTCTTCCTTTTACTTTCTTCTGTTCTGGCCCTCTAGAAGTCCAATTGCATCGCGGTTTGATCCTGCGCATCCGTGACTCCGCACATCTGTACGGAGCAGTCTAGAAAGTCTAGATTTGTCGTTTATGCGACTCGATCGCGCTGGCCTGCAGAAAAATATAAAATAGTTCATTTCGAGCAATTAAATATGGAAAAACGCATAAATAATGATAAATAGTCCTAAAATATGAAAAATATGAGGGTAAAATGACGGTTAAATATATGCAAATATGATACATATCAGCAAATAACCCTTGGGACGCACGATCGGATCGTAGTCACATCCAAGAAAGAATAGTCACTAGCTAGAATGCATGCTAGATAGATAACAATTTTACCTCGATCATATCTATGCGAGATAATAGTTCATTTCGGGGGAAGGATAACAATATATGTGTGCCGTACACAGTTGCGCTGCTCGTCGCCTCCGCCTTCCTCCTCGCGCTCATCGCCTTCGGCCTCTTCTCGCTCCCGGTATCCGCCCCAACCGGCGGCGAGACCGACTCCCGCCCCACGCGCCCTCGCGGCCGCCGCGACCTCAGGTGAGTTAAGAGGGCTTCGTGTTCTGTTCCCCCCCTGCGCTGTACTTGTCCAGATTTGGCTCGATCTGGCGCTGATCCCGGCGATCGTTTCTGTCCTCGGAAGCAGCGAGGGGTTGGGAGAGCGGGGCGCACAGTGGACGGAGGTGATCTCGTGGGAGCCCAGGGCATTCGTCCACCACAACTTCCTGGTAGCAAATGCTGCGCTCTCCGCGTTCACTTCAGAATTACTGCTATGATTCATTGGTTCCTGCATTCATGTTGCTCTCTGTATTGCGAATTTTATTGGAATATTTACTGTTTAGCTCAATTATGGAGTGCGAGGGTGTGTTGGAATATTCACTTCAGAATATTTACTGTCTAGTTTCCAGTGGTGTGTGTAACTGTTTGTTTTACCTAGGGCACCGCGTTGCCTACGGATGGAAGGCGCACTATGTTATGATTGTGTCGCACATTATTGTAAAAGCTCTCATGCAAGTATATGTGACTTAGGGCATCCACAGTGTATAAAAGCAGAGGGTCCTAAGCCACCTTAATGTTGACCTTATACATTACAGGGGTGATCTTAAGCAGGCCATAAGCAAAAAAACCTTAAGACCAATCCTCAAGCTAAAGACCTGACCACAAGCATTAAAATACAATTTTTCTTTATCTGCCAAGTGGGACCATCTTAAGGTCCATTTGGTTTTATACATTAAAGCGTTGGCCTTAAGGTTTAGATGGGATCCACCTTAAGATCTCTTAGGTTATATACACTATGGATGCCCTTAGTGATTCTAATAAATGTCATTTTTTAGGTAGACCGTGTTGTTTGTGCAATTCCATGCCGTTTACCACAGGAACAATTCTTTAGTGTCTTACCTCAAATGTTCCTTGTGTGCAATTGTTTGTATGAGTTTTGAGTGTTTGTTTGCCATAACCCCCCTATTGCTTGTTAGTTTAGCATCCAATATTCTGTGTGATTTAACTTTGTCAGATTGCTGATAATTTGTTCCTTTCATTAGTCCAAGGAAGAGTGTGAGTACTTAATTGGATTGGCCAAGCCTCACATGGTGAAATCAACGGTTGTTGATAGCGCTACCGGTAAAAGCAAGGACAGCAGGGTTCGCACTAGTTCAGGCATGTTTCTTCAAAGAGGACGAGACAAGGTTATTCGGGCCATTGAAAAGAGGATAGCCGATTACACCTTCATACCTGTAGGTGTGTAATTATTGAAATGTTCTGTGTTTGGTTATATTCTTTCCATGAACTAACCAAATTCGTAGTGTGATCTCCCAGTTGATATACTAAGATAAGGTATACAGAGAATTTTCACCCACATAACACTTAGGGCAGTCTGACGGTTGTGTCTTCTTAGTTCTTGATAGCATTACATAGGTGCTTAAGTTTTGTCAGCATGCAAGTATTATGGCATTGGATCGTGACATGCAGTCCCAACAATGTAGTTTTTAACATCTTCTGCTTTTATCCTTTGAAGATTTATTAGGTTTGTTTAATCATATTTATCCATGCTGGCTACAGAACACGGAGAGGGACTCCAAGTTCTGCACTATGAAGCTGGGCAGAAGTATGAACCTCACTTTTGTTAGAGATATGATTGCATTGTATTAGGATAGTTTGGATTCTTTCCATACATGTGCTCTTTTCTTATATGTATTCTTTCCATATTGTCATCCTGTACTCGTGTATATATACCGGCCCTTTGGCCTCATATGAATATAAGCGCTATTCATAACATGGTATCAGAGCGTACCTAGATTTTTCGTCGCTCCGTTTGTCGTGCCGCACGCCGGCCTCCATCTGCGCCAAGACGTCGGCCTCCCGCCGACGCCGGCCTCCTCCGCAGACGTCGGCCTCCCGCCAGACGCCGCCGCCACCGCCTGGATCGCGCCGACTCACCGCCGCCTCGCCCCTGGTGCGGTCTCAGTCCGCCGCCCGGCCGCCGCCGCCCCGCCGGCCTCCCGATCCGCCGTCCCTCCGCCAACTCCGCCCCTTGCTCTTCCGCTCCGCCTGCGGCCGTCTGTAGGATCAAGGATACCGACTAGAGGGGGGTGAATAGGCGGTTTTTAAATTTTCTTTTCAACTAGGCTAAATTTCTTTAAATCTAAGAACAAGAATGAAAGATAATTTAAGCCTACACAATACTAGTCAAGCATATAACAATACTAGTTCTAACAAGGGCAAAGCAAAGTAGTAAGCAAGTAAACTTAGAGCTATTTGAAAGCAAAAGAGAGATGTGCACACTTCGATGTTTTTACCGTGGTATCGAAACTTGCTTGGGCCCCACTAGTCCACGTTGAGGTTAGCTCGAGCGAATCGAACCGGCTCCACAAATTAAGTCAAGCACCTCGATCACTAGAGGTAGCTCTTCCCCGCTCCGGGTAGGCGAGCTCCAACCTTCACAAGAAAACCAGGTCTCCTCACAATCTTCTTTGAGAAGATCACCGATCAAGCTTCTCCCAATCGTCCAGGTGCCGGCAAGCACCAAGAGTAACAAATCACGAGTTTCGCTTGATTGCAAACTAGTGCCAAGGATCAAACTAGTGAATGCTATGCACTTTTTGCTCAAACACCTCAAATGAATGCTCAAGAGTGAAAGTAGGTGTGGAGTGAATGCCCAATGCTCAAGAATGATCAATAGAGTCTCTAGCACTGCTATGAGCGTTGGTACGGTATTTATACCTTCCACCTACCAAAACTAGTCGTTTGGAACAAATTCCGAAAAATTAGGCGAGCGGAAATCACGGCCCGAGGAAGTGATAGTACCGCTCCCTATCCGACGATCGAACGGCTATGTCGAGCCTCTGCGGTGACCGCTGGTCCGTCGGTGCGCAGACTATCGACGTTGTAGAAGTCCCAGACTACCGCCACCCAGAGTATCAAGAAAGTCGGCGCAGTACTACCGCTGAGCCGAGCTCCAAAAGTCACTGGAAAAAGGCTCGATTCCTCCGAACTACTACGTGGCGTAGGTAGTGCAGCTCGACAATGAACTACCGCCTCCTAAAACTCGGGGGCATCCGGAGGTGCTCTGGAGAAAAGGGTTCGATCCACCTCGGGAACTACACGTGGCGGTAGTACCAGCTCGACAATGAACCACGGTTCCTCGATTTTGGAAATGAGTCCGGAGGGTGCTCTCGAGAAATGGGTCCGCTTGAGGTTCGGAACTTCCGATCGCGGTAGTTCCGATTTTTCCATGCAGTACTACCGCTCGACGGTAGTACCGACGTTGAAAACTCATGAACTACCGCACGTCCGACGAGTACGCTTTTGGCTTTTAAAACAGATTTTCAAGAATGCATGATCCTAGTTGATCCATGGACACTTAAGAATTGCTATCAAGCTACTTGCCATGATCCTCTTTATGGTACGATTATTTATCCTATAATCCGGTCTTCCACCATTCTTCTAAGACCCAGAAATTGAAAAGAGGATCCTATTCTACAAATACCTCTATCTTGAACCATGTTTGATCTTCGTCCTTATCCTTTGGCTTGCATTTGTCAACCATAACCTGGACTTAACCTTTAAACACTCATTAAACAGTTAGTCCCATATTCATATAAGCTCATTAATTACCACAATCATTTTTAGGGGCCTAGATGCTTTCACCGTCGCTCACGCCGGACCGCTGTCGCGACTCTTTGCTCGGGACCGACGCCAGGCCTCCCGGCCCCGGCCCTTCACCCAGGCTCGGATCCGCTCTCCCGCCGCCTCTGCTGTCTGTGCCGACCGCTTACGCTGTGCCAGCCGGCTCTCGCCGCCCGGACGCCTCCTGCCGCCCGCCCGGCCGCTGCTGCCTGGGGAACCTTAGTTCCCGTTTCCTTCTTTCGGCTCGAGTGGGTCAAGGGTTCTATTTAAGCCGGTTCAAAAATGTCGATCTAACCGCCGCCGTCCGTAGCCCGTTAGAACCGTTGCCTTGGTCGCCGCACCGCCCAGATCCGCCACCGATGGTTTTCGTCACCGAGTGGTACCGGGTCGCTACCACTTCCTCTCGTGCTCGCCGATCGTCCACCTACTACACCGATCGCTCCATGCTTCAAAGACACCGCCACCTCCACGGCCGCCACGGTGGTGATGGCGCCTTCTTCATCGGCGGTGGCGGCCCTCATCGCCTCCTCTCTGCGACAAGGTCGGCCACGTTGAGTCGGTGCTATAAAAGCGGCGGATCTTTCACGACGTTCTTCTACTAGCACCAAGATCGGTGCTTCTACATCGACGCTGATCGACTCCTTCAGCAGCCTTCTCTCACCGGCGTGAGATAGCGGACTTTGACGCTTGCTTACCGCCGGGTTCTTCTCTCTGATTCTGCAGTTCCTACATTGACGTCACATCGACTCCTTCAGCGGTTTCTCTCGAAAGCGTGATATAGTCGGACTTGACCCTACTTGCTACTTCGAGTTCTCCTCGATGTGTTCTCGTTACGCTCACATCGACTCTTCGTGTCACCGCGAAACCACCACCTCTACATCAGCACCTCCCATGGATTCTTGATTCGAGCATCTTTTCATATGACTCCGATTCTTCTACTTTGTCCTTCATTACACCTCTTGATTCCCCGCCGTTGTTCTTACCGATGGTACCTCTCTTCGTGTCTCGGTCGAGGACCTCTTAGCAACTCATCTTTTCATGTTCCTCTGTTGCTCATGTTCCTCGCCTTACCATGCGACTTCTTTTCTGTGGGGACATCGATCTTGGTTGTCGAATCATTCTCGATTCGACTCTTGTTGTGTTCGGGACCGCCACACGGAGCCCCGATTGGTTCGCCCTCTGCGTCTTGACTCACAACGTCTTTGGGAGCTTGACGGCTTCACCTTCCTTCCGCCGCCACCGTCCGCCGCCGGTCTCTCCGCTTCTTCCACTCCGCTCACCGGCTCTTTCCAGCAGTGGCATCATCGTCTTGGCCATCGTGTGGATCTCGGTTGTCGCCTCTAGTTCGTCGTGGCCTTCGGGGTCCGCTCGAGACGTGTCTTTAGATTGTCGTACGTAAGTTAGGCAAAGATTGACTTCCTTATCCTCATAGTGAGTCGGTGTCTCGGCGTCCTTTCGATCTTGTTCATTCGATGTTTGGGGTCCAACCCCTTTGTTTCGAAAGGAGGTCATCGATACTATATCATATTTATAGATGATTTTCTCGCCACACTTGGATATACTTCATGTCTTCTCGTGGTGAGGCCTTGTCTATCTATAAACAGTTTGCCACTATGGTTCGTGACTCGTTCTCCACTCCTATTCGTGTCTTCGTGGCCGACTACTGGCGAGTACCTCTCATCACTGCGCAGCCTTCCTTGCGAAAGGTGGCACTCTCGCCGATTCTCTTGTCCCGGTGCTCATGCTCGAATGGTGTTCCGGCGCAAGCATCGTCACCTCCTTGAGTCGGCTCGCACACGATGATTGCCGCCTATTCCACCTCACTTTGGGCCGAGGTCGCTTCCACTACCACCTATCTCGTCAACATCCGGCCTTCCTCCGCTCTTCGTGGTGCAACACCATTGAGCGTCTCGTGGTCTCCTTCCCGACTACTCGCCTTCGTCTGTTTGGGCTGCGTTTGCTACGTTCTTCTCGCCCCTGAACGCACCAAACTAACCTTTCGATCTGTTGAGTGTGTTTTCAGGATACAGGTCGAGCACAAGGGCTATCGGTCTTGGGATCTGTTGGTCGACGGATGCGGATCTCTCGGGATGTGACTTTCGACGAGTCTCGCCCCTTCTACCCACGCCCTACCTCTCCTTCGACTTCCTCGTGGAGTCTCTCTTTTTGAACTTTCCGGATACACCTATCTCTGCCTTGCCCTCGTTCACCCGTCCCACTGAGTCCACCCGTCCCACTGAGTCCACCCGTCCCACTGAGTCCCCACCTATTTCTCCTGTGGCCTCTCCGCCGTTGTCGCCTCCGCGGCTCCTCGTGCCCCCACTACACTAGTCTACACTCGTCGACCTCGTGTTGAGGATCTTCCGATGAGCCATCTTCTTCGATGATTCATCTTCGATGCACCATCTTCCCCGATGGGTCATCTCTCCTCCTCGCCACGCCTCCGCGATCGCCCGCGCCTTACCGCCTGCTTTTGCCTTTCTTGGCGCAGACTACTCAGAAGCTCTGCTCTTCACGGGATGTCGCTACTCACCCCGAGTGGCGACATGCCATGGCCGAGAGAGATTTGCTCTTGAGCGCATTGGTACTCGGGATCTTGTTCCCTTTCCATCTCACTCTCGTCCCATCACGTGTAAGTGGGTCTATAAGATTAAGACTCGCTCGATGGTTCTCTTGAGCGCTATAAGGCGCGTCTTGTTGCCGTGGTTTCCAAGAAGAGCATGGTCGTGACTACGACGAGACTTTTGCTCCCGTGGCTCACATGACCACCGTTCGCACTCTTCTTTCGGTGGCGCCATTCGCCACCGGTCTGCATTCTCGCCTTGATGTCAAGAATGCCTTTCTTAATGGCGATTTACGTGAGGAGGTCTACATGCATCCGCCACCGGGTATTCATTCTCGAGGGCATGGTGCATCGCCTTCGCCGCTCTCTATGGCCTTAAGCAAGCCCTCGTGCTTGGTTTGAGCGCTTCTCCTCCGTGGTCACTGCTGCTTTGGTTTTCAATGAGTGATCATGATCCTGCGCTCTTTGTCCACACTTCGCCTCGTGGTGGACTCTTCTTCTTCTATATGTTGATGATATGATCATTCATTCGGAGATGATTCGAGTACATTGCCTTTGTCAAGGCTCGTCTTAGTGAGCAGTTCCTTTTGTCGGATCTTGGTCCTCTTCGTTACTTCCTTGGGATTGAGGTTACGTCCACTCGGATGGTTTCTTTATGTCCCAAGAGAAGTATATTCAGATCTTTTGATCGCGCTTCCTCACCGATCGACAGTCTTGTTGAGACTCCCATGGAGCTCAATGTTCATCTCCAAACCCTCGATGGCGAGCCTCTTTCGATCCGACTCGCTATCGCCATCTTGTTGGGAGTCTTGTCTACCTTGTCGTTACTCGTCCGGATATCACTTATCCAGCTCACATTCGAGTCGATTCGTTTCGCTCCCACTCGGGTCCACTCTGACCACCTTCTTCGAGTCTGCGATACCTTCGTGGGACTATCTCGTCGTCTCTTCTTTCCACGCCTAGCTCTTTACGACTTCAGCTTATTCGGATGCTACTTGGGCGATGATCCATCCGATCGCGGTCTATCTCGCCATCGTGTTTTTCTTGGTGGTTCGCTTATTGCACGGAAGACGAAGAAAGCAGACCATGATGTCCCGCTCGAGTGCAGAGGCTGAGTTGCGAGCTATGGCTCTCTTATCAGCAGAGATTACTTGGCTACGGTGGTTACTTGAGGATTTTGGTGTTTCTGTCACTACACCGACTCCTCTCTTGTCAGACAGTACATGTGCTATCAGTATTGCTCGTGATCCTGTGAAGCATGAACTCACCAAGCATATTGGTGTTGATGCTTCCTTCATGAGGTCTTGTGTGCATGATCAGATGGTTGCTCTTCAGTACGTGCCTTCGGAGCTTCAGATAGCGGATTTCTTCACGAAGGCCCGGACCGCGCAAGACAAAGATGGCTTTACCTCTCCAAACTCAGTGTTGTTGATCCACCATGAGTTTGAGGGGGGGTGTTAGAGATATGATTGCATTGTATTAGGATAGTTTGGATTCTTTCCATACATGTGATCTTTCCTTATATGTATTCTTTCCATATTGCCATCTTGTACTCATATATATATACTGGCCCTTTGGCCTCATATGAATATAAGCGCTATTCATAACAACTTTGACTATTTTCTCGATGAGTTCAACACCAACAATAGTGGTCAAAGGATGGCTACTCTTCTGATGTATCTGTAAGTATGACAACATCCATAACATTTTGGTTACACGTGATCTTAATGGAATTCCTAATATGTTCTTGTGAAAATAATTTCAATGGAACAGATCAGATGTTGAAGAAGGCGGTGAGACTATTTTCCCTGACGCAAATGTGAACAGCAGTTCGTTACCATGGTACAATGAGCTTTCGGAGTGTGCCAGAAGAGGTCTTGCTGTCAAACCAAAGATGGGAGATGCACTGCTTTTCTGGAGCATGAAACCAGATGCCACTCTAGACCCATTAAGTTTGCATGGTTAGTCCAATTACTTGTCCGCTGTTCTTGTTACCTTTTTTTCCTGGACGCCGAAATGTTTGCAGGACCTGAAGGATATTAGACTTGTCAGCTTTGACGCTCTTGGAAACTTCTTCCTGTTAACGTTTAACTGATGCTCTTCCAGTTCTTTGCATGTGTTATATATGCTCTGAGCGCAATCCTCTTACAAATTTGCTTACATCACATTACTCTTGCAGGGGGGTGTCCTGTTATTAAAGGGAATAAATGGTCATCAACCAAGTGGATGCACGTCCATGAGTACAAAGCTTGAGCTTTCTGAAGTCATGATACCAAAGGTATCTTCTACTGTTCCCAGTGGATCTATATTTGTGCAAGCTGTAAAGCTGGTGTTGCTACTGCAGTTAATTTGCTAACAAGTAGTATTGGTCCTCTTGGGAGACACTTCGACCCTATCATTCTTTGCACTGAGATTCATGAAATAATGTGGCTTTGATGAAGTAAATTTGCACCCATGCTTTGCATTTTTTCCCTCCTTTAGTTATTACTCCTAGGCATGTAGTCTGTAGCCAACATGATCCTCCCGCTCCTCACTTATTTTGATTACTTGAGTGTGACAGTTAACAATGCATACCTTAATCCTCGTACTCAGATATTTTGATCCATAAATTGGGGGGCTGAGGAGGACGGTTTGAAACATATGGTGTTTGTGTTGTAGCTCATTGGTGTCACTGGAAGGTGTTAAGGGTATTAGAGATAGAATAGGAATCGGCATATACCCTTGTAATATCCCTTTGTACTCTCTATATATATTGTCCATTGGGCCTACTCAGTATACACAATATTCACAACATGGTATCAGAGCTTAGGTTGAAATCCTAATCTCGATCTACTTCCGCTCATCTTTCGCATCTGCTGCCCCCGGGAGCAGAGATTGATTCTCCCGAGGGTGGCCACTTCTTCAACGGTCTCTTTGTGTCCACCTCGTGCTCTTGGGGAAGCCACCGAGCTCTCCTTCCGCGACGTCGGGCTGGACACCATCGACTCCGCCGCCGGTCTCGCCTCGCCCGGATCCAGCCTCCGTGCCAGATCCGGCTCGCCGCCGTCGCCATGAGATCTTCCGCCGATGTCGGCCATCACTCGTGGTCGCCGTCCCCAATCGACCGCCGTCTCCCTCCCGAGACTGCCGCCGCCTCAAGAGGAGCCGACGCACATCGGCTTGCCAAGGACGCCGCCATCGGTGCTCGCCATCGCCAGCCGCCTGCGAATCCACCGCCGGATCCGGCCTTCTCGGGCCGGATCGGCGATCTCCGGTGCGAGGCCGCCGAGCCGTCATCCGCGCCATTGTCGCCTCGGCCACCGCCGCTAGGCCGACTATTGCTGAATCCGGCGGCCACGCTCGGATCCGCCGATGTGCCTCGATCCGCCTCCGCCACCGGATCTCGAACTCGCGCCGCCTCTGCCGGCCGGCCACCGCCACCCCGCCGGATCTGGGCTCGACGCCGCCTCGCCGGCTGCCGTGCCGTGCCTCGCGCCGTGCTGCCGCCGGACGCCGCCTCCGGCTGCCGTGCCCGCGTCTCGCGCCCGCCGCCACCTCCGTTCTCGGCTTTTCCTTCTCCCGCCACCTCCCGTTGGAGCCCGCCGCTCCCCTCCTCTCTGAGCGAGGGAGAAAGACAGGAGGGAGGGCGAGGTGAATCCCTCACGGGAGAGGGAGGAGATGAGGGAGCGCGCTTCGGGGAGGGGAGTGTGCGAGGAGAGTGAGGAGAGAGGGAGCGCGGACGTCGACTTGAGGATGAGTTAGTCTCTGCTAGTATTAGTTCTTTGCTACTAGCATCTGCTATTTTTTGCGTTTTTTTTTGTCGTGAGTCTTCCGTTGCGTCCATTTAAATCCGTTGTTTCTAATTTTTTAGTTCGTTCAAGCCATGCGAGTCCACAAATTTATTGTCAGTCATAGAAATATTAGAATTTTCTTTTGCATGGCAGCAGCCGCCGCTCTACTCTCTGAGCCGCGTGCAGATCGTAGAAGTCATTATGATGCCGCCGCTTTGAGTTTCTAAGGCCATCGTGCGTCTTCTGCACCTTGTGCACTGCTCCGTTGCCGTCTTGGGTTTTGATCTGCGCCGCCATGCTTCTATCTATTCCTTTTCGGCTTGATTTGACATTTTATTCCAAAAACTGCATGCAACGACGACATTATCAAGACTCAGACGTCGGATATTTCTTGTTTTAGTATTAACCTTTTTTCAAATGCAATGCTATTGCATACGCTTTGCATTTGAGGGGGTGTTAAGGGTATTAGAGATAGAATATGAATCGGTATATTCCCTGTAATATACCTTTGTACTCTCTATATATATTGTCCATTAAGCCTACAGGTATTAGAGATAGAATAGGAATCGACATATTCCGCTGTAATACCCTTAACAGAAGGAAGCTTTCCGATCTAAGGTTTGGCTAAAAAATGTTTGAGCTGATGTGCGGCTACTTTCACTTGCAGATGGATCGTTATGAGCATGTGGTTTGGGGCTCTTTCCAGGATGGCACTTATGTAGGCTTTACAGATCAACGACCGCCGTATTCTTTGCTCCTTGAGGATATAGTACAGCCAACAAGCAGGGGGCTTATACTGTGTTTTTGGAGATGATCCTTGCTGACTTGGCTTTTCTTTTTTGTTGCAGTACCCAACTATAGAGGAATGATGTAGTGTTGGGGGCATAGGATTTGGAAGTTTATTTTGTATGTTTTTCGTGTATTACCCGCTGACATTGGCACCAGTGCTACTGTTGATGTAAGTTGAGTTGGTAATGAATAAAGGGGCTTAGAATTCACCTATATATATATCGTATCAGATCCATTTTTGTGGGGAAGATATATGGTGAACAAGGCATAATTCGTGGGGTTCTTTACCAGAAGGTCAATGCTGTATAGAACAAATATGCTAAAAAAAAGGGGGTTAGTGACTTCATATGCTTGACTGACAGTTAACGATTTCCATTTGCTATGTCATTCTGTTAGTCCAGGCTCCAAAGATGATGCAAAACCATGGATAATTCTGTAAATGGCTTAACGTATGCTATCAGGTGGCTGAACATATGGTCGTGGAAAGTGTCTTTGTTGACTGTGTTGATTGGCAGGCCCTGGAAATGGTAATCAACGCAAAAATGTTCCTGTTAGTTCCATCGAGGATGTATTACTACCGTGTTGTAAAAATTATTGCTTTTGTGTTCTCCTAATGGAAGCATGTACCTCAAACCTTATGCCTTTTGCTTTATGAATGGATAAATGGAAGCATGTACCTGAAGCGTGCATATTTTTTGTGAAAATTTTTATAGGATTTCTGTTCATGAGAATTGAGATGTGGGCTATGTGCTGTCTCTTTAGTCATTAATGTCCAGTGTAGGCTGCAATTTCTTATATTTGTGGAACAAACTCAAGCTCCTGATATGGGTTCCAATCATAGAAAGCAGCTGCAAGCAACAGTATCAGGATGGCAAGAAAACATTTGCAAACTCTGAACAGTACCAGGTAATTCACTGCTACCAAGAAGAAGAAGAAGAATAAGAAAACATTTGCAAACTCTGAACAGTATCAGATTCACTGCTGTCTGGAATTTAATTGGAGTCATCACAACCTGGCACTGTCCAGGACAACAAGACATGCACATATGGTACTTCCACAAACACAACAGCACTCAACTTAATTTATACAATAATCTCATTCCAATCAGTGATTACACAGAGATCAACAGTGTGACAGTACATGTAAAATACAAAAGCACTCTGCTACGTCTAAAATGTTTACTTCAGTTGCTTGATACCGGATTCAACTGCATCCTTGCTACAGCGAGCAGTGCGGATCAATTGGCTGCGTGGAGGCCGCCGTCGCAGGCCTAAGTTGGCAAATCACGGTCGGTGGTGTGTTCAGTGAGGCGACGGACGCCGTAGACCAGATGAACAACGAAAGAAGAAGAAAAAAAAATCAACATTCCTTTTTCTTTTCTTTTTCTGTTATCACGCTCTCGCTCCTCACGCCCTACATCTTTTCCTCCGAAGCTGATGGCTTTTGGCTTTTGCTATAGTACCTAGCTCTCAAACGGAGTATTTTCTCAAGACGGTGTCTACAAGTTAAACGATGCATACGTTAAAAACCCAACATCTGTACCATCCAAAATCGTAAGTGAGTATTTCTCTTCATAATCTGTATCGTAAACAGGTAAAAAATAAAAAATTCAGCCAAAAGCCATAAACCGCAGCCGTTGCCAAACAGGCCCATAATAATACCTGGACTTCATACGCAGGTAACTTTAATCGGGTTTTCTGCAGGCCTTGGTTACATTTTAGGAGATACCACTCAGCACTGCAGGGATTCTTCTATTTTGTTGTTTTATTCATGCCGAGTGTATTGTCACAAAAATGCTAATAATTGTTTACTCGGTATTTGAAAGCAGCTTTCTTTGTTGCAGTTGTAAGTTCTCGAGGATTATCTATGTTTACTGCCCTAGGAATTTGAATATAGGTTTCTTAATAAACCAGTGGAGGAGACGACGAAGTGGGCTTCATTCGAAACGGGCCCAACCAAAGCAGCAGAGACCACTAGAGCGTAGAGCCTCTCCTCTCGCGAACCCCACCCACCACCACCACCACCGTCCTCCCTCCCCAGCGCCGACCATGGTTGAACCCTCTCCCGCCCCACCCACCAACCCTACCTCCGACCTTCCCAACGGATCCTCCGACAGGAACAAGTCGCGCGCGAGCGACCGCCGCCGCCGCCGCCGAAAGCAGAAGAAGAACAAACCCTCGTCCAACGCCGCCGATGCGGGCGGGGACTCCGAGGCAGACGAGGAGACCGCCGATCCCAAACCCCAGGTACGGGGAGCACCTCATGCTCATAGATGTTTGGGTTAGTCATGGTTTCTGCTTGCCTGACCTTCCAAGCCGCAGGTGGAGGTCGAGGTGGAGTACGTGCCGGAGCAGGCCGACCCGGACGACGCCCTCCTCGCCGACTTCAAGGTCATCTTCGAAAAGTTCACCTTCAAGGACTCCACCGCTGCTGCCGAGGTATCCGAGCACATCCCCATGTTTTTTTTATTTAATTCGCCCTTTGGAATCGACGATACCCAAAGCGCTATGGAATTTCTCATGCTGCAAGTTTAGCTGCTTTTCAGTGCAACCAGTACTCCCATTGCCCTGCAGATCTACAGTAATTTGATAATAGGTGGGGTGTTATTTTGCTGATAGGATGGTGAGAAGAAGGATGAGGCTGCCACTGATGCGGCAAAGAAGGGGGCGGGATCCGATTCCGAGGATGACGAGCAGGAGACCCAGCAGAAGAAGGAAGGGGGCCTGTCCAATAAGCAGAAGAAAGTTTGTTCTTTGTCTCTGCCTGTTGTTAATAACATGTTGTCGAGGCTTATTTAGTTTTGTGTGGTCCTCACCTTAAATTGGTGTTTGGTTTGCGTTTTGAAGTTACAACGAAGGATGAACATTGCCAAGTTGAAACAGATATGCAACAGGCCCGACGTCGTTGAAGTAAGCCACCACCTTTTCTTGTAATTAAGTGCGATGGGCGGTTTGATGTGCCTATATTTATCTGAATGAATGTGTTGTTTCTTCCTGTCATACTTGTCCATCTAGAGTTGCATTGTCAAGGGCTGGCAATGCTAGTATATGGGTAGATCTGAAGTGAATGCACACATATGTCCAACAACGCCCCATTGCTCATTGTCATTAGTTGAAAAAAATTAAAATTGCTTCTCATACTTTGTTGCATCAATTTCATTCATGAACGGAACCTTTCTCATCTGGCTAGTACCATTATCATTAGCCGCGCTAGTGGTAACATCACACCTTGTATTGTTCTTGGTCCCTAGCAGTGTTTGCTAAGGCTTTGTTGGGCATTATTTTAAGTTTTCTGTTTTATCCGAGTAAATGATATGTATGTAGTAAGGTTCAAGACAACTTGAAAGGTTGTCTTGTTGGTGGGTTACTAGGCAAGTGTGTTACTGTTAGCAACCTTTTTTTTACCTTTCACATTTCCAAGATTAAAATATCCTTTTCGTAGGAAAGGCTATGGCAGCATGCACACCACACACATGTACCAGGACTGCTGTATTGGTGGGTGTAAACATAAGAAATGGTCATGATCTTATTTAAGAAAGTGAATGGAAGAAAAATAACATCACTAAACTTTTCCATGGCTGTTGTCATCTGTTTTAACTCTTTATGCCATTAACTGTGTAAAGTTGTTTATGGATGACTTTCATTTGATGCAACTGTGTTCTTCCTGCTAGGTCTGGGATGCGACTGCATCAGATCCCAAGTTACTTGTCCATCTGAAGTCTTACAGGAATACTGTACCTGTCCCAAGGCATTGGTGTCAAAAACGGAAATTCTTGCAGGTTTGTGATACATCTACCATCACTAAGGACCACGTTGTTTTGCATAATTATTTAACAAGCACTGCTTCCGTGCTCCTCTGAAAAATAAACTGCACAAGTTGTAAATTGTAAATCAGACCATCATTTTGCTTCAAAATCCACTTCTAAAAGCGTCGAGGTACCTCCCTTAATTAATATCTAATAAGAGTTTGATATGGAAGGGGTGAGGGAACATAATGTCGATAAGGTTTCACCCATATTGTACAAATATGTAATTCTTGCAAATGAATGAAGCACTGAACACCTGCTCTTGCAAATGAATGAAGCAGCCAGCACTCAGCAATTCAGCATAGCAACCAGGAAGCCTGAGTATAGAATCCAGTATCAGCCATCAGCAATCAGCCATCATCAATCAGAAAATTAATACAATGCTAGATAGAAAATTAACACAACAACCATGCTATGATAGACTGATAGGCAACAGCCAACAGGCAGCAACGTCCGAAAAAGGAGCCTTGATGTTTCATGCCAATGATAGATTACAAACCTGAAGAATAAAACATCCTCGCAATCATACCATCCAATTGTTGCCGAGTTTCATTGTTGAAAGCTCTCTCCAAGGATGAAATTCCCCTCCGTTTAGTGCCCATGCTAGATGAAGCAATACTAACGCTAGGTAATGAGTAATGACACACGTTAACTATCCTCTGTTGGAACAAAACAAGCACTGAAAGCATGAATTGATTCACACATCTAATTGATTCATCATTCCTGCCAATGAACTACGTATGCCTCAAAAGTTCACTCTGTAACTGTAATACAAGAAGCTACAGACTCTGTAGCTTCACACATCTAATTGATTCACACATCACACAAAAGCATGAAAGTAACTACATGGAAATTGAAGAAACAAACACAAATTAACTGCAGTTAAGTTGGGACCTAGGACCTTAGCCGGCTGCTGGGGAAGGATCTGGCCGCCGCCCGCCGGGATCTGGGGAGCTGCCGCCAGGAGAAGAGAGGAGCCGGAGGACAAAGGAGGCGAGGACCACGCGAAGTGGAGGGCTGGAGGAGTAGCGCTTGGAGGAGAGAGGAGGCAACAAGGCTGGCCGTCGGGGAAGGATCCGTCTGCCGGGATCTGGAAGCCGGCCGCCTGGCCGCCTGGAGGCGAGAGGATGCGGAGAGAGGAGGCGACGAGGCTGGCCGGCTGCCGGGGAAGGATCTGCCTGCTGGGATCTGGAAGCTGGCCACCTGGAGGAGAGAGGACGCGGAGAGAGGAGGCGAGGAGCACACAAGTGGAGGGCTGGACTGCTGGGGGCGCACGGAGATGGATTAGGGTTATTTCATACTGGGCCATGCCGTATCGTGTACATGGGCTAATACGTATCCATCGCATGTCGAATATGTGTCCGAAACGAAAGTTAATTTTTTTTAATCGTTTATTTTTGGACACGTCACCAATACGTGTCCATGCTGTGTCCATGTCCGACACGAACACGGCGTCTTCCCCACGTATCCATGCATCGTAGACGAGCATATGATCTGTCCAAGTCAGTGCAGATAGTTTTTTATATCTCAGTTCATCTATATTTTCCAGTTCAGATTTTACACCACCATGTTGTTTCTTTCAGGGCAAGAGAGGTATTGAGAAACAACCTTTCCAACTTCCCGACTTCATTGCTGCAACTGGAATAGAAAAAATAAGACAGGTAGCTTAATATCTTGGTTCTTTGTACCAGTGCTAAGGGACACGATATCTTCTCCCTTGTCAACTTGGTAACTTTAGGAGCTGTGTGTTGTTTGAATTTCTTTTGTATTTCACAATTTCTAAGTGGCTATCCAAATGCATTGTTCAGGCATATATTGAGAAGGAGGATAGCAAAAAGTTGAAGCAGAAGCAGCGGGAGCGTATGCAGCCCAAAATGGGCAAGATGGATATAGATTATCAGGTCAGTTCATTCCCGTTGAAGGCAGTTTAAATATATAGAAGCCTAATGGCGACAGATATTTATGTTTTGTCATAAGCCCACATTCTGGTAAGTTGATTTTCCCACATTTCTCTGAGACCATGAATAGCATATTCCTGTGTTTTCTCCTTGTTCTATACTTCCATCTACATGCACACTGTGTGGTTTGTCAGGTGTTCTATTAACTTGAATTTTTGGCATGCAAACCTAATGCCTGTGCAAGTGCCAGTTGTTGTGGCTTGTTGTCTCTAAATTTAGGGTACTAATGGTGATAGTGTTCATGTGGAAGTGTCTTAGGGCCTGTTCTTTTTGGCTGCGGCTTGTGACTTTTGGCTGCGGCTTGTGACTTCTAGACTGTTTGTGTGAGATATTACAGAGTAACAGAAACTCGCATACGGTTTTTGGCTATATAAATGAAGTCAGCAAAGTATGTACTACAATTAACTAGTAGACCTTATCTTGAAAAGATATTTCGTTTAAAGAGCTAGTTACTGTAGAAAAGCCGAAAAGCAGCTTTTAGAAGCTGAAAAGAACAGGGCCTTAACTGATATAGTAGGATGTATTTGTTTCATATTTTCAGACTTCAGACCTGAGTTATTAACTCCTGACATGATTGACATGCAGGACAGATAAGTCTTACCATCATTTTGTTGTGTGCAGGTTTTGCATGATGCCTTCTTCAAATATCAAACAAAGCCAAAATTGACTAGTCATGGTGACCTGTATTACGAAGGGAAAGAATTTGAGGTACTTTTGCTTCATTATCTTACTTCTTGATATATCAGCAACAGAGATAATTGATAATTGTTCGGGAGGTTCAGACATCCGCATTTTAAAACCTGGCTCACTGAGCATAATGCTATACATGTATGCACTTAACAGGTCAAACTTAGGGAAATGAAGCCAGGTATGCTGTCCCGAGAACTTAAAGAAGCTCTTGGTATGCCTGATGGTGCACCACCTCCATGGCTTATAAACATGCAGGTATTGTTCTTAAACAAAAAAAAAAATTTCTCCATGCAGCTGATGTTCTGGTTGACAACTCCTTTTGTTACTGGCCAACTGACACGAAATAATTTTGGCAGAGATATGGTCCTCCTCCCTCTTATCCTCAGCTGAAGATTCCTGGTCTGAATGCTCCGATTCCTCCTGGTGCTAGTTTTGGTTATCGACCTGGGGAATGGGGTAAACCTCCGGTTGATGAGGTATGCCAAATGTCACATTTGCCCTTTGTGGGCTCAGCTCTAGTGAAATGCTTTATTTAATCAACTTTCATATTTCTTTACTGATCTATTCTCTTGTTTCGGCTAACAGCATGGACGCCCCTTATATGGAGATGTTTTTGGAGTGCTACAACAGGATGAACCTAATTATGAGGTATGTTCAATCGGCTATTTTTTTTTATTGTTTGAGGCAAATTTCTGGGATTTGCTGAAGCCATTAGTTAGCTGACTGTTGTGCTGCACTGTGTTCCAGGAGGAGCCTGTTGACCGCAGCAAGCACTGGGGAGACTTGGAGGAGGAAGAGGAGGAGGAGGAGGAAGAGGAGGAGGAGGAGGAGGAAGAGCCTATGGAAGACGAAGACATGGAAGAAGGCATTCAATCTGTCGACACCATCTCAAGGTGGATGGCTTGATTAAGTTCTTTCTTTAAAATAAGGAACTCGGTTATGACACTTCTGTTAATAGCACTCCAACTGGCGTGGAAACACCTGACGTGATCGATCTTCGGAAGCTACAGAGGAAAGAGCCTGAAAGGCAAACAGAAAAGCAGCTGTACCAGGTGAGGATTGGCCAGCAATTTTTGTGGCACTTCAGGCTATGTATTGTTATGGAGTTTTAAAGTGGCTTATTGCAGTTCTTAACCAACATTTTGTCCTTTTTCATCTGCAGGTTCTTGAGCAGAAAGAGGAAAGAATTGCCCCTGGGACGCTCTATGGATCAAGCCATACGTATGTAACAATAATAAAACCTAGTTACCTGTATCATATTTTCTGATGGTTTCCTGTTCAATCGAACCATATGGATAACCCATCTCGCATCTTGCTGCCTTTACAGGTATGTGCTCGGGGCACAGGATAAAGCTGCTCCCAAAAGGGTGAGCTTTGAAGTCCCTTGCACTATGTTTACAAGTAGTTTCGTTCCACTGAGCTTTTCTTGTGGTTCTCTTTTGCAGGTTGATCTTCTTAAGAATCAAAAGTCCGATAAAGTGGATGTCACCATACAGCCTGAGGAACTGGAAGTTATGGATGATGTTTTGGCAGCCAAGTAAGATTACTTTAATTCGGCGTTTGTCAAGCTGAGCCTGTCAAAATTGCTGCAAGTCAAAACGTTTATCCCCCCCTTTTTTTTTACCGTGAAACAGGTATGAAGAAGCACGAGAGGAGGAAAAGCTACGAAATCAGAAGGAAGATTTCAGTGACATGGTGGCGGAGGTACATTCCCTTCCTTAATAACCAACATTTTTCATTGGCTTGCATAGTTTGTCTTGGAGAAGCAACACAAAATTGAACATGTACATTTGCAATTTGCAGAACGCAAGCAAGAGGAAGAGGAAGCAGGAGAAGGAAGGGAAATCGAAAAAGAAGGACTTCAAGTTCTAGTTATTCATCGCGAGGGGATGTCTGCATTTTTTTTATAGTTTGTACTTTAAGAGTATGTGTAGGCATGCATGATTGTAGCTCTATGTATGATATTTTCAGATTATATCATGTTTACTAGACATGTTTTTTTGGCAGCGTTTTCCGTTTCCGTTAGTTGTGGAGGTCAGACGGTCGATCCGTTTGGCGGGCAATGATGATCGATGAACAGCGTTAAGAAAATGGTGGAAAGACAGATTTCTGGTGTCTGAAGCAGCAACCGGCTTTCTGGCAGTCAGATATGCATATGCAAGCGTAGCATTTGGTTAACTTGTAAACCTTTGCCTTGCATTTGGTTAAATACTTTTTGTGCGAGATGAACCATCCCTTTCTTGCAAAGCCTTGGGATTAGAGACCGATTTATCTGGTTGGAGGCCTCGTTTTATAAGTTCATCAGGAATGAGTAGCACTGCATCTGCATGATTCCTCTTGCAGAAACCATCGACAAACCATGAGAACGCGCTATAATTGGGTGAAAATCCTGCGTACAAGAAAGCCAAGATAGAACCCTAATATCATTATTACTATGACTAGATAATCGGTAAACTGCAGTCAAAGTTACCGCAAACTGACTAGATGATCCTCGTACTGCATCCCCTTCCTGCAGTATATATAGGGCGATCATGGTGTAAAAGGAGAACCTGTCCAGCTGCACGCGTGCGGCATGGCGTTGTAGACGTGCGTGTTCATGGCGACCCCATTTCGTCGCACACCTTGCGCGCGGTGGCCGTCATCCGCGACTTGGCAAGCGCGGCGAGGAGCGCGGAGCAGGCGTGGGCGTCGGGCGGCTTCTTACACTGTTAGCTAAACTACAAGTTTCCCGGAGTGAGTTCGTTCCCCCTTTTCTCCTTTTTTTTGTGTAGGACTCGATAGACAACAGGAGGTGATTGGTGTCTTTAAATTCTCACTAAGTATCCATTTAAACGACTGCGACCAACGTGGTCGTAAAATCCACTGACGACCACGACGCTGCCGACAACGTGGTCGTAATGCTACTGCCGACCACGACACTGTAAAAGCAACTGCCGAACAAGTTGCAAGGGCTTAAGATCTCAAAAACCAAACTCAATCTATCTGAATCAAGTGTCAATTACTCATCACAAATATGAAGTCACCTCCATATGGTCTCTCACTTTGCAACTCGAATTGTATGTACATGCAATCCATCACAGCCTACATCCATGTTTCTTACATAGCAGCTCTGTACGGCCCGGTAGCTAGCCCCAAATTCTTTCTTCTCATAGTTGCGATGCAGGAATCACGGACAAATGCATGCTCTAGCTAGTCATTTGCAGCGTCTGTCAGAGGAAGCCGGTACTCCTCGGGCTTCAGAGCCACAGCGAAGTCCGGCAGCGCCGGCACAGTCTCATGGACCCTGCAAATATGCATGCATGCATGTTAAACTTCTAGCTAGTTATGCTCCATCATGGAAGAACACGTACAATTCATGTATATGCGAATGATCAAGTTCATGCATGTTTTCTGTTCAAGTGTGAGCAGTTTATGCAGTTGCTTCTGAGCACATTAATGAACTCAGCGCGTAAGCAGATCAATGAGCAGTATATAGTTCGAGGCTTCAAGCAATATATGTTCTCTTTAAACAAAAGATGGGCCAGTATTTTCAGATCAGTAGCACCTGTCATTGTTGTACAGGTCCTTGTTGATGCGAACTTTGCAGGAAGAGTCCTTCTGGATCTTCTCATGAAGGTACTTCATCGATCCCCACAGAGGCGGGCTTCTGCACAAGCACGTACGCAACAAATATAGCATCAAACTTCTGACATTATCTCTTGTGTATCTGATACTAATTCTGCAGCTAGCCTAGTTTGCTATAGATTTCTAAAGCTTTCGGTAGAAAAACAACGGTAGATATTTCAGCAAAACAA
The DNA here is from genome assembly GCA_036346245.1 of Bonia amplexicaulis. NCBI lineage: Eukaryota > Viridiplantae > Streptophyta > Magnoliopsida > Poales > Poaceae > Bonia > Bonia amplexicaulis. Next base: position 62,773 of record JAYGGG010000620.1, read on the forward strand.
AAGCAGCATGGATGGATAGATTGCCTTGAAACTGGAGGTGCGGCATGGAAGGCTTCACAAACAGCTTTGCTCTCCCTGAGGAACTCCTCTGCGGATTGCAATGCTGCGACGGCCGTCCTATGAGATTTCTCAGTGTTGCCTTCATCAAGGATGAGTCCATGGTAATAGTATGCTGCAGCCTGTAAGATTTTTTGCTTAGTTATAAAACTTACTTCCTTTTCTTTCTATTTATAGAGATTGATAGAATTTAAGGGGTTCACAGCAAATCCTTTTCAGTAACATGAGTATATATGTTTATACAGCAATACCAGAGGTAAATGCAGATTTTGGTTTAGATAGGGAAAAAAAATTATGAGTGCGTGTTTCAGAAATACGAAAAAAGTCTACATACTTTTGCTTCGGTGTGCTTCCACTTAACTAAGAGCCTGTGCTTCTCGGCCCAGCCATCAAGTAGAGGTAGGCCCGCAATGTTTTCATGTGCCTTCAGGTGAAATGAAGATGATTGTACAGATAAAATAAAAAGATTATGAAAAAACTGGATTACTTCTTAATTTCTCAAACTATGCAACAGTAGAATTTGTCGTTTGGTTGGTCCTATTGCTAGACTGCCGGTTAGTTTCAGAGATTTATGTCAACATGAAAACCTTGGTTACTGACCTATACTGGGGTCAGACAATGCTCAGGAGAGAAACAGTTCCAAACCAAACCAGGTCGCAACAGGAGATGAACATCAGCACTACTAATAAGGTGAGAATGCAGGCCACAATGATGGATATATGACGATGAAAGGAAGTTAAACCCAGAAGTACTGATACCAGTTTTAGCAAAGATGAAAAATAATCTGCTTCTGAATTGTCATGAATTATCTTTGTTAGTCAATAACAGTATAGAGAACTGACAAGGGCAAACATAAGCACAGTTCTGATAAAATGCAAAATAATAGCCACAATCAGTAGAACTACCTGCTCCCAGCTCTTGACCATCTCACATGCCAGCCTCCTTTTCACTGCCAGGGTAGCCTTTGGACTGTCGATCGCCAACCCAAGTTGAACATCAATTACCTGGCGACATACGAAATCGTATGACATAGACATTTTAAAAGGATGCACTTTCAGATGTCAAATAGACATAAAAGTCCCATAACTGACATGTATGCAAGGTTATGCGCTGCGCATATAAAAAGCATGATGAACTGACAAGTCAACATCTCAACTGCTATTTTACATGAATCATGTGATTTTAGTTATTGTCAAGAAAGATTCACTTAAGAAAAATACGATAGATAGATGGACAAATGCATTACCTGACCCAGAGCTTGCATGCAGATAGCTTTCAGGACTCCTTCAGCTAGGTCCACAGGAAGACCTTTCCTACACGAAATGGCAGTCAAGAGCAATAACTCCTGCACTAACTACAAAATGGAACACTGCTCGTCAAACTCGTTGCAAGTGAGAAGGGAAGCACACCACCTTTTTTCAGGCGATATCCTAGGAAGAACGTGTTGATTAGCACACTCCAAGTACCCAGCTGCCTTGAGAAATATTTCAATAGAAGCTCGTTTGTTCTCTGGTAAGTATAAAACAGGCAGAACAGTTATAATACTGCAATTGACATCAAGTATAACTGCAGCACCGAAACATTCAGAAGTAATCTATACTGATTCTGAAACAGTGAGGAATGGAGCTTATGGTGGCACAGACCTTCAGATACTTTAGCATGGTATCCCTCAATAGACGTCTTTGGAAGAAGCAAAGAATTTGCTTGAGATAAACGCAGCATAGCCATCATGTGTAGAACCGACAGCACCTCATACCAAACACTGGGCAATGTCGTTTCCTACCAACAAAGACACAGCTTAATCACAATAAGTATCTGTATCCCTCCTACAACAAATGCAAAATGAAAATACACGGATATTTAGGTGCACGCAGACCTCTGCATCATCTTCTTGGTTCATCCATGCAAACCGTATCTTATCTTCCAACTCGCTCCCTGTGAAGAATCGAACCACAAGGAAGGGGAAACAAAGATTGACATAAATCTCCCGGATCTCATTTCAGAGCGAAGATGTAAGCACAAGGTGTGCAAGAGCTACCATCTTTTACCAGTCCTAGAAGAACTGGCAAGTACTCTTCCAAAGCCTGCAGAAGATCAGCTGATGTAGACCCCCCTGCAAGCACCAAATTCAGACTATCAATCAATTACTTGTCTGAGATCTCGCACTCTTACATTCGTATCAATCAATCAATCAATCTATCGCATGAACCATGGATCGACGAACCATGCTGCGTGGCGGTGCGCCTCCTGGGCCTAGTCACCGATGGTGCCTCATGAGCGGCCATGACCACTATCCGAGTCCTCAACGCAGCCAAGCGTTCGGTCAGCCTCACCGGGAGGCCGTCACCTAGCGGCGGCTGAGGCAGCTCCAAGCTCTCGGGAACCCGCAATCCAGGTACAAACACAGCCACCTCGCCTATGCTCCCAGGTCTTCTTCTGATCGCACCGGCGTCAGTTGGCTTGGAATTGAAGCACCCCATCTCCTGCAAGTTTGCAGCTTTCTCCGTGAGATCGATCGGAAAGAAATGGCACAGAGGCAGCACGACATAGAACAAGCTAGAACACGAATATAATTAATTTGGTCGGCTGAAAAATCCATAACAAACTGAACAAGGCAATACGTGTACATGCCGACAAGCGTTGATAACGTGGTAAAAAAAAAGATTAGTGTTCTTTTCAATAGAACAAAAAAAAAGAAGAAAGGCAACCAGTGATTGAAATCTAATCACTAGCAAGGAATAAGTAACAGTCTGGCATACCTACAGAGCACAACGCATCAAATCGAGGTATTGGACAAGAATCGAGAAGCGAGTTCTAAACCGCAAACGAATCAGAGCACAACACATTATCAATAGTTCAATACATGAACGCAACAAGAATTCCAAAGATGGAAATTTACTGAATCAGAGAACCAATTAAGGTGCCACCTCTTGCAGTTGCAGAGCCCACTTCAGCACATGGACACAAGATCGACGGTGCAAAGGGAAATAGGGGAAAGGTAAAAGGGGAAAAGGAAACTGAAGATGCTAAGTAAGGTGCAGTGATTTACTCAATTAAACGCCAACCAACTGAGGGGGCCAATTAATTCACTCACGAGCATCACATCCACATCAAACAACCAAAGTGGCTGCAAGCTCACATGCCCCAGCAAATCTCTCACTTTTCTTCCCCCACCTTGCCTTCTTTCTATGAATCCATTCATTCATGAAAACTTCTCACCTTCCGAGTACAAATCCAGAAGAAACAAGCAACTCAAACTACAACTTGGTGGTTAAAATGTTCATTCATTCAGTTAGAACAGTTTGAGTCTAGCCCGCACAAGCACAACACCATTCCAGTCCAGCAATTGATCAATAAAACAAGGAACGTACTTAACTTGGTAACATTTGCATGAAATATAATCAAAAAATTACAAGTCACCGGTTCAACGCAAGTAAACTACTCCCCCATCCCCCCACCCCAGAATTTTTTTTACCAAAGTCAAACTTGAAACGAAGAAACATCGGATTAAACATTTGGCATCTGGCATCGGTCGATTTAACCAGATTTTTATAATAAACTGTAGGACCGGTACGGCAGAGAGAGGATAAATGATGCTTTCAAATTTTTGCTAAAGTATTCAACGATTCTTCACTCCAATAGCTACGAGGAGCAATTTTTTTTACGAATATTCTATTTTTTATTTGAAATAACAGAAATATACCCGCGGCAATATTTTTTTTACAGAAATAGGTTCCAGTCGCCCGACTGTTGGGCGACAACAACGTTGTCTGCAAGCCGTTGGGCGACAGTATATAGAGTGGCCCACCTATAGGGTGACTGCAAACAACATGCTGTTCCACCCTGTCGATTTTGTAGATTTTGTGAATTTTGTAGATTATAACTGGAAGATAATCTACTAGATTATGATCGTTGTATGTTGTTGGAGCGTAAAAAATTTGTGAAACTTTTTTTAAGAACGATTAAACTTAGAAAGATCGGTAAGTACGATGATAAATAGTATTGTGATGTTACCGGGAATTCATATACGGAGGAAAACTGGTATGTTAATATTGTTGGATGAGTTGCTATGTGAATAATTGAATGCGAAAAGACGAGAAAATAAGCTTGTCTGAATTTAAATAGACTTCATAATACAGTTGGAAGTAATATGCCGCGTAGTTTTTGATTACATGCATAACATAGAACATCATGTGCGACTAACCCACCCAACTGCTCGTACGGCCTACTGTGTGGACCGAGGCCATTTTCCCTTCCTTGACAGCTCGACGTTGAACTCCTCGGTAGCCTCTTTTGACTTGGTCGCCATTTCCCTCTTTTTCTCGCGAGCCTCCCGCTCCCTACGTGTGCACGCCTCGAGATAAGCTTTCATCTCACGTTGTATACGCAGGGTTTGCTTGTCCTTGCGGCGCTCCTCCTCCCGGATCTCAGAGGACCTTGTGACATTCCATTCCTCGAAGTCGATGGTCCACTGGTCCTCTGGGTGGATCTCAAGATCGATCCATTCGCGGTAGCCATATAGGGGTTTCGGGGACTGTGAATACAGGGGAGAGATTGTTAGTACGTACTTTGAAGGAGAAAAAGTAGGGCGAAAACAGTGCACCTGGTCCTTACCGGCTGCCGATAGGTTCCGGTGTCTAGACGGCGATCGGCGTGAATGACGGCGTGACACCGTAATTACGCTATAAAATGAATGGACGATGTATTGCTGGTAGGAACAACTATGTTCTCCGTCGTAGAATAAGCCACCATGACAGACGCCGAGGGGCCAGTCGAATATGGGTCACCAAAGGAGGACCTCCCGCTCGAATGGAAGGAGGACTTTGGCGTTACGTACCGCTTGTTCTGGGTATCGTCTCCTGCATGAGCATAGCTCTGATCCTCGCCATTAACCATGTTATTCACATTCAAAGACAAATAAATCGTTTTTGGGTACAAGTTCTCCATAACTTGACTCATGTTAGCTAAAACATACATCATGCAATAGATATGCACTGATCTAGGTCAAACCAAATCATCTCATGACTCAATTTCTCAAAAACCAAAATTTGGTTAAAACAAAAACACCTCTGTCGGCCAAACCGTTGCCTCCAATTGGTATGAGTGTTGGTGGTGGCCTCTCAAACCGTTGGAGGGGGCCGGTCTGATCACCTCCTCTAGTCGGTTAGACCGTCAAGTCTGCAAAAATTCCAGGAAAATTATAAATTTATAAATTCTAAATTTCTATTCTTCTAAAATAGCAGTGGATCATCATAATATATCCCTAAACTTTCTCACACGGCCCTTTAAAATAAAACAACACATTGAAAGAGCCACAATGAGTGCTGTGAAGTTAATTCAATCATTGAGCTCTTTGCTTGGTTGCTAACAGGCCTTGCCACCAGCACACGAGGAAAGCAATTCATAAATGGATAGGAATCAAGGACCGTTCAACTCAATTCAATTCAAGCCTCCCCTCCCTTCCCCTCTCCTCTCTCTCAAGGGGATGCATCCAAATTATATTCCTCCGGATCGCAAGGCAAACGATCATGAGTTGCAGTTTTTTTGCAAACAAACAAAACTGTTTCTTTATCATCTTTATGAAATAGCTTATCGAGATAAATTTTTTGAAGCGATTTATCGATTAACTGACGGTCGATATAAACACCTGTGCTAAACCTAAAAATCATTAGCCGCGACTGATCAAGAAAAACCCAAAATATATAGCAGTAAGTAGTAACCGCTGCCGCCGCCTCACTAAGCAAGTGTAGTACAGAGATGGAACTGAGCAAACGGTGAAAAATACTGTACCAGTGCTGTGCCGACAAATACTGTAGAACCGTACTGTTCACAGCCGGTGTATCGGATGGTTCTAGAGTATTCGTTTCTGATCCAACGGCCGAGATCAGCCCAAAGGCAGGGTACTGTACTCCATCCATGCAAAGGCAGAGGATACATGTCGACAGACTACAAGCTTCAGATAGCTTTGCTGACGATAGCTTTGGGTTGTCCAAATCCAAAGACTGTAATTAATGTAAACAATTGATCACTGGGGAAGAAAATCAACTTGATGTAAATCCTTCCATTCCAATTGATGTAAATCAACTTGATGTCTCACCAGAGTTGCACACAAGTCTAGCTACGTAAACAAGCACTCACTAAAGAGGGAAAAAATAATTGCTAGTAAAACACCGTTGTTGACGCCTTTGCTCACTTTTCTGGGAGGTTGTACGTACGTGAGCATCTGTCTAGTCTAATGCAACCGGATGGGATGAACAAATATACTGGCAAATTGAAAAATGGATGGCAGCAGCAGCAGCAGCACAGGTGAAGAAAGAAGCAAATATACTGCCAGAGCAGAACTACTACAGAGACAAGAACATGCAGCAGCAGCAGCAGCAGCAGCAGAGTAATTACAGCAGAAGAAAGAAGCAAATTTTGCAAGCCATGACAACAAGTGGATTCATTCATTCATGACGATAATTAGAACGTGAAACAATCCATACATACGTACATATATACATCCATACATACAAGGAGCTGAGCTACCAACAATTGGCTACGTGTTATTCTCCCCAATCCAGAGAACACAAAGAAAGAAGAAGAGGAAGAAAACTCTGAACAAGGGCTAAGCATTACAGCAGCAGGCAGGCAGAGTAAGTAGAGGATCAACAAGTGAAACAACTTACATCCGTGACAGAACATCGCAGCAGCCGCAGTTGTAGAAATGACGACGGCAATTATGATTTGTGCAAGCAAGCACGCACGCCTTTCGTCGTCGCCGTCTTCTCTCATGGAACAGCACAGCACGGGAGGAAGCTACAGGAGGAAGGAATGAAACTACTACATTTGACAGCAGCACACTGACTAGAAGGAGAATAAACAAATGACAGAATTGACAGCAGGCGGCGGCAGCAGCAGAATTGCAGAGAGCAGGTTTGATGATTTGATTCAAGTGAGTAACCTAATTTGATTCTAGTCTAGAGACCAAAAAGAAGCAAGCAACTCGGCAACAGAAGCTGACACACACACACAGAGCCGAAGCGTACCGAGCAAACCCTAGCCCTACACAAACACGGCGACGGCGACCGCACGCCCCTCAGCGGGCGCTCTCCTCCTCGCCTCGTGCGGTGGCCGCCGCCGCACCGCCGGAGAAGGATGCGAGCAGGTTTAGGTTGCCCTGCGCCATGGGAAGGTAGTTGCCGACCCTGGCCACCGACGCCTCCCCCGCCATCATCTCCGGCGCGGCCGCGAAGCTCCAGAGCTGGCCCAAGTCGGCACGGGCAGGCAGCGCCCAGAAGCCCGGCGCGGGGCCCACCGCCGCGGTGGCCTCGGCGTCGTCGTCTGCGCCGCGGACGCGCTTGCCGAGGATGAAGGGGGCGGAGTTGGAGCGGAGGGAGGAGGTGGAGAAGGAGGCCGGGGCGGTGCCGGTGCCGGTTGCGGCGATGATGGAGGGCTCGGCCTGGCGGAGGAGCCACTCGATGGTCTGGCCGTCGGACTTGTGGCCAAGCTCGCGCGTGAGCTGGAAGACGCGGGCGGCGCAGATGATGGGCATGCGTATGCGGCGGCCCCGGCCGTCGACCTTGCTGTGGCGGTCCTTGGAGGGGGCCTTGCGCACGGCGAGGGCAGTGGCAGTCCCGTTGGCGGCCGTGGGGAGGAGTTGCTTGGCGGCGGCGGCGGCGGCGTCGGGCCTCGTCGTCATGGAGGTGGATTGGGGAGGGGGACTTGAATGGAGAGGCAAGCAAGGAGTGGGAAGAGAGGGAGGCTAATGATTGAGGCCACATGCGGTGGGGACCACCCCACTGCGACCCTTTTCTGCTCCGTAGATCCCAATGGCAGGTGGATCCCACCCCAACCCTATCCTCTATGTATCAATTGTAAAAATGATATTACCCATCGCCCGGTCTCCGGGTGCCAGGTTCCTCGTTATAACACGTGGCGCACTTATTGTCCGTGACTGAGTGGCAGGTGTCTCGGGCCAACACGTGTCAGCTCACCATGCGCAATAGCCCCGCCACGTCTCGGCCCATGAAATCTGCCACTGTTGTCTTGTCTACTACAGAATCTGAGTATATGGCTATTTTCAAAGCTTCTAAAGAAGTCATTTAGCTAAGAGGTTTATTTATTGAGCTTTGTAGAAATACATTTTGCACTACAATATTTTGTAATAGTTAAAGTGCTATTTGCATTACAAATTATCAAATGTTCCATGAGAGAACAAAGCACATTGATATCATGTATCACTGCATTCGATGTGTCATTACTCAAGGTGATATTAAAGTCAGCAAGATAAGTACTCATGATAATCCAGCTGATATGTTGACAAAGTTAGTTCCTGCATCTAAGTTTGAGCTATGCTCAGACTTAGTTGGTATTACTCACTAGTCCTTTGGACTTTCGGCGCTTAATATATACAAGATAATTTTATTGGATGAGTCTATCATATTCTTCGACTACTGGAGGGAATTCGGCTCAAGGTGGAGATTGTTAAAGTTGATTCGAATTCGTACCGTGTCCGTGTAGGATATTTCAACGCCTCATGCCAGACGTGGCATGGCAGGTGCATGCACAGGTTGTATCAGACATGGTGTCAATCTGTAGCAACCAACTCTGATTCGGTTTCCTCTTCGTGTGAGACTTTTTTTCCCTCACACTATATATATGTACCTAGTAGTCCATTGGAAGCGCAAATGCTCCATTGTAAACTCTTTTCATTATAGTGATTTGCCTTCGAGCGTCCGTAGTTTTTTTCCGCAATGGTTTTTCACGTAAATATTTATGTCTCTTGTTTCTATTTTTCTGTGCATTATTTGCAACAGTTTGTTTTGATGGATGTTGTGATATGTTGCTATTTTGGTGATAGGATGTCAACGAAATTTTATTGGGTGAGGAAACTGAGAACAACGGGGTTTAGAACCTGTGAAGAGGAAGAAGATAAGTGATATGTTGCCTTTTATTTTCTTACCTTGACAGTGGGGTCTGATATCAATCAAAACTTTCAAGTGGAAGGATTAACGACCCAATTTTTCAATCTTGATAACAAATTCTGAATTTGTCATTTGAACATGTTTGGTTCACAATTTATTATTAAGCAAGATCCTATATGTTTGAGGTGACCAAACAATTTTCCCTGGTCGTCATAGAAATGAAGCATCCATGGAAAATTAGGGTTGCATTGGCGTCCTGCGGTAATAAACCTTGTAAGATTGGAATGTGCAGTGTGCATATTTCCCAGTAATAAAGTTGCCTGTAAGCATTTAGGAGGATGTTAGTTTTATGCGACATCCCTGAAAGGTGTTTACTTTAGTTAGAATAATCTAATTTTAGGGGGTATATCATATATTGCATGTATTAGCAAGTGAATTCTGTCCCCTGCTCTTAGATTTTTGAAATCAGAATTTTGACGGGCTTAGCATTTTCTTTCCCTGACAGGATGATGCAGAGACAATAAGCAAGGATGAGGTTTTGATGCAGAGCCACCTCGTGCTCTTCCTCCTAGCTAAGCTTATTCACACTCACCTACCATTAGCGATCATCATTACAATAGATCGGTTGACTCATCAGCTGATCGACCTTGACACATTTGGCCCTTCTTGATTTGTTTGCAAACTGCCTACCTATTCGATGCAAAGATTCCTCCCATCATTAGGGGTGGTTGTATTGGGGAGAAGCTAATATGAATACTTGGCTTCTCCATTTTCCCACAACATATGTATGTAGCATGAATTAGTCCACCCAACAACTTGTTAGTGTAAAAGCACTCAAGAATTAACTTAGCAGTTAGTTAAACTACGTGATTCATATCCACACCAAAAAAAAGATTCAATCGATTGCCATGCATGAATACCAGTAATGTGCAGTAAGAGCATTTTTGTTATGAGTTCTCATACTATACAGTAGTTACTGCAATATTACAGTAAGAATTTTCCATGAGCAGTGAAGCACAACACAGCTAACTAGAATGGGAGTATATATGTTGTTGAGAGAGAGATGATGATGATGCATCACTAACTACTCCTCAGAGATGGATGGGGATGGATCTGTTTGGTTGTCTGGACAGCAGTGCAGCAAACAGGGAAGCAAACAAACAAAACCAAAAAGGTGCATGCCAAATTAAAGCTGCTTGCTTTGCTTTGCTTTGCATTGCTTTGCTTTGTGGTTGGTTGGGTTGGGCTGGGGAGGTCACAGTTCACTCAGTCTCACAGTTCAACAGTACAATTCACAACTGAACAAAGAGTGAAAGAGATGAAGAAAAAAGAACTCTTGAGCTAGGTTGCATCATGATGATCATCACCACCACTACCATGTTCAATTCCCCCACATTCCTCTCCCCTTCAACCCCCTTTCACTTTTCTGCAAATCTTTTCAAATTCCCTTTTCCAAGCCCGGCAGCACCTGCCCTGTTTCTGATTGAATGAAAGCCACCCTGCACCTAAAAAGCTGAGTGCTCTCCCCACCTCCCTCCAATCCAAACCCTAGCTAATTACCACCTTTTACTACCATCTCAAGACTTCATTGCTCATTGTCATGTCAAAACCAAACCATGCATCTCTTTTTAGTTCAACCTGCACTGACTGCTGCAAATTAATTATGCCATTGTCAACCAGTAGGTGTACAATTGAATAATCGATTCCTGTAAAAACCTGAATAGAGCAGTGGTTAGCACACTGATTACTGCCTAGCGGGTTCTCATTCGCTTTAGCTATTTAGAAATGTAGAGCGTACAAGTTGCTAGCTTTATCTACAGCCTACGCGCTGTACACGATATATACATTCAGAGATTCAGAGAGAGAGAGAGAGAGAGAGAGAGAGAGAGCATTACTGTGCAGGCAAGATAAACTGACAGCAGGACGTAAAAAAATCGAAGTAAAGTAACACGCATATGATAGCATCACTGAAGAGTGAACCATGTCATAGATCGACTTAGAAACAATCTTGAAACTCGCCACTGTCAGAAAACAAAAGGAGAAGGAACTAACAACTACCTGAAGAAATTCTCTCTGCATCCTGTGCGTGCATGAAAAGAAAAGAGCTAGGGACCTAACTAAGCATGCATCATGATCATAGCTGCCGAGCATGCACGCATGAAATTCTCAGTTCCACAGTGAAAGCAAAGAAAGGCCCAGCACACAGCACACGCAGGCTTGTGTCACTTCGTCTCCAGCCTGCATTTCTCAGTCACTTCCTCCACAGCCTGTACGTACAGAGATCGAGAGCCTTTTGCTTGTCCTACTAGCTCCTGCTGCGCTCTGATATACACCGATATGATATATGGAGTGATCGATCGATGGAGTAAAGCCTGCTTTTTTTTTTCATGGTTACAGTGCCTCGCAACAGTGCGCCGATCCCGCCAGTTGCCGAATTAGGCAACATTACTATCGCAATTATTGGGGCCCTGAATTGAATTGGCAGCTTCAGATTTCCATACATAGACGGCAATGAGATGCTGCTGCTGCTATGAGCCATCGATCGACATGCACAGACGTACATAGGGACTGCTAGTATGTATGTCCTCCATCGGCCATCTGTTTGCAGTGTTTCTTTGCTTTTGATCTCGGAAGAGCAACAGATATACAGTGTTTGGGTGGAATGGATGCGACAGGTCAGGTCGGTCGACACCGATGGATGGATGGATGGATCGACGAGACGTGAACAAAAGCTCGCTCGATCGTACAGCCGGAGCTCCTCCGATCTCTTCCTGCTGCCATTCTCACGCTATCTATTTCTGAACCTCTGCCTGAGCCTAATGCCGACCGTAGAATAGCACTGGTGATGCGACATCCAGAGTTCCATTCTCGCTAATCACATATTAAACATATTGTTTATATGAATTCTTTAGTTTAATTATCTAGGATTTAAATATATAACTTATAGATCGTGAACTTTAAAAATAACTGTACCAGACGATTGTCCCGCGCTTTGAAGAAGAACCACCAAGACGATAAACGAGCAGAGCTCCCCACTTTTTCTTTCTTTTCTCCCCTTCTGTAAATGAGAATTTGGAACTTTGATCCGATCTCTCGCGTTTCATCTTTTCTCTCTTTTTTCACATGGCAAATATAGTTGACACTTCAAAGCATATATATAGTGCACTACACTTAAATGGCGAGCAATAATAAAATGTTAATAGGAACATAATTCTCTCTTAAGTCATCTATAAATAAAATCATACCTATTACAACAGTGAATAGAAGATATAACACTTAGCATATTGCTCAAAAGTGTTTTTTTTTAACAAAAATTGCTCTCAGATGTTGGCTGCTCTTATTTTTAGAACAAGTCCTCGACATGATGGTATAATGTAATCAAAGATTAGAGCGGCAATTTCCAAATATTTTGCTAGTTTTGAATTCTACAAATTTTGCTAGTTACGATCACGGTCTTGTAGGAAGAACGAACGGTCGACAGAATCACTGTGTGGTCGTACGGCGTTACGACTACGGTGATCAACCGTTGTCGAAGGAAGTACGGCGCAAGGCGGTGAACGTGGTCATAACTTCAGCTGAAGTTTACGACTACGTGGTCGGAGCAGCGAGGCGTGATAAGAGAGATCACAATGTTTTCATAACGACTATCTGAGTGGTCGTAGCGACACAGGAGGTGGTCGTAGCCGCTACAGCGTGGTCGTATGGCTACAGGAGGTGGTCGTAGCGGTCAGAACGTGGTCGTACGACTACAGGAGGTGGTCATAGTGGCCCGAACGTGGTCATAAAGTTCTTGGGGTTGTCGAAGAGACTGTAACAAGTGGTATCAGAGCATGAGTGACAAGACAAAGACTCGTGAGTGAAGCACCGACTGGGAGGCTTGGGAAACACTGCAGACGATGAACGGGAGCGGTGATCGTGTGGAGGAGGTGCTCAAGGTCCAAGAGAGAGGAGTGGGAGGCTCAGGCGCACGGGAGTGCAGGAAGAAGTGGAAGCAAGAGAGAAGATCGAAGTGGTCAAGAGGGAAAACAAGATTAAAGAGGTGATTGTTAGAGATTGTAATCTTGTTTTCAGAAGTCGTAATCCTGTACGACTTAGTGGTCGTGTACAAGTACGCCTATATCGGAGTCAAAGTTCGTGGTCATGTACGAGTACGACTTTGTCGTAGCCGAGTCGGAGTCATTGTCGTAGTCGAGTACGACTTTGTGTCGAAGTCGAAGACGAGTCCGCTTCATGGTCGAAGAGCCGGGTATAAAAGGGCAGGCCATTGTACCAAGAGGAAGGGAGTGGAAGAGCACCAGATTGAGGTGATGTAGTCGCATAGGAGGTGCCGAGAAGAGAACGACCGGCGTGGTCGCAGGAGCACCGAGTGGAGGTGATGTAGTCGCAGAGGAGGTGCAGAGCTTGCAGTGACCGGCATGGTCGTAGGTGGTCGGCATGACCGTAGAGCATGGAGTGACCAGCATTGTCGTGGGCGATCAGCGCGATCGCAGAGGAGAGATGCGACCAGTGTGGTTGGAGGAGGCAACCAGCGTGGTCATAGGCGATCGGCTTGGGCGACCAGCGTAGTTGTAGGCGATCGGTGTGGGTGGCCAGTGTGGTCGAAGGCGATCGATGTGATCGCAGTGGAGGTGACCGGTGCGGTCGCAGGCGGTCGGTGGGATCTTAGGGTTCGCAAACGTGATCGTAAAGGAGTTACGACCACGACGAACAGAGCCTCGCAGATGTGGTCGTAAAGGAGTTACGACCACGGCGAGAAGGGGATCACAGATATGGTCGTAATGGAGTTACGAACAAGGCGGAGGGCGGGGGGCATCCGCAGGAGCAGCAGACCTGGTCGTAAAGGAGTTACGACTAGGGTGACGAGTAGAGGTGTCCGCTGGAGCAGAGTCTGTGGTCATAAGGAGTTACGACCACGGTCACAGAGCCGAGGACATCGACGAGAGCGGAGGTATCCGCAGGTGCTGGAGATATGGTCGTAAAGGAGTTACGACCACGGCGAGAAGGGGATCACAGATATGGTCGTAATGGAGTTACGAACAAGGCGTAGGGCGGGGGGCATCCGCAGGAGCAGCAGACCTGGTCGTAAAGGAGTTACGACTAGGGTGACGAGTAGAGGTGTCCGCTGGAGCAGAGTCTGTGGTCATAAGGAGTTACGATCACGGTCACAGAGCCGAGGACATCGACGAGAGCGGAGGTATCCGCAGGTGCTGGAGACATGGTCGTAAAGGAGTTACGACCACGGTCTCGCAGGAAGACGTGGTCGTAAGGGTACGACCACAGCGAGCGGTCGACAGAATCACTGTGTGGTCGTAAGGCATTACGACCACGGTGATCGACCGTTGTCGAAGTAGGTGCAACGAGCGATAGTGAACGTGGTCGTAACTTCAGCTGAAGTTTACGATCATATGGTCGGAACAGCGAGGTATGATAGGAGGAATCACAACGTGGTTGTAACGACTGTCTGTGTGATCGGAGAACCAGCAGAGCAGTCGTAGCGGCACAGAAAGTGATCGTAGCCACTACAACGTGGCCGTACGGTTACAGGAGGTGCTCGTAGCGACTATGAGTGGTCGTAAGATCCTGGGAGCAGTCGGTAGGACTGTAACAGCTAGAACTAAAGAATTTCTGGGTTTCCACATTTTTTCATCTTTGACAAATAAATTAGTACACGTTAGATCCACCCTAAAGATTAGGAATTACTAGTACGTGAGACGAGTCATGAACCAAATTCATTCTCCTAGAAGTGTTATATCAATAACACATATTTTCGTGTTTGAAAAAATCTTACACAAAATGGTACATAATGTGGAGAGATCAAGTAGGCAGAGCAATCATGTGTTTCCTTAAAAGTCTGAAAATGTCAAATTATCCCATATTCCCACCTGAGTACTAACATGCCAGAATTCATGCCAGATTACCTTAACATTAGATAGATAGATGTACAAAGTAGCTGGGATGCCGTTCGCTGTTGGCCGATGCCCGATTCATGATGGATTTTCAAGTGGAAAATTGCAGAAAGTTTAAAATGAAGTGTGCCTGACTGGCATTTAACCCAAATTAAACAGTGATGGTAGAAGTTGTGCAAAGACATTTTCGTACAGGAGGAAGTAGCAGTGTAATGGGATGCAAAATGTTACTTACTTCGTTCTTTTTTACTTCTTAGAATCTGTACCATTAAATTTTTTAAAGTTTAACAACCAATAAATTTAAAACTATCTAGTTTGGCTATATAAAAATTATATCATTAGATTTATTGCTAAAAATATTTTTATAATATTATAATTTTATTAGTATATCTTAGTGTAAAGTTATAAAAACTAATTGTCAAAGTCGCATCTCGAAGACCGTAAAAAAATCAAAAACATCAAGTAAAAAAAGAATAAGTTGAGTAATTTTTATTTGGTAATTTGGAGATGGAGGCAAATGGTAATTGATCATCAGTTACAACATAACAATCCAAACAACATAATAATTCAAACAGTAGCTAGTAATATTTCCTAGTATCGGACCATTCCATTCCCTATTTGGATGTCTAAAAAAGAAGGGACAATTGATTAGTTGCCCTAAAGTTCATGTGACATCGATAAAATACTCACCATTACATGGTAATAGATAAAATGCCTCCAATTGAGAGAGCAATTGGTCATTTGCTCGTTTTTCATTTTAAATCAATTTCTAAATCTCTTTTTTTCCATAAATGACCAAAATGCCCTTGGATTTCCCCCTCTATTTCTTCTTTTCCTTTCTTCCTCTTGCCGGCCAGGCTTTCTACAGTGGCACATGCACTTGACCGCATCGACGAGTTGCTCCGCCTTAGCAAACTGTAGGGCGTGGTCAGTGTGCCCATCTCCCTCAAAGACGGAGACGCACACGCGGCGGGTTGGGCACGAAGGGGCGGACATGGATGTGGTAATTCTGGGCAAAATCAATGAAAATAGCGTAAGCATGGCGCATTCCCAGAGTTAGGGATTCAATTTTTGTGGATGTCGGGGTTTGAGGATGTGCTGAGGAGGCTAGCATCAATGACGGCCATAGCGGCGAGGTGGTGCTTGGTAGCGGCAATCTATGGCGGCAGGGACGGTAGAAGGAGGTGGGGAAGAGCATCAACGTGACGAGGCACACCTCGTGACGCTGTTGGCTCGGCAGGAAAATGACGAAGGTGGCAGATCGTTGTAGGCGGAGACGAGGGCAGCGGTGTAGCTCAACTCCGGTGGCACTCCGACGAGTCTCTACGTGTCTCGATGAGGTCGGTGGCCTCGGCGTGCGAAGGCAAAATCCAAGAGGAAATCAAGCGTGGCACAAGCGGAGGGAGGCTGTGAGGGGCAATGGCGGCGGCGACATGGTGGGTGTGAGTGACGATGGAGTTGGAGCAAGGGAGAAAGCCCAAGGTGGTGCCCGGCGGTGTAGATGATGGGAAAATGAGGAGGGAGAGGAGAATACAGAGAAGAAAAGGAAAGGAGGCAAGGAAGAAGGATCCGGGGTATTAGGTCATTTTCCTCGATTCAAGTGGCCAGCAATAAAAACGACTAAAATATGAAAAGGGCAAATTGTCAATTGACTCATGAACTTGGGGTATTTTATACGTGTCAATGTGTTCAAGGTATTTTGGCAATAGCCCATGAACTTTATGGCATATGATCAATTTTTCCAAAAAAGAATGGGAGCGAGGTCCAATTAAGAACGAGACATGTATCAACCGAGTGTGATGATGGTGCGCATGATGCCGCCGACAGACATAAACACGGACGTCGACTAAAATCTGAAAAAAGGGCAAACCATCAGTTAGCTCATGAACTTTGGGGTATTTTATCTGTGTCAATATGTTGGAGGGCATTTTGGCAATAGCCCGTGAATTTTGTGGTATATGGTCAATTTTTCAAAAAGGAATGGAAGGTCCAACTAAGAAGGAGACCTGTAGCAACTGAGCATGATAACAATGCGCACTATGCCATCGACGGACATGAGCTCAGACATCTCGTCGTCATCCTTGGAGAGGGCAGGAGAAGGGGGCAGGGCAGTAGCAGAGAGCAGCGACGCCAACCGGACAATACAGACAGCAGCCCCAGCTTTTCTTTCCTCCTTTTTTTGTTTTGGAGAACCAACGAACTTTCAATTACTTCAAGACAGATGATTACATGAAGCCGTCGAGTAGAATATATTTGGAGAAAAAGAAATGGCGGGAACCTAGATGAGCAAATAGCCGTACACAGAGGAATGCTCTCAGCTAGATGAAGCCGTCGAATAGAATATATTTAGAGAGGGTCGATGTGAGGCATCACTCATCATAGTGTTCTATGCCTGCCTAGGGAAACCCCCAATGGTTACAGGATGACGGTGCATCACAAGGCAGATATAATTTCCTTTGTCCGCGCTTGTGCTCTTTCCTTTTCTTCAGGTCCATCCAAATCCCCAATGTTGTCATGATACTCCTGCATTTCACAATATGCTCATCAAGGGTTTAACAATTCTCTCGATATTCATGTCAAAATGCCTAGCGAAATACCCTGACTTCACTTAGGGCCACCAAGCCAATTAACACTCAATAACGACACTCCAGCCTCTCGGGCTTACATGAGGAATGGGTGTATCACCAATCACACTAAATCGCATCAGAACTGAACACCATGAGCAGAAAATGCTTGAAAAGGATGACACACCTGAAGTATATCCTTCACATCCTCCTTTGTCAGTTTGTTTTGTCTAAGAAGCAATTCTATTCTTGTCCTCATCTGTGAATTCCTGAAAATGCGACACACGGACAAAATGATGAGCATTGCACCGCACTCCAATCTCCTGACTCTGTAGAACAAGCAGTAACAGGGTAACAAAGACCAAACCTTTACTTACCGGAGTGCCAGATATGTCCAAGAATAAGCGCAATTAACTGAAACATAAACACACTTATTTCAGACACTTGGTGAAGTAAAAAAGAATCAACCAAGATACAAGATAGGCTGAAAAACTATCAGATACAACACTGTCATGTCATTATGTTAATACCTGAAGTGTGTAAAGCCCAGCTTCGAGTTTTCGGTTATACCGCTCATCTTCATCCATCTGAGAGAATCGAGTGTGTTTTATAAGAATTCATTATTGTTAAAATTGGAGATGAAGGTAACAAGATAGAAAAAGCACCTCTAAATCGTCTAAATCGAGATTGTCAAGTCTTTCAGTCTCAGCTTTCACTCTGTCTGAATACCTGCATAGTATAAGCAGAACATGCAATCAGCAAATAACAGAAGAATACAAGCAATTCTCTTAGTTTTCTTGAAAGCAGATATACCTTATGTAAAACTCCATCAGACGGTCTATCTTTTCACATTCGTTCTCAACAAACTTTCCTAGTATCCTGATCCTTCGTGAACCTTTTGTAATACCACCTAAGAGAAGTGGCAAACAGTCAAACATGAGGAAATAATAATAATAATAATAATAATAATAATAATAATAATATGTCACGGCTTTGAATGCTCAACTATTTGTTCACTGGTAATGTCTGTTGCATCAACAAACCTATCTACATGCTTATCACAGGAGGGGGATAAAAGCATCCTTAAATGTAAAAGACATTATCATATCACCTTCAGCAAGTAGAACTCGCCATAGAGTGAAATAATTAAATTACAAAAAGAGAGCAGATGGTTCTAGACAGGGGGCATTGAATTGGCCAAAACAGATTATGGGTTGGTCTTATACAATTTTGATGCAAACATAATTGTGAAATGGTAACAGACTGTTTGAGAAATCATCAAATCTTCAAGTGTGGTGACAAACTTGAAACTTCCCAGAAGTATTGTTAGACGATTTATAGCAGAACTTCAGTTGTCCAAGTATAAAATTAAATTTGAAGTTCTCACATGCTAGAATTTATCCATGTAATTAAAGTGAATTTTCTAATCAAGTATGTAGAAAAGACAAGGTTGCATACTCAGTTACCCCTAGGAAATTAGTTTAACAGACAACAGTGTGGACCACATAGAAATAAATATATTTTGTCGATTCTTAGTTGCAAGTTCATATACAGAAGAAAATTGGATGAAGACTTCTCATGCTAAGGAAATACACATTTGTACATCCAGAACAATAACATAAAACTGATATTGAAGTAGACTTGCCTGCTTACCAAACAATGAAGCAATAAGCGAAATGGTGCGTTCTTCTAGCTCCTCCTGATAACTCTCTTTTTTGTTTTTCTTGTTCACAGGAATCTGAAAAACCATGTCTCGGAAGAATTTTAATATGCTTACAAGTATCTCAGAAAACAGCAATAAGTTAAAAATCGAAATGCAGTGAGCTGTTTTGTAATAAGAGGCCAGCTTGAGTTAAACTGTTTCTTAAAATAGAGAAACTCCAACCTCACCTACTGCCTTATCAGTCAATTTTCATATCAATCTTTTCTCTAATTCTATTACCTCATAATTTCCATTGAAACATGAAACACAGTGTATGTTGCTATGGCAGGATTTATAGAACAAAAGGGAAGACAATGAAGCAAGATAAATTTGATCAAATCATAAAATTCCAGCCAGAAAACTCAACTAATAGGTTGCTTCATATAACTGAAAGGCAAACAGGAGATCTCGTTATGGTATCGAAAATCAGGACACAACCAGCTGCTATTGGATTTTGAGCACAACAAATATTTTATAATCCTTCAAGTTTACTTAAATAAACAATCATTACGATTTCCATATAACCTTGTTGGCAATTGTAATGTCAGTTAAATCTTATACAGGAACTTGAAATCATTTCTATCCATTTTCAGTTTTACATTAGCAATGAAAACTGTAATGGGCCTAATGGCAGTCCATGAACATATGAAATTGCAGGAAGTAGTGGCAAATTTTGTTCTCTTACAAAGTACTGCATCACAACATTAATCGATACCCAAACATCTGAAATCTTAGAAGAGAGAGAGGAAATGAGCAGGAGCAGCGGTCACTTGCCTTACCCATGAATGCCGCAAAAGCAGTCTTAAGGCCAAGCACATCAACAAACCGCTCGCAAGCAGGTGGGAACCTCGTCATGGCAAAATCCAATGTCCGGATGGCGGAGCTGTATGCCGACTTCTTCTGCTTCATGATGATGATCATAAGCTCAACGCCCTCGGCCTTGACAAATCTTTCCTTGTTCTCCATCGGCATCAGCTCGCAGCAGAGGCAGTCGAACAGGTTCTCGAGCATCTCCTCCTCGTCGGAGGTCTTTGGGTCCCTGGACTTGTACATGGCAACGGCCTGCAGCAGGCCATCGACCCCGTTTATCTGGCCCAGGCGCTTCTGGTTGGCGGGACTGTTCTGGAGGAGGATGGCGAGGATCTCGGAGGCGTACTGCTTGTTGGCGTCGAACTCGCGGGCCTGGAGCCAGCGGAGGAGCTTGGTGCGGTCGCAGACGAGGTCGGCGAGGTGGGGGCGGAGGTCGAGGAGGTTCTCGAGGACGGCGAGGGTGTGGTGGACGGCCTCGGCCTCGTCGGGGTCGGCTTCGGAGAAGCGGGAGAGGTTGTGGACGAGGAGGTCGAGGGCGTTGGCGTCGACGAGGGCGTCGGCGAGGGACTGGACCCCGGCGAGGTCGGAGGGGTCGTCGGAGTCGGTGAGGTCGGCGAGAAGGGAGGCGGCGGCGGCGGCAAGGTCGGCGTTGTCGTGGGTGAGGAGGGAGGAGAGGGAGGATGCGAGGCCGAGGGGACGAGGTCGGGGAAGATGTCGGGAGCGCCGGCGAGGAGGCGGAGGCGGTCGGTCTCGGAGTGGAGGGCGATCTCGGAGTCGGCGAAGCGGGCAGGGTCGTCGGGTCGGTGTAGCTCAACTCCGGTGGCACTCCGACGAGTCTCTACGTGTCTCGATGAGGTCGGTGGCCTCGGCGTGCGAAGGCAAAATCCAAGAGGAAATCAAGCGTGGCACAAGCAGAGGGAGGCTGTGAGGGGCAATGGCGACGGCGACATGGCTGGGTGTGAGTGACGATGGAGTTGGAGCAAAGGGAGAAAGCCCAAGGTGGTGCCAGGCGGTGTAGATGATGGGAAAATGAGGAGGGGAGAGGAGAATACAGAGAAGAAAAGGAAAGGAGGCAAGGAAGAAGGATCCGGGGGTATTAGGTCATTTTCCCTCTGATTCAAGTGGCCAGGCAATAAAAAACGACTAAAATATGAAAAAGGGCAAATTGTCAATTGACTCATGAACTTGGGGTATTTTATCTGTGTCAATGTGTTCGAAGGTATTTTGGCAATAGCCCATGAACTTTATGGCATATGATCAATTTTTCCAAAAAAGAATGGGAGCGAGGTCCAATTAAGAACGAGACATGTATCAACCGAGTGTGATGATGGTGCGCATGATGCCGCCGACAGACATAAACACGGACGTCGACTAAAATCTGAAAAAAAGGGCAAACCATCAGTTAGCTCATGAACTTTGGGGTATTTTATCTGTGTCAATATGTTGGAGGGCATTTTGGCAATAGCCCGTGAATTTTGTGGTATATGGTCAATTTTTCAAAAAAAAGGAATGGAAGGTCCAACTAAGAAGGAGACCTGTAGCAACTGAGCATGATAACAATGCGCACTATGCCATCGACGGACATGAGCTCAGACATCTCGTCGTCATCCTTGGAGAGGGCAGGAGAAGGGGGCAGGGCAGTAGCAGAGAGCAGCGACGCCAACCGGACAATACAGACAGCAGCCCCAGCTTTTCTTTCCTCCTTTTTTTGTTTTGGAGAACCAACGAACTTTCAATTACTTCAAGACAGATGATTACATGAAGCCGTCGAGTAGAATATATTTGGAGAAAAAGAAATGGCGGGAACCTAGATGAGCAAATAGCCGTACACAGAGGAATGCTCTCAGCTAGATGAAGCCGTCGAATAGAATATATTTAGAGAGGGTCGATGTGAGGCATCACTCATCATAGTGTTCTATGCCTGCCTAGGGAAACCCCCAATGGTTACAGGATGACGGTGCATCACAAGGCAGATATAATTTCCTTTGTCCGCGCTTGTGCTCTTTCCTTTTCTTCAGGTCCATCCAAATCCCCAATGTTGTCATGATACTCCTGCATTTCACAATATGCTCATCAAGGGTTTAACAATTCTCTCGATATTCATGTCAAAATGCCTAGCGAAATACCCTGACTTCACTTAGGGCCACCAAGCCAATTAACACTCAATAACGACACTCCAGCCTCTCGGGCTTACATGAGGAATGGGTGTATCACCAATCACACTAAATCGCATCAGAACTGAACACCATGAGCAGAAAATGCTTGAAAAGGGATGACACACCTGAAGTATATCCTTCACATCCTCCTTTGTCAGTTTGTTTTGTCTAAGAAGCAATTCTATTCTTGTCCTCATCTGTGAATTCCTGAAAATGCGACACACGGACAAAATGATGAGCATTGCACCGCACTCCAATCTCCTGACTCTGTAGAACAAGCAGTAACAGGGGTAACAAAGACCAAACCTTTACTTACCCGGAGTGCCAGATATGTCCAAGAATAAGCGCAATTAACTGAAACATAAACACACTTATTTCAGACACTTGGTGAAGTAAAAAAGAATCAACCAAGATACAAGATAGGCTGAAAAACTATCAGATACAACACTGTCATGTCATTATGTTAATACCTGAAGTGTGTAAAGCCCAGCTTCGAGTTTTCGGTTATACCGCTCATCTTCATCCATCTGAGAGAATCGGAGTGTGTTTTATAAGAATTCATTATTGTTAAAATTGGAGATGAAGGTAACAAGATAGAAAAAAGCACCTCTAAATCGTCTAAATCGAGATTGTCAAGTCTTTCAGTCTCAGCTTTCACTCTGTCTGAATACCTGCATAGTATAAGCAGAACATGCAATCAGCAAATAACAGAAGAATACAAGCAATTCTCTTAGTTTTCTTGAAAGCAGATATACCTTATGTAAAACTCCATCAGACGGTCTATCTTTTCACATTCGTTCTCAACAAACTTTCCTAGTATCCTGATCCTTCGTGAACCTTTGTAATACCACCTAAGAGAAGTGGCAAACAGTCAAACATGAGGAAATAATAATAATAATAATAATAATAATAATAATAATAATATGTCACGGCTTTGAATGCTCAACTATTTGTTCACTGGTAATGTCTGTTGCATCAACAAACCTATCTACATGCTTATCACAGGAGGGGGATAAAAGCATCCTTAAATGTAAAAGACATTATCATATCACCTTCAGCAAGTAGAACTCGCCATAGAGTGAAATAATTAAATTACAAAAAGAGAGCAGATGGTTCTAGACAGGGGGCATTGAATTGGCCAAAACAGATTATGGGTTGGTCTTATACAATTTTGATGCAAACATAATTGTGAAATGGTAACAGACTGTTTGAGAAATCATCAAATCTTCAAGTGTGGTGACAAACTTGAAACTTCCCAGAAGTATTGTTAGACGATTTATAGCAGAACTTCAGTTGTCCAAGTATAAAATTAAATTTGAAGTTCTCACATGCTAGAATTTATCCATGTAATTAAAGTGAATTTTCTAATCAAGTATGTAGAAAAGACAAGGTTGCATACTCAGTTACCCCTAGGAAATTAGTTTAACAGACAACAGTGTGGACCACATAGAAATAAATATATTTTTGTCGATTCTTAGTTGCAAGTTCATATACAGAAGAAAATTGGATGAAGACTTCTCATGCTAAGGAAATACACATTTGTACATCCAGAACAATAACATAAAACTGATATTGAAGTAGACTTGCCTGCTTACCAAACAATGAAGCAATAAGCGAAATGGTGCGTTCTTCTAGCTCCTCCTGATAACTCTCTTTTTTGT
Source organism: Bonia amplexicaulis (assembly GCA_036346245.1). Classification (NCBI taxonomy): domain Eukaryota; kingdom Viridiplantae; phylum Streptophyta; class Magnoliopsida; order Poales; family Poaceae; genus Bonia; species Bonia amplexicaulis. The sequence continues at coordinate 86,535 of JAYGGG010000620.1, forward strand.
TTTTCTTGTTCACAGGAATCTGAAAAACCATGTCTCGGAAGAATTTTAATATGCTTACAAGTATCTCAGAAAACAGCAATAAGTTAAAAATCGAAATGCAGTGAGCTGTTTTGTAATAAGAGGCCAGCTTGAGTTAAACTGTTTCTTAAAATAGAGAAACTCCAACCTCACCTACTGCCTTATCAGTCAATTTTCATATCAATCTTTTCTCTAATTCTATTACCTCATAATTTCCATTGAAACATGAAACACAGTGTATGTTGCTATGGCAGGATTTATAGAACAAAAGGGAAGACAATGAAGCAAGATAAATTTGATCAAATCATAAAATTCCAGCCAGAAAACTCAACTAATAGGTTGCTTCATATAACTGAAAGGCAAACAGGAGATCTCGTTATGGTATCGAAAATCAGGACACAACCAGCTGCTATTGGATTTTGAGCACAACAAATATTTTATAATCCTTCAAGTTTACTTAAATAAACAATCATTACGATTTCCATATAACCTTGTTGGCAATTGTAATGTCAGTTAAATCTTATACAGGAACTTGAAATCATTTCTATCCATTTTCAGTTTTACATTAGCAATGAAAACTGTAATGGGCCTAATGGCAGTCCATGAACATATGAAATTGCAGGAAGTAGTGGCAAATTTTGTTCTCTTACAAAGTACTGCATCACAACATTAATCGATACCCAAACATCTGAAATCTTAGAAGAGAGAGAGGAAATGAGCAGGAGCAGCGGTCACTTGCCTTACCCATGAATGCCGCAAAAGCAGTCTTAAGGCCAAGCACATCAACAAACCGCTCGCAAGCAGGTGGGAACCTCGTCATGGCAAAATCCAATGTCCGGATGGCGGAGCTGTATGCCGACTTCTTCTGCTTCATGATGATGATCATAAGCTCAACGCCTCGGCCTTGACAAATCTTTCCTTGTTCTCCATCGGCATCAGCTCGCAGCAGAGGCAGTCGAACAGGTTCTCGAGCATCTCCTCCTCGTCGGAGGTCTTTGGGTCCCTGGACTTGTACATGGCAACGGCCTGCAGCAGGCCATCGACCCCGTTTATCTGGCCCAGGCGCTTCTGGTTGGCGGGACTGTTCTGGAGGAGGATGGCGAGGATCTCGGAGGCGTACTGCTTGTTGGCGTCGAACTCGCGGGCCTTGAGGCGAGCGAGGAGCCAGCGGAGGAGCTTGGTGCGGTCGCAGACGAGGTCGGCGAGGTGGGGGCGGAGGTCGAGGAGGTTCTCGAGGACGGCGAGGGTGTGGTGGACGGCCTCGGCCTCGTCGGGGTCGGCTTCGGAGAAGCGGGAGAGGTTGTGGACGAGGAGGTCGAGGGCGTTGGCGTCGACGAGGGCGTCGGCGAGGGACTGGACCCCGGCGAGGTCGGAGGGGTCGTCGGAGTCGGTGAGGTCGGCGAGAAGGGAGGCGGCGGCGGCGGCAAGGTCGGCGTTGTCGTGGGTGAGGAGGGAGGAGAGGGAGGATGCGAGGCCGAGGGGGACGAGGTCGGGGAAGATGTCGGGAGCGCCGGCGAGGAGGCGGAGGCGGTCGGTCTCGGAGTGGAGGGCGATCTCGGAGTCGGCGAAGCGGGCAGGGTCGTCGGGGTGCTTCATGCGCGCCTCGAGGTTGTCGCGCAGGCGGCGCTCGAAGCCAAGCAGCAGGCGCTTCGCCGCCCGGAGGTCGAGCAACTCCAGGGCGTCGGTGCCGCCGGAAGCCTCCAGGGCCGAGAGGTCGACCTCCCCGGCGCCGGCGTCGTCGTCCAGTCGCTGGCGCTTGGGTGCGGCGGCGTCCATGGAGGGAGGGGGGTGATGGGGATGCAAAACCCAAACCCTAGGCTCTGAGGGATCCAGGAGCCTACGAGATGATGGTCAATTGGTTACTTACTGACTGACTGATGGGGTTGATGAGACAATTGGTTTCCTGAATATACGATTTGAGTGAGTGAGATGACCGCAGTTAACTCTAAGCGTCTTTACACATATAAAAACAAAAAAAATCATTTTTCTGATACGGATTCTTCACAACTTAATCCATATCATTACTATTATAAAAGAATAAGTTTGTGGTTGTATATTCCTTCTTCGTCAACCGTCTCATTCTTAACTTCTTACTGCTCTCCACTTTTCAACTGATCAGAATAGCCATCTTTTATAGCACGATTCTCTATATATCTAATAAATTTCGTTACAACGTACGAACAAATGACTAGTTAACCAAAACATGTATCATGCAACCTTAATGCAATGATTCAGATCATCCCAACTCAACGATAACTTAAACCCCTAAAACCTTGGTTTTCTGAAAAGATCGGTTGTACCGTACTTACTATACTGGTACTGCCACACTATGGTATTACAATGCCCCAAGCTGGTACTACCACACCTTACTGGGTCTCTCTAGAAAAAAATATACCGCCGCATAGTCGAAGCTACCACCTTGTGGTACTACCGCACAAATACCTGCGGTACGACCACATTCACAACTACAGCACTGTCGATTTTTCTGGAATTGCTAGAAAACAGTCCAAATCAAACATAATCTTTGTAAAACCATTCAACCACTCTATAAAACATGTAATGGTTCATCATAATAGTATTCTGGATCTTCTCATATAGTCCGTCAATATTGCAAAAATGTTTTCTGTGCCCATCGGTGTGGAGGTGGTGCAGTGCAAGGAGGAGGAACCAAACTTCGGATGATGAAGCACAAGTCCAAAGGTTGCACCTTCCTCCGCGACGGCATCCAGTGCGCGCTCTGACCCTCTTGACTAGGCAGACTACGGAATCATTCCATTCCATTTTCTTTGCTTTGCTTTACTTTCCCAGGATTGATACCGAACGGAAAACGACGTCTACACTATTCACGGTCTGAAAATATCCACCGTCGCTCGATTTTTTTCGCCGCCGACCTCTCCCGCACCTTCTCGTGCTCCCTCGCCGCTGCCAGCCCTGCACTACCTGTCAACAACCGTACGTCGCCCTTAAATGCCCCTAAACCTGTGTCAGACCTCGCCGGCCACGGCCGCCAACGTCGCACCCGCTGTTTTACCCCTCTTTTCTCTCTCAGCTCTCCCGGCCGACCTGACGCCGCCGACTACTTTTTACCACCGCTTTGAGTCACTCGAGGCAGCCATGATGACCCTCTCTGACCGTCGCACCGTGCCTCCCCGAACTCTCCCGGCTATGCCATGCGCCATGGCCGGCCCACTATGCCGAACCGCCTTGACAGCCCTATAAATGCGCCCGAGCTCCTCCATTCAAAGGCAATGAACCCCAGAGCCAGCCGGACACCCCCAAATCTTTAGCCATCCTCTCCATTGCCGGTAATCGCCAGAATCCCCAAATGTAAGCCCTAGTTCGATTTCACCTCTCCAAGCTTCCACTTTTCAATTGCTCTCGCCTATAGGCTCCTCAATCCCTTAGAAGCACTCCCGAACTGCCGCCATATCTCCCCGAGCACCCTTCTTCCCCGGCGCCGAGACCCACCGCATGGATGAACCACCTCACCGTGGCCAGCCCAACCCCGACCTCCCTAGCCCAAACCGTCACTTCCACGAGCTTGCCCCAATCCCACAGATGCCCAAACACCAGCCCAATCGCCCAATTAAGCCCTCTTTCACCCTACACTGTTCAAAGTTCCCGCAGAGGAGAAAAGCTCGCCGTCGGCGATCGCCGACTTCGTTGACCTGGCCGACCCCCAAAATGGAGTCCCCATAGCCCTAGCAACCCGACCGTACCCTCCAAAGCCATCGCAAATCGCCCTAGCTCCGCCAACGCCGTCGCCTTCTTCCCCTGTTTTAGCGCGCGCGCGCGGTTGAGACAAAGAAGATGAACAATAACCGCGCGTTATTGTTCACCCAAACTGCCAGTCTCGAACCCAAACCCACATGAATAGTAACGGATTCGATCGGCTGAACCTACTGTGAACAGTGACAACCCGTAATGAATAGTAAACTGACCCGTTACTGTTCACCCAAACCCAAACCCAAAAAAAAACACACACACACACACACACATATATATATAACCATTTTGACCGTTTCGAGCCCGCTGACCCATTTCTCAGTTCCGTTTCACCTTTTGGACCCTCCTAAAAGCCCAAAACCCTATTTATCTGGATTTTTCGGATTTTCTTTCTTCATTTTATTTCTTTATTCCTAGCTCAATCCTTCGAGCGTGGAACTAAATTATTTTGTTTGACTTTGCGTTAGCCTCCGACGTCGAAGTTCAGCTAGAGTAGGAAGGAGAAGATCAAGCCCAAGCTCAAGAGACCGAAAGAGTTCAAAATCGTCGAAGTCGTAGATTTTTAAGGCAAGTCACATGTCTTTGATCATATTGAACTGACATTTCTTTAATTATTTAATTATCATTATTTTCATTACGTTATTTACAAATTGTTATTTCATGTACAATAACCGTTTGAAATGACATGATATTAGCTAATGTCCTACTACCCAAAAAAGCCTTGTTTCATTTGGTGTCCATATTCACCTTGATAAACCCTAGTAATACTGAATATACTATTTAAATAATCAAGGTAGATTAGATGTTCAAATATCTCATATTATAAGATGATTCGGCTTTTGCCGAAAAGTTATTGGTTGTGGTTGAAAGTTATTTCCATGAAAAACAAGGACTAAAACCTTATGCTAAGTAAAAGAACATATTAACCGCTCGACCACAAGCGTTGACTTATCAAACCTGGTTTAGCAGCTGCTCAAATCGATTGAATATATACTATAAGGATATGATATACTGTTCCAGGAGAGGGAACAACCGGCGTAAAGAATGTGGTATGGAAACGGTAAAACCATACTTTCACAATGGTAGGCTCCGCCCTGTCAGACCGTCGTTTTCCGTGACAGGGGGTCCATAGCCTATCGGGTAGAGACTACATAAAGAGATGAGAAGTGAAATAACCTTGTTTTCTCAACAATCATGAGGGTTGATGAATCTTGTGGGTAAAATTGGGCAACTCTGCGGAGTCATTTATAAATGGTATTCAAATACACCGTGTTTCTAGTATATGAAGCTGTGTTTAATGGGTGATTCCAATAGCGAAGCATAAGTAGATTTAGAAATATTTTGGAAATGTTGAAGTCTGGTGATCAAGTTTTGAAAACCCCATATTTCTTAAGAAGTTTATGATTTATTATCTTGTGTTTAAAAACAAAATGTTTACAAATAAAATTGCTTCCACAAATACTTTAACAAACCAATATACGATTGAATGGATCTTTAAGAACCAAAGACAATACTTTAACAAACCAATATACTCCCATCTTTTGGAAACCCTGGCAAGTAGCTATATTAGCATCTTCCCATGTGACTTGTTGAGTACGGTTGGTTGTACTCAGCCTTGCGTTATTTTTCCCCAATACAGAGATCTAAGAGAAGAGCAGGATGTTACAAGTTTTCGTGTTAGAGTTACGATCGCACTCAAGCGTTCCTGTGGAATTTTCTTTGGTTCTTCCGATTGTAAATTAAGTTTTAGACTTGAACATCCTTAAAATTCTATCCATAAGCATACACTCATGCATCGCTACGCTGCCTAAATTGAAAAGCTATTACGCGTGCAGGTGTCATGACAGACCAGCACGGCTTGGACGACCACGACAGTGAAGCGCCTTCACAGCTCGACAACGCCGACAGAGGCGGAGGCAGAAATAGATTACGTACAGGATATCACCTCATACAATTTAGTCTTAGGGTCTACGCAGGAGTCTTTTTTGCCAGCATCCAATCATGTATGTTTTTTTTTGGCAGGATGCATGAGTTTTCCAGTGATGTATGCGTTTCAAACCACCGGTTCCGATTCGTTGTACAACCAATCCAACAACTCACAGAAATTAAATGGAGACCGTTGTATGTATTCACAATCAGACCAACATAAGAAGAAAAAGAGAAACTTTTCCGATAATCAGTGAGATTTCGATTCAGTTACATGCCAAATATGTTTTTTAATTAAAAATTGCTTGGGAGGAGATCCAATACTATATGCTGCAAATTGTACAGCAAGCAAAAATTCTTTCTGGGCTGCCCAAAGCAATACATCGCTTCAAAAAAAAAACCCCAAATAATGATATAATCAAGTGAAGACAATCTTCAATCAAGCAATGTATCTCTGTAAGACCAACCTGAGGTGAAGCTATAATTCCAATTTTTGGCTGCCCAACTGGCTGAGCATGATTGCCATATCCATCCCTGAAGTCATTGTTGCCATAGCCACTTCATATGGGCATTTCTTAGAGAACCCAAACTTGCCCGCCTTTTTCACTTTCCTCATGCAGTTTTTGAACTTCTCATGGCATTTCACACTCATCAGACCTGCAGCCAAAAGACATTACGAGATAGATTCAGTTAAGAGATTTAGAGGAAAGTAAAGAAGCAACTAGAGTATTGCTCTCTTCAGAAATAGTGGCACCCTTAGTTATTTTTCAAGAAAAGCTCAGTGAAGCTGGTTAAACAATCGAAGCAATATAATGGTCGGGAAGAGGGGATGACAGCGATTGATCTGGGTAAGGTATCATTGCAAGATCAGGTTTCATGGTTCACCGATGTGACATTCAGGTTCTTGATGTTGAGCAATTTCCCATTGCGTCCAAAATACCAATTCGTAGCTATCATCCATATGAATCTACAACACATAATGGTATACCCCGGTAATATGTTGAAATTACTCCAAGCGGCTCACCGTTTCTCATTTATCTTCACCGTTTCTTCATTTACTCCAGCGTCTCACCAATTCTCATTTTATTGTTTCCGTTTCAATAGTAGTGGAGCACTCCTTTTAATTCTTCCGTTAGTAGTGGAGCACTCCCTTTTAGTTGCAGCTGCATGATAGGCATGCATTCTGTTAGTAGTGGAGCACTCCCTTTTTTATTTCTTCAGTTTCAGATTAGTAGTGGAGTACTCCTTGTTTAATTGCAGCTGCATGATAGGCTTGCATTCATGCTGCACAAAGTGGAAGGCTAACAGCCAATTTTTCTTTTAAATAAGCATGCAATATATAAGAAAATGCTGCCACGTTTTAGCAGCACCAAACACATGTGTTCATCGTGTTCTTGAGTGCGCATTCAAGAGTTCGCCGCCGGCGAAAGATTGCCGGTGATCCACGACAATTGGTATCAGAGCATGGACACTCCCGGGGCCGTCATGTCCGTCCAGTTGGTTCCCGTTGGCGGTGGTGATTGTTCGCCATCGCCCCCTCCCCGACGACGGGTATCGCGCCCGCCTGCGCCGCGCTGAAGGCGCCATCGCAGCAGCGAAGTCGTCATCGAGCGCATCGTCAAGGAGGCGGGCAACTCGGTCCAGTACCCCATGCTCACGCGCACCAATTATCAGGAATGGTCTTTGTTGATGCGCGTGAACCTGCAGGCCCAAGGGCTGTGGCAGGCCGTCGAACCGAAGGAGGGTGAGGTCGTCGAGTACCGCGAAGACCGCCTCGCGCTGGTGGCCATTCTGCGCGCCATGCCACCCGAGATGCTCAGGTCGTTGGAGCGCAAGCGCACGGCGCGTTCCGCCTGAGAGGCGGTCAAAACCATGCGTGTCAGCGTGCAGCGCGTCCGTGACACCAACGCGCAATAGTTGCTCAAGCAATTCGGGGAGATCGCGGTCAAGGAGCGGGAGACGGTCGACGATTTCTCACTTCGGATTATGAGCCTCGCCAACAACATCCGCATACTTGGCGGCAACGTCACCGATGAAGAGATCGTGAAGAAAATGCTCCAGGTCGTTCTCGAGCACCTCGAGCAGATCGCGTACTCCATCGAAACTCTCCTCGATGTGAACCAGCTCTTCGTCGAGGTCATCGGCCTTCTACGCGCCATCGAGTAGCGAAAGAAAAAGACAGCACCGTCCGTGCCCGTCTACGACAGCAAGGGCCGTCTTCTTCTCGCCGAGGACTGGCTAGCATGGATGAAGCTGCGCGACAACGCGGCCGGTGGCTCAGCAATGATGAAAGGCGCGCGCAAAACGTCGTGGCCACGGCGGTGGTGGCGGCGTGCGTAAAGGCAAGGGCAGCTCGTTTTCAAATGGTCCGACCTGCGAGAACACGGCGGACCGGTGCCGTAACTGCGGCAAAATTGGCCATTGGGCCAAGGACTGCCGTAGCAAGCCAAATAAGCAGGCGCAAGCACACGTTGCGGAGGGTGTAGAGGATGAGCCAACTCTGCTGATGGTACATGCAACCATCCCTTCACCACCCACTCAAGTTGCAGCGCCGCCCAATGAGGTGACTCGAACTCCAGCTCCGCCCACATCGTCGTGCCACGTCGAGATCCACGAGGCCAAGGTCTTTGCGCAGCTCGGATCGCGGGAGGACCAGGACGATCAACGATGGGTGCTCGACACCGGCGCCACCAACCACATGACGGGCGCACGGACTGCCTTCTCCGACCTCGACGGGGGAGTCTGCGGCACCGTCCGCTTCGGTGACGGATCCGTGGTGGAGATTGAAGGACGCGGCACGATAATCTTCAGTTGCAAGAACGGCGAGCACCGCACGCTGATGAGGGTGTACTACATTCCCCGTCTGATGGCGAACATCATCAGTCTTGGTCAGCTGGAGGAGGCCGGATGTCGGATCGAGATCTACTCCGTCACCCTGCGCATCTACGATCAGCAACGCGACCTTCTTGCTCGGGTGCGTCGCTCGCATCGCGCTCTACATCTTGGAGCTCAGACGGGCGTGGGTGTGCTGTCGGTGCGTAGCTCGGAGGTGGCCTAGCGCTGGCATGCGAAGTACGAGCACCTCAGTTTCAAGTCACTGCGCGCGCTCGCCCAATGGGAGATGGTGCGTGGGTTGCCGCCGCTTGATAAAGTCGATCAGGTGTGCGATAGCTGCCTCGCCGGCAAGCAAAGGCACGCGCCGTTCCCTGGTAAGGCGCTACGGCGAGCGAAGCACGTCCTCGACCTCGTCCATGGCGATTTGGGCGGGCCCATCACGCCCACAACTCCAAGCGGTAACAAATATTTCGTATTGCTTATTGATGATTTGAGCCGGTACATGTGGCTCCACTTGCTGTTGAGCAAAGATCAGGCATCGGCGGCGATCAAGAACTTCCAGGCGACCGTGGAGGTTGAGTTAGGGAGGCGGCTCAAGGTCCTCCGCACTAATCGTGGGGGGGAGTTCACCTCCATGGAGTTTGGCGAGTATTGCGCCGAGCGCGGCGTCCAGCGGCAGCTCACCGCCCCCCACTCACCGCAGCAGAACGGGGTGGTAGAGCGCCACAACCAGAGCATCGTCGGCATGGCGCGGTGTATGCTCAAGGCGAAGCGACTTCCTGGCTACTTCTGGGGTGAGGCCGTGAACACCGCAATCCACGTCCTCAATCGCACGCCGACACGCGCGCTCAACGGCAAGACCCCATTTGAGGCTTGGCACGGCGAGCGCCCCACTGTCCATTACTTCATGACCTTTGGCTGCGTCGCCCACATCAAGTCCACACGGCTGGGACTCAAGAAGTTGGATGATCGCAGCACGCCGACCATCTTCGTCGGCTACGAGCACGGCTCCAAGGCCTACTGCTGCTACGACCCCTCCACCAAGCGGATCATTGTGTCGCGCAACGTCATGTTCGACGAGGCGGGACAATGGAGCTGGGGCGACGAAAGCAGCGGTGATCCGGGTGACGACGAGCCCTTCAACGTTGAGTACACGGGGTACTTCTCCGGCACGCCTCGAGCCGATACGGCATCACCAGCTCACATGTCTCCATCGCCCACGCCAACGCCGGCCCCTGCACCCATGGCGCCGCCGGAGCAGTTCGCGCCTACGACGTCACCCACGAGTGCGCCGATCGAGTTCGTCTCGCCACTGGCTGATCCTGAGGAGAACTTGGACGTGGACCACGATGATGCTCCACTTCGGTTCCGCGCCATCGACGCTGTCATCGGACCAGCCTCACCGCCTGGGCTTGTGCCTCGGGTGCTCGATGAGGAGTTGCAGTTCACCACAGCGGACGAGCCTGTCTCCTTCAACGAGGCAGAGCGCGAGGCAAGCTGGCGTCAGGCGATGCATGAGGAGATGAAGTCAATCGAGGACAACAACACGTGGGAGCTCGCCGCGCTCCCCACTGGGCACCGTGCGATCAGACTCAAGTGGGTCATCAAAGTGAAGCGCGATGAACACGTCAATGTCATCCGGCACAAGGTGTGTTTGGTCGCCAAAGGCTATGTTCAGCGCGTGGGAATCGATTTCGACAAGGTCTTCGCTCCGGTCGCGCGAATGGAGTTCGTCGGTATGCCGCCGCTCTGGCGACCACGAAGCGGGAAGTCCATCACATGGACGTGAAGAGCGCCTTTGTCAACGGCGACCTCAAGGAGGAACGTGAGCCAGCCGCCGGGCTTTGTCGTCAACGGCAGCGAGCACAAAGTATTGCATCTTCGCAAGGCGTTGTACGGTCTCCGACAGGCACCGAGGGCCTGGAATGCCAAGCTTGATGCATCCATGGCGTCACTTGGTTTCCAGAGGAGCAGCTCCGAACATAGCGTGTACATGCGGAGCCGAGGGTCGTCGCGGCTGGTAGTCGGGGTCTACGTCGACGACTTGATCATCACCGACACCAGCAGTGACGAGATCGTGGCGTTCAAGCTTGAGATGAAGCGTGTTTTTCTCATGAGCGACCTCGAGCTGCTGTCGTACTACCTCGGCATCGAGGTAAACCAAGGGCCAGGCGGCATCTCGCTCCACCAATCTGCCTATGCAGGGAAATTGCTTGAGCGGAGCGGCATGAGCACCTGCAACCCCAATCTGGCGCCGATGGAACCAAGGCTCAAGCTGAGCAAGGAGAGCACCGCTCCACTGGTTGACGCCACCGAGTACAGGCGCGTCATCGGTGGACTGCGCTACTTGGTGCACACCCGTCAAGATCTTGTCTACGTGGTGAGCTATCTGAGCCGGTTCATGGAGAAACCACACGAGGACCACCTCAATGCGGTGAAGCGCGTGCTAAGGTATGTAGCGGGAACGCGTGACTACGGTCTTCACTACGCCAGGAGGGAGGATGAACGAGCTCAACCGGGTTGGCCACAAGTGTGGCCGATATGGCGGGCGACATCGACATGCGCAAGAGTACCAGCGGCGTCATCTTCTTCCTCGGCGGCAACCCTATCACCTGGCAGTCCTCCAAGAAGAAGGTGGTGGCTGTGTCCTCATGCGAGGCAGAGTACATTGCGGCGGCTACAGTGACCGCCAAGGCGTCGCTAGCTCGGCAGGTGTCGACATGCTCAGATCGAGCTCGAGCACGGAGCTCAAGGTGGACAACCTGTCCGCCATCGCCCTCAGCAAGAACCCCGTCTTCCACAACCGACGCAAACATATCGACACTCGTTTCCACTACATTCGGAAGTGCATCGACGGGAACAAGATCGTCCTTCGACACATTTCGACGGAGAACCAGCTAGCGGGCGTTCTGACTAAGGCGCTTGGACGCGTGCAGTTTCAGCAATTGCGCGTGTTGATCGGCGTCAACAAAATCGGTGAGCACAGCAAGGACTAGGGGGGAGAAATGTTGAAATTACTCCAAGCGGCTCACCGTTTCTCATTCATCTTCACCGTTTCAGTAGTAGTGGAGCACTCCGTTTAATTCTTCCGTTAGTAGTGGAGCACTCCCTTTTAATTGCAGCTGCATGATAGGCATGCATTATGTTAGTAGTGGAGCACTCCCTTTTTTTATTTCTTCAGTTTCAGATTAGTAGTGGAGTACTCCTTGTTTAATTGCAGCTGCATGATAGGCATGCATTCATGCTGCGCAAAGTGGAAGGCTAACAGCCAATTTTTCTTTTATTGTGTTCATCGTGTTCTTGAATGCGCCGGCGGCGAAAGATTGCCGGTGATCCACGACATAATAGGGTAGCACAAATTTAAAACCAAATCAGATCCTAGGCTAGCTAGCACCCAATGAGCGGGTTGACGACATGTAGTAGGATTATAAAGGCAAGTCGATGTGATGGCACTGTTGTATGTAAAGAAGGGGCAAGGCGCAGAATTGCCTAGTTGATAATGATTGTGCAGTAAATTCTACAAAATCCACGACTGAGCACAAGGGTGCATATTCCGAGGGACTCCGATCCAGATGCCATTAGGGCAAAAAAAAATTTTGATTGATCCAACCCAATGAGCACGACAAGAACATCAGGCGTGGTCATTGTTGCCATAGTCTCTGGGGAGATCCAGAAGAATTCGAAGGGGAAGCTAATTAAGGTATACTACTACCTTTCTTGTCGACGCACTGGTCGTGGTCGCGGCAGCAGGCGTCGAGGTCGTCGCATGGCTCCTCCCCATCGCAGCCGCTCCAGCCGACGCCGCAGTACTTGCCGTACCGGATCCCCACGGCTGCGAGAACCGATTCGCAGCAGTCAGATGAGGGTGCAATGCAAGGGGAGAAGAAGAAAGCGGTGCTCACGCACAGTCGCAGTTGAGGGCGGCGCACGATCGGCTGCAGGGCGGCGGAGGTGGAGAGGTAGCGGAGGAGAGGACGGCGGCAGCGAGGAGGAGGAGGAGGAGGAGGAGCGGCGATCGCGGCGGCAACATTGGTGGGGATTGAGAAGGAAGGGAGGGGATGGGAAGGGATTGGATTGGGTTTTCTTCCTTGGCTTTGGTGGGCCATACCTGTCGGTGAGTGTTAGTAACCTGAACCCACCCACCCCGCAGAGGTCAGAGGGAAGGGGCGAGCCAACCCACAAGACCAAAACCACATGGCGGCGGCGGCGGCGGCGGCGCCCTCCTTCCCCTCCACCCACAAGACTCGCCCTACTCTCATCTCCCTCCGCGTCTGTACGAAAGTCAAAGCCGCCGCCTCCTCGCCCGACCCCTCCCCGGCCTTCAAGTCCGTCACGGCCTTCGCGCCCGCCACCGTCGCCAACCTCGGCCCGGGCTTCGACTTCCTCGGCTGCGCCGTCGCCGACGCTTCCCTCTCCCTCGGCGACACCGTCACCGCCACCCTCGCCCCCTCTCTGCCCCCGGGCACCGTCTCCATCGCCTCCGTCTCCTCCCCCTCACGCCCACACCTCGCCGACCGCCTCTCGCGCGATCCCCTACGCAACTGCGCCGGCGTCGCCGCCATCGCCGCCCTCCGCGCCCTCGACGTCCGCTCCCACGCCGTCTCCATCCACCTCACCAAGGGCCTCCCCCTCGGCTCCGGCCTCGGCTCCTCCGCCGCCTCCGCCGCGGCCTCCGCCAAGGCCGTCGACGCCCTCTTCGGCTCCCGCCTCCACCGCGACGACCTTGTCCTCGCCGGCCTCGAGTCCGAGAAGGCTGTCAGCGGCTTCCACGCCGACAATATCGCCCCCGCCATCCTCGGCGGCTTCGTCCTCATCCGCAGCTACGACCCCTTCCACCTCATCCCACTCGCCCCCCCGCCCGACCTCCACCTCCACTTCGTCCTCGTCACGCCCGACTTCGAGGCGCCCACCAGCAAGATGCGCGCCGCGCTGCCCAAACAGGTCGCAGTCCCGCAGCACGTGCGCAATTCGAGCCAGGCCGCGGCGCTTGTGGCTGCCGTGCTGCAGGGAGACGCCGGGGTCATCGGCTCGGCCATGTCGTCCGACGGCATCGTGGAGCCCACCAGGGCACCGCTCATACCTGGCATGGCAGCGGTGAAGGCCGCGGCACTGGAAGCTGGAGCATTGGGCTGCACCATCAGTGGAGCGGGGCCAACCGCTGTGGCTGTCATTGAGGGGGAGGACAAGGGGGAGGAGATTGCCCGGAGGATGGTGGACGCATTCTTCACGGTAGGCAAGCTCAAGGCAACAGCCACCGTCGCTCAGCTCGACAGAGATGGTGCCAGGGTCATCTCCACATCTAGTTTGGACTAGCAAGGTACATTGTTTCCTTTCTTTGTTTTTATGTCTGTGTTACATGTTGTTGCTGATCCTATGCGGTACATGTTTGCTAACTAAACCTGTACACATTTCCTGAAATCACTTTTATCCCAAGTAACTTTGCTAAGTTGTGCTAGTTCCGGTTTCGTTAACATTCTGCAAAATTGGAATGTCAGGGAGTTTTGGACAGATCGATTTAACATGAAATGATAATCAAATTTTCTGTCATTGACTCACTGCCATTAGTTCTTGGGCAGCAGCTTCGGAGTAACATGGATGTCACTTATGTTGAACTCCAATATGTACCATTCCCTGTGATCGAAAGGTTGCATTTTTCTTTTTCGTTTGTTGTTCCATAGTTAGTTCAACGTTTATAAATCCAAATGAGGATCTGGTGGGCACACACAAGTTCACTGTTGGTGATTCCTATTCTGATATTACGTGAAACTTTTCACTAGCTGCGAATTTCTTTGGTCGTAATGAAACCAAAATAGTTAAGATGCAAAAGGGTATGTTATGGTGTCTATTTTAAGATGTTACATTTTGATTTATTTGTGAACAGCTGTTTATTTATCCTTTCTGTTATCCCCCATTACATGATTATGCTAGCACCCTTATGGAAGATCATAGAACACACTCTGTCTTTGACAAGTGCTTTTTGTGTTTCTCTCTGGAGAGGATATCATTTCCAATGTATGCTAAAGATTTAAGCGATAAGCCTATGATGACTTTGTCAAAGGATTTACTGTTAATAAGTTACAGTCACAGTCACAGCCATGTTTACACCTTGTCTTCTGTCTGCAGATTTTGGACGATTGCTGCTCTAACTCTATTTGGGAATGCTCGTTGGCACATGGACACTAGTGCGAACCCAGGGCTGCGTCTTTTTGTATCTTTTGTCTCCATTTGTGTATTTTGTGGTCTGACGAAGTATGTTAGTCCTTGGGTTGTGCCCCCCATTGATTGCAATAAGTTTGTGCGGTCGCAACATCAATCACCTCGTTACGAGGTGCAGGGACACCGCCATTCGGCAAGATTCTTGGGCAGAATTATCTGTGTCAAATCTTGTCTTGTTGTAATTTGGGTTAGTTTCATCATTCAACGAATAAAATGCAGCTGATCTGTGGTATTTCCTGTCCAGTATTTGTCCGTTTTACATGTTTGGGAAACTATTGGGAGTTGAGATGAATGATTGATATCACTTTTGCACGTCCGGAGTTACTGCTGAATTAAGATTTTAGTGGGTGAAGTATGAACAATGAGGGTTAAGCATGGCATGCACTGCATGCATTCTGAGGGATCTCAGTCAGTATGCTATATTGCTACGGCAAATTGTCAGGTCACTGGATCAATATTATAGCAACCAAAACCATACAGATAGATGGAAAGTAAACTAGTGATTAGTCTAGCAAGCTAAGAGAGGATGGACAAGAAGATGGAGAGCGCCAAGGTAAGTCCGGAGGAAGATGACGGAGCGTTCCTCTTGCCCGACGTCGTAGAGCTGAGACATGGTACCTGCTGTAGGGTGGCCTAACCTTAACCTGGGTCTTGTAACTGATCTAACATGTAATAAGCTCAATAGTATAGGAGAAATTTTTATCCTACTCTTATTATTTATATAAACCCCCAAGAGATGTACGAGATGACCAAGTCCACTCATTTTACGCATAAGCACTTTCTCTCCTGTCGCTTGCTCTCTCTAGTTAGTCCTCTCGTATATTGTTTGGTCAGTAGCCACGGATGGGAGAGACGACGGAGGGGAGAGGAGGCGGAACGCACTTGGGCGGCTGAGCGAGGCAGAATCCGGTGAGTCGGTGGTAGCGACCCGTGCTCTTTGTCGCTGCCTTCCCCTACTCTTGGTTACCGCCTCGTGCGCAACGACGGTGCCTGCAAATGTGCCGGCAATGCACGGGCTGACAAGAGATCTCCAGGTTCCTCTCTCTTTCTCCCCGGATCACCTTCCGTCTGCCCTGGACCATCTTCTCACCCTCGCCTTTGGCCGCCGACGGCCACTTAGACGGGCTGGCCACCCAGCTCACCGATTTTGGCCAAGGCACGGTGGTGGAGCTCTGCCCAGCGTCTAGGCCCGCCTAATACCGCCTTCTTGAAAACTAATTATTGGATACAGGATCAAAAAAGTTTGACACGAGCTGTTTCACCTGGCGAACATCAATTCATGGTTTTTGACACCCAAAAAAAGCTTCATCAACAACGAGGAGGAAGCGGACCACGGCGGCAGCACTCGTGAACGCTAGGGCCTCGGTCGGGGGGGTCGCCTGCATCGACATCGGGGACCGGAGCCATGGGCGGCACAGGTGTGGCGAACGCCAACGTCGACACGCGCACCACAGCGGCCGACCTCGACGATAGTGTGACGGTCGGCCACCGCTGGCGGCCCGGTCGGCCGAGGGTAGTGACATCGATGTCACACGCAAGATGCCCAATGACCGACGTCCCGTGAGGCGGTGGCAGGCTCGACGGCCATACCGATCTCGTCGCCGAACTTGGGGCCGTCGCGCTGGCGGGCCGAACAGCTCTGCTAGACAAACCGTGGTCGCCAGTGACCCGGCAGGCTGCACCGCCATTCAAGTCGGTGCAACTGCCCCAACGGTGGAAAATGCCCTGCTGGCGGCCCTTGGTGCGATGCAACGCGAGCTGGCAGACCTCCGGGGCACTGCGCGGGAAATGCAAGAGGCTCGGAGTTAGCAAACGCTGATGGTAGTGGCGACAGAAGCCACACCCGATGGGGCGGACAGCCGCGAGGCCCCCACCTTTGGTCGCGCTGCGCTTCGACGTGTAGACCCGGAGTCTCCACTCTCCACTGGTCTGCAGCAGTCGCGCGTGGCCAGAAGACTTCAAATTCCCCACAAATCGAGCCGTACAAGGGCGAAACAGACCTTAGTGAGTTCGTTCGCGTGTACGAAAACGCCATCGAGGCTGCCGGCGGGGATGACTCTACTAAGGCGAAGGGGTTGCCGCTCGCTCTGCAGGGAGTGGCGCTCTCCTGGTTATTTACCATAGAGTCGAACTCCATTTACGCGTGGGAGTAGATCCGGAACCGCCTGTACAACAACTTCCAAGGAAACTACATCGAACGCATCGATGCGACTACCTTTCTATCGCTTGGCTGTTCGGCGACAGGAGCTAGTTGCCTAACTGTTGGGCGACAGGGAGCTGCTTATGTAAAAAATAAAAACAAAGGTATATTTTTGCATTTTGGAATAAATTATGGATTATTTTTTAAAAAAATGGGTCTCGATCGGCCGGGGACTTCACCCCATTCATCACACATTGGCTGGCGATCTATATATGGGTCTATTCTTTTTGGCTACGGATTATGTCTTTTGGGTTATTTATGCGAGAGATTACAGAGTAACAGAAACTCATGTGTGATTTTTGCTGATATAAATAAAGTTAGTATTGTATGTACTATAATTAACTAGTAGACCCTATCTTTAAAATATATTTTGTTTAAAAACTAATTATCATAGAAAAATCAAAAAGCAGATGTTGGAAGCAGAAAAGAACAGGCCTGTATCTGGGCCGTCCATCTCGATCTGCCTGGTCCTTTTCTAGTCGGTCGGTCGCCTTCTTCCTCCCCCTTTTTAATCTCCTGACCTGGTGGTGGTGGTGGTAAGGTGTTGGAAGCTAGGGTTAGGGTTTGCGTGCGGAAATTGATCGAATCGCCGGTCCGGACTGCCAATTCGAGCGCCGAATTTTCGATCCCCAATCACGCGGACATCGATCGATTCGACCAATTTTTCGGACGCCACACCACACCGCAAAGATCGATCGATTCCAATCTCCTCTTCCAAGTTCTATACCAAATTGATTGATTAGCAAGAGATTGATTGATTGATTGATTCCGTATCACGCTCTTCTTCTAACCCTAGACGATCCTCCCTTCCTCCAAATCCTTGCAGCAGCAGCGGCGGCGGACATGGATCCCAGCCAGATGATGACCCGAAGCTTTCCCATGTGGGCCCCACCGCCGGCCGCCCCCTCCGACGACCCCTCCGCCGCGCCGCAGCAGCCCTTCCTCCCTCCGCCCAACGCCCAGCTCGCCCCCAACCGTGGCTGGAAGCGCAAGAACCCCAACTCGGGCGGCGTCGGCTACCAGCCCCCCGCCCTCGGCGACCTCCAGGTGCAGAACCGCGCCAAGGCCCGCCGCTGGTTCAAGAATCCCAACCCCAATCCCAACAGCCGCGGCTACTTCTTCCGCAAGCCCAAGGCCGCCGCCCCACGCAACACCACCTCCTTCATTATCCGCGCCAAGCGCGCCGGCGGCATTGCCTCGCTCGTGTCCCCGTGCCCTGTCACGCCCGCCGTGCTCCCCACCCCACGCCTCTCCCCCTCCCGCGAGGGCCTCTCTGACATGGCTCAGGCGCAGTGGGGCGTTGATGGATACGGCTCCATGAAGGGTCTCATCCGCCTTCGCCGCTCCCCTCACCCTGCCAACCCCAACGCTGCCCCGTCCGATGACGATGATGAGGGCAACTCCAGCGACAGTGACGTCGAGGAGCATGTTGAGGTGGAGCGGCGCCTTGACCACGATCTCAGCCGGTTTGAGATGGTGTACCCTGGGAGGGGTGACGATGCTGGGGGCTATGTGTTTGAGGAGGAGGAGGATGCCCACATGGCTCGGCTGGAGGAGGAGAACCTGACCTTAAGGGAGAGGCTCTTCTTGATGGAGCAGGAGGTGGGCGACATGAGGCGCCGTCTGGAGGCGCTTGAGGCACGCTTTTCAGGGGCCGGTGGTGCTGACAATGCAGTTGAGGAGGCTCTGGAGAATGACACGGAGAGGGGGGATGCTGCTGGCTCAGAGAAGAGTGGTGAGAACAATGCAGAGAGGGGCGATGCTGCTGGGTCAGAGGAACAATGCAGAGGAGAGCAGACCTGAGGCTTCGGCAAGGGACTGATGGACAGAGGAATGCAATAGTGGTTGTCGGTACTTGTCGACGACGGATTGAAACCGTGCCACATGGACTTGTTTTGGAGACTGACATGTTGCATAACAGTGGATGTTCGTGTTGACAATGTAATATGTTTTCTGGAGACAGGAAATAGCTTGTGCCATTTTGAGTTTCCTTGTATAATTGTTATGATGATAATGCTGCAGAACCTGTAGTGCTTAGCTGCTGCTGCTGCTGGAAGTGGTAGATATGAAGGACGAACTGTGCTGATGAATTTGTTACCAGTCTTGTCATTATTACTGTATCCAATGGTGTCATGTTTGTTTCATCTCGCATTCTGATGGTTGTTTTGAGGAGTTTTCCCACCCCATGCTAATGGATGTGTTGGTCGCCTGTGGAGTGGTGATCAGAAATGAGGGTCTGAAAACTTGTTTGTTTGGCAGAAGACTGATACCCTCAGAACAATTGTTTGTTAGTTGCAAGCGTGAATTTGAACTAGATCAGAAATGAAGGAATTGTTTTGTTGCTCCCTCTTCTCTAGCTTTCATGTCATCTTACATTATTTCCCTCCCAAGAGCAAAGCAAACAAGCGTGAATTTGAACTAGATCAGAAATGAAGGAATTATTTGCGTGAGAAACTGAGAGTTGTTACCAGTAAATGTTGGGGGTTTTTTTTCATGTACCTCTCTTTCTTTGTTTGAAGAGCTATCTGTCTGTTTAGTTTGTGCTAATACTTATATTTCCCCTAAAAAATATATCAGGCATTACCTCATTGTTTCTGCTGTCACAAACCTTTTGGTTAATTTACTTGGTGTTTGGTTCTTTGGGGGCCAACACATTGTTGTTTATTATGCCTGTGTTTTACAGGAAAGCAGAGGATATGAATTATCACTCGGTCTGTTTTGCTTGTTCTGGCAGATTCAATTCGGAGGTACAAACATGCGCAACTGCTGTTATGCAAAGTTTCCTCGGAATATGTTTGCATCTTTGTCTTGCTGCCCGTTTATTTTAATTGACATTTGTCAATTCTCTCTCAGTGCAGGCTTGATACTAGCTTCTTGGTTTCTTTCGTTGGGGTAAATCTATTTTGAGAGATTTCCTGTGCTCTAAACCTGCCGTCACATGCTATAAGGATTTGATTTACAAACTCAACTATTTACAAAATATAATTACAAACTCTAGTCACATGCTACAATGATTAGATATGCATGAGTCAACTATTTGCAAAACACATTCCCAAACAAATAGCATTATGCCACAGAGAGTTAGAGTAAGTGGGATTAAGCTGTCAACATATGATGAGACTCAAGCTACTAGACAAGATGCCTCTTAGTAGTACAGCAACATATACTAGTAATCTGATCTTCTAACCATACAACGACACTAGTAAAAATCTAGGAACATATCTTTAACGTATGCTACTTATACCTTTGCCTTGCGTATCCGCTTGATGCTACTTATACCTTTGCCTTGCGTATCCGCTTGAAATTTGATGACGAACGTCTTCACTCTAAATTTGGGTTCTTGACTTGATCATTAAAACATATATCCATTGCTTAACTTTCTGACGATCAACACATAAAAGCCATCCAAAGTTTTCATCATCATGGGACATAACCTGTTTACCAACTTAAGAAAAATATAAGTCCCACAAATTGATTGCTATTCATTACCAAATCTTATAATTAACACATAATAGCGGGTCTAAATTCTTCAGCTGCTCGCTGGAGCTATTGAAGAGAAATGTTAAGAGTCGAAAGAGCCAAGGGCCACGATTACGGGTGGTGAACGTTGGTGTAGTTGAAGATGTCAGTGGCCAAAGAAGCTCAATGATGGAGAAGCCTTGGCAGAGATAAAAATAAGCTTTGCATTAAAGACGAGCTATGGACGATATGAGACAATCGGGTAGCTAGGAGCATGCCACTGCTGGTGAGGGGTACGACGTCACCGGCGATAGTTAGAAGATTCTCTATATCATTAAGACAACGACTACAACAGACATGCTGACATAAATAAAGATGGGAGGTCACCACGGTTAGTGAAAAAGCAACAACGTTGTTGGCTAACATTAAAGATGAGGAGCGACTGACACGGGAGAAAATGACATCAAGCACATATAATATCATACATATGTATATACATGTATGCATCCGTATGAATAAAAGCTCGGGCATAAAAAAGCAGAGGAACAAAGAGTTCAAAATAGAGATGACGCAACTGTAGAGAATAGGCTCGGGGCCGCTGAGAGAGTGTGATGGGTGTCCTTGGCTGGGATTGACGATGATTTCATGTGTATGTATGTTTGATATCGCAACGGTCAGCATTGATCAATAGTTAGGAGGAAGAAGATAACAATGTGGTAGAGTATTGTATTAGACGGGGTAGCAGTTAAGAGGGATCGATCAAGAATTAGGCTTGTTGTTGAAGGTTAAAGCAGACGAGAAGAGATAAAAGACACATGGTTCAATGGGGTAACCGGTGTGTGAGGGAATATAAGTTCAAGGTAGGTCATCCATGGTGCATCCGCGTATGCATGAGCAAGATATTCTAATACCATATAAACCAATAAAATAATTGTTGTGTACATAATCATTGTAATACTTGAGATTAAAATAAAGGTGCATGTACATGTATACATTTTAAAAAAGAGTAAGTAATGGATGAATAATAGGGACATGCAGCTATATAATTCATGCATGATGGAGAGTGGTTACATTCAAAAATCTCAACAACTTATTATGATCAATGACTTTATTCCATTAAAACTCACACTTCAACTACGTTTCTCAAGTTATATATATTTTTTTCAAGCTTCTATTATCATTTCTAATGTCTATGGCGTCTTCAAATTTTAAATAGCCTATAAGCTACGTAAACATATAAGCTATACTATTTGATGCTATAAACTTTGCAGCTAATGGATGGATCCTGTCATACAACAATCCATTCCCATTCCATTTCAGTGCCCAACAGATGCTACTAAGTTCATCCTCCCAGGTGGAATGATCAGCTTCTGATGAGAGTGACTCTGGGAGACGAAGGCCATCCAAGTGGATCACACATAGAACAGGTGTATCATCGACCATCCATGCCATTGTATTGGTGTATGTTCAGGTTGATTCTGTTGATTTATTTACTAGTAATCAACTGTGGGTTCTTCTCATGACAGTTAGTGACACCAAAGGCCTCCAATACATAAAGAGAATAGTGTTTTTTTTTTGGCTCAGTCTACACCAAACTGGATGGTATGGTGCAACTCAGTGTGAAAATGGATTAAATACAAATCAAATAGTGGTTGTACCACATTCATATTTATATATTTTTTAAATGAATACGAATGTAAATACAAATACGATCGAATTTAATATTGTAGCAAACATGAATGCAAAAGTACTTGCTCAATTCGATTGAATTCGAATACGAGGTTTTACATAAGGTCAAACTCCAAACATCAAGCTGCAGGAGCTGAACGCTTCCCATCGACTCAGCATCTCTGCAGATCGGATGGCTCGTGCTCGGCATGGCTTTAGGGTTTATACACAAGAAGACTAGATGGTAGGTATTCCCAAACACAAACAGTTTGGGTTGAAGAAAAAACGGGAACAAGAATGAAGGAGACCAATACAACAGAGCCAAGACTGCAATGGCATGAGGAGGAGGACGACGAGGAGCGAGAGAGAGAGAACAGTGGCAATGGCAATGGCATGAGGAGGAGGACGAGGGAGCGTTATTGGCGCGCGGGGCCGGCCGTGTGGAATGCGGTGGTGGAGAAGGTTGGGATCCTGTCGAGGTGCCTGAGTGCGCGCTCCGCCGTGTGTCGCGTGCGCGGGTCGCCGTTGCGGTAGGCCTCCACCAGCGCCGACGCCACCGTCTGGTCGGCCGCCACCTCCCGCGCGATCTCCTCCACCCGCAGGATGCGCTCCACCACCACACCGCCCGCCGCTGCAGCGCCTCCGTCCGGCTCTCCACCAGGATCTCCACCACCGGCCGCAGCCCTCCGCCTCCCCAACACCACCACCCCTCCGCCACATCCTCCACCCCGTCGCCCACCAGCGTCGACACCGCCGCCAGCGCCACCTCCACCACCCCGGCGTCCAGGTGGTCCAGGCACGCCACCAGCCGCTCCACCGCCTTCGCCCCAGGCTGCGCCAGGCAGAACGTCTCCCGGAGCGAGCAGAACCCGCCGTGCACGCGGCACACCCCCGCCGGCCTAGCAGGCTTCTTATCTCTATTCCCGAAGCACATGCACAGCGTTAGGCTCGCCGGCGGCGTCGGCGGGACGGCCGTGAGGTTCCTCGACATGTCCGACATCTTCTCGAGCGCCATGGCCGAGAAGAGCTGCACCGTGTCCGGGCCGTTCATCTGCAGCAGGTCGACGAAGAGCGGCGCGAGGCCCGCCTCCCGCGCGAACTCGACGTACTCGGCGTCCTCCTGTAGCGCGCACGTGATCCGGTACATCACCTTCACCATGCCCTCCGTCAGCGGCGTCACGTGCCGGTTCCCGCGGATGGCGCCCCGCCGGAGCTCCGCCAGCTTCGAGCTCACCGTCCCGAACGCCCCCAGCTCGAACAGCTGCCGGGTCAGGCTCCAGTCCCTCTCGGGGAGCTCGCCCAGCAGCCCCACGGCGACCGCTTGCTCCTCCGTCACGCCTGGAGTAGTGCTGTCGGTGATCACCCTCACCAAGCTGCTCAGGTGGCCCCCGAGGGCGTCCGCGAGCTCGCCGCCCATGTACGGCGAGACGTTGCGCAGGAGCTTCAGGGACTCCACGCGGATCTCCCGGTGCGCAGCCTCCACGAACTGGATCAGGCTGATGGTCGCGCCGGAGCTCTTGATCGCCGACACGATGTCGGCGACTGTGGCCGGGGAGCTGGTGAGCCCGACGAGGACGTTGAGGAGCTTGCACTCGATGGCGGGGCCAGTGTTGCTGATCAGGTGGAGCAGGCTGTGCACAACGTCCTCCGACAGGAGCGTCCGCTTGCTGCTCACGTCGTCGTCGAGCGGGATAGACTGGAAGCCGGCGCCGGAAGAGACGAGGTTGGCGAGGATCGTGGCGGACACCTCCTTGAGCCTCATCGGGAAGTGGCTGCTGACGCCGACGGAGAAGAGGTGCTTGACGAGCGGGGGCAGGATGCCTGCTTGCAGCAGAATCTTGGCGCTGGATTCGTTCGACGAGACCTCCCTCAGCGCTTTCAGAGTTGCTTCCCTCGCCGGCAGGCTGCCTGTCGTCCTCATGATGCTCACCAGCAGCGCCCCAACCTGTTCCGCCACCACAACCTTCACGTCATTCGCTAGCGCGAGCTCACCAAGGTACTCAGCCATGGCAACCTGCACCTCAGGCGTGCCTGCATTCCATTCAAAAGGAGAAAAGAATGGCATCAGAAGCTGATACATCATCACACCACACCGCAGCTTAACTGCATTACTTCCATAATCATCGTGTAATTAGGGATACTGACTTGCAGTTTTCTAAAATCAGGTACCCAATTATTGTTACCTGTACCTCTTAACAGCGTGTAAAAATCAAATTTTTAGCCAAGACGCAAACTAAAGAAACACCTTGGTAACCTTAAAATAACAGATGCGCTTTGAGCTTGAGCACTGGAGTGGTTTATACTTCGTCTCGAAAATTGCAAATCTAGCTCAAAACAAGTTGTTAAGCACCAGGCACACCTTCAAGGAGTTTGGTTAGGAGAGGTTGAAGCCTGCCGTTTTCGGCCATTTGCTTGATGTTGGTCTCGTACTTCTCCAGATTCTTGAGCGTGTTCTCAGCTTTCTCCACAGCTACCATGTTCTCTGACTTGCTACTTCCCATCCCAACCAGTAGGAGTGTAGCCCCATAGACTGCACCGATCCTTTCGCATGTAGGTTCGTACTTTGAAAGTTCATATAACAATGAAACTGCAAGTTCCCTCTCCTGGAAATGCTCATTGGACAAGAACTTTATAATCGTGCGTGTGGTGTCACCTTTCCCCAGCTCTTCCTGCAAAAAGATCGTGTTAAATAACCTGCATTCTCCCATTGCAACTGGATACCGATCAGACAGAAAACTGAAAAATCCGTGGAGAACCTTATTTTCATCATTGTCCTCGACAACAACGCGAAGGACTTCCAGAGACTTGAGCCGAACCTTTCTGCTGCTGCTCTTCAACATCTCAGCAACAGTTGGTATGATGCCCTCCTTGCGCACAAGGTTCTTCTTTGCGCTGCTTCTTTGGCACATCTGTGAGATATACACCAGAGCACGCGGGGTGTCGTCCTCAGAGTGCAGGTTGAGGGAATTGAAGGCTTTCTCGAGCTCTTTTTCCTCGTTCCGAGTCCTCCATTCCTCGATGACGTTGCACAAAGCTATGCTTGGGCTTATCTCTGTGCTGCGGAGCTCTCTTTGTGTCAATGGGCATGTTGCCTTCCTCCCAGTATCGCTGCATTCCTTGAACCATTTGAGGATCGCCTCTCGCTCGAATGTCTGGCCTGTTTCGATGGTGACAGGATCCTGCATGATCTGCTTAGTAAGAGGGCACATAAACGCCTCGAACGCAGGTTCTTGGTGCCCCTCGTTTGATTGGTCTAAAGCGTGTGTCGCCATCTGTTGTGCTCTGCAAGAAGTATTGCGACAAAGAGTATTTAGATTACCTCCCTCTGCAAAAGCCAAAGTGCACACCCTAGGCATGTATATATGTATGCCCACATAAGATTTTTGGTTTGGGTATACTTAGGGTATTGGATACAGCAGCAGCAGCAGTATCTTTGCAATAGCCAGAAATATATAGCACAATTGGTTAGTTTTGGTCAGCTTGAAACCAAGTTGGGGTTCATGAAACAGGGAGAAAATTAAAATCATAGAGAGTAGGCACCACGGAGCTAGCCAGCTGTACATAAATTAAGCAGTCAGATTTGTCACCAAGCTTATGAATGTGTTGTATGGCTAGCTATAACAAATGAAATGGAGTTTGTACAATCAGAGAATCCGTGAGTATTCGTTCGATCGGCAATAGACTATAGAAAGCCAAAGCCTAAATGTGGATGAAGAAATCCTAATCTAATCCAGCAATCGGACAGTTAACAATTACTAATCAGCTGGGAGCATCGGGCACTTGTTGGAGAGACTAACTAGAAGGAAAGAAGGATGAAGAGGTAGGTAGGTATGATTATATATGATATGAAGCAAGTCAATATTCAGGGAGCAGTAGTATATATCATCATCATCATCATCCCGTTGCTCCATTTGTGAGTCCCAATCTAACCTAGCTAGGAATTAATCCAAGAACCTAAAAGGCTAGCGTATGAAAAGCGCCACAAGTGAAGTAATCATGCGTGTTGAATTGTCAACTTGGTTGGTGGCAGTCGGTCGAACAAGCTAGAGAAGAAGGAATCGACGAAGAAGGAGCAGTGAGTGGAAAAGAGCGGAGCGGAGGGGATGAACTGTTAACGAACCTGAATGAAGTCAAGAGATTGGGATTGGATCTGCTGCTGTTTAATTGGAAAAGAGCTGCAGTTTGCTCCGCTTTGATTTGCTCGCAGGAGGAGGCGCCGCCGTTTGACCTCGCGCGTGGAATTGATACGAGAGAGAGAGCGAGTAGATGTAGATCAGGCGGCCACGGCGAGAGGAGGAGGAAGACGACTTCTTCTTCTTCTTCTTCCTCGTTGTTGTCTCTTGTTTTGGTTGTTGAGGAAGAGCAGCTGAGCTGAGCCCGAGGAGGAGGAAGCGACCACCCCTCAGCTGCATTGTCAAATCCACCCGTCATTCTCATTACTGCATTGACCGACCATCAGGTTGCACGACGAGAGAGAAGCGGAGAGATAAATCCCGTATTCATCTAGTAATGTGAACGCTGCATCTTATCTTGTCCATCCACATCGCCCTTCGACTTGAATCTTTCCTGATTGATTCACAGTCATGCAATCGCAAATACAGACTTGACAAGAGTTCTCTTGCTAACTAAACAAGGATGAATCCAGCCAGATAATAGCGCTCTACATCCTCATCCTCAAAAATTCCTTGGCCGTGCATGAATGATCCGTGGTAAAAATCATTCAAGTCATCTCCCAGTATGTGCCATTTCACATTTGCTAAACCAGGGTGCACTCCATGGTCTAAGTTCCACAATGGAAAGTTACCATCTCAACACTGCTACACCCCAAGTCGACGAACAGAATCTGGGCCAACGAGGTACATTCGTCTTTGACTACTGCTGTACCGGAAGACTACTACTCCTTTGTGAGCTGTTCTTGGAATGCCATCCTGGAAAATACACAAGAAGACATGAATCATGATGCACTCTACAACGTAAATAAGGTCGAAGGAAATTCTAGACATTCACAGGACTAGGTTGTATACATTTCCAATCCAAATTGGGTTTACCAAAATTGCAAAGCATGGCATTTTCTAATAGAGAAAACAATCGATACTACAGCATCAGACAGAAATTGTCACTTCACAAAATTGAGAAACATTTACAAAATAAAATGATTTAACAAGCAACCTTCCATTCTTCGAATATTCCAAATTGACGAGCTATCCGCTCAAAGTCTCCCTGATCATTGTACTCGATCCTTACATCCGCATCCATGTTGTGGGCTTTCAACACAGCATCAGATCCATGGAGAGGTGTGGCACTGGCCACATCTTTCCCAAATTGGATTGAAAACTTATCCTAATGTTACCAACAGAAATATTAGGCACTCTTTATGCAAACAACAACTTTCTGAAATACAAATTAATTCTTACCTCCCTGAGGTAGCTCAGGTCCTCACGATTCCAGTCGACCTACGGCCACAAAGAAGGAACAAGTAAATCTCAGCAACAAAGAACTTATAACAGTTATGCAAAATGAAAAATGTCAAAAGTTTTGCATACATGAACATCATTTAACTTGATTGGTTCCAAGTATTGTTTGAAGAATTGTCCCATGCTTGATCCCTGCGATGAAAGTATAAAAAGCAAAGTGTAAATGCCAGTCATCCACAATCAATGGATCAAACACTGCACTGTTATCCATTGGTTGTTATTGTATGCAGAAATGTGGTACTGGAATACATGTTCGCCAAAATTGTACGTTCTGCAGACTTATGGGCGGATAAATTGCCGATCTCTGTATACCTCCTTTAGCCTCACCCAATCATCCCAATAAGTAAAATCTTGTCAAGGAAGAAATAGATGATACAAGGTAGTAAAAAAAGAATATCATCTGCTAATCTAAAAATAGTAGACAACAGTAAGGATATGCTTTGGGCCACTTTGGTGACAGCTCAATCCATGTAGACTTTGTTAACATCCATCCAAGCCCAGGGAAGAAGTCCGAACGATAAAGAGCTTCGGCAAAATGTTTATGTAGAAAAATGAGTAGCTTTCCCTATTGATGCAATAAAGAAAGTTGAACAGAGGCCTATCATAGTACTAACTTGGGTCATAAACAAACTGTTTTTGCCCATTGTCATTCCATGAAGAAACTGCCATTATCGTCTTTCCACACCACGATCACAAGAATTACAGCAAAGTAATTAGACACATTAGATATAAATTCCTAGGCTTGCCAAAGTATAATCAAAATATAATGTAACATACTTGTCATCATCAAGTAATTTAGCTGCAGCCTCAAAGTAGCCAAAAAAATCTGGGGCGATCTCCATGTCATCTATTAACCAATTAATCTCAGATACGAGATAGAAAGCAGAGATATCCTAAGAACAAAATAGTCAAAGGATCATCACAGAGATAAGACCTTCCAGAATTATTACTCGACCAAAGTTATGCTTAATGAATAGCTCATCCAAGGTCCATTTATAATGTTTTGAAATAAGAAAGATTATTAGGACAAGAATAGGTAACATCATAAAAGTCTTTAAAATACAACATCAATTAAGGAGCACCTACTAGCTATCTTGTAATATGCTGTCAATTCTCCTGGCCTTTCAGTGCGCACAGGTTCAAGATCTACATGCTGCAACATATAGAATCTTAGCCAAACAAATCACATCCAAATTCACTATACAAGTACCGGTGTGATATTAGGTAATGTTGATCTTTCTAGTTTCACTCTCTTTTAGCTCAATGCCCCACCCACCAAAAAAAAGAAGAAAAAGGAAAATAGATATTTTTTCTCTTTTCGGTGATCCTTCTACACTGAAGTAGCTATTGCTAGTGCACCATTAATGATGATCCTAGAACTTCCGCTCCATGGCATGCTTCTTACTCTACAATTGGCCCATTTGAACCTTCAAGAACTAACGTCCCCACTATTTTTTGTGCAACTTAATTTCGGTTAACTACTTTGTCAACTGCACGGTTACTGATGTTAGCGATTCACCACCCCTTCCCATTGATCCTCTACCTATGTTAGTACCAGGGGATATTGAACCATTGCCACCATCCCATTTGACATCCTCACCAACATACAGGATCTTCCCGCTACCAAAATAATCTGGGCTTTCTTACAGCACAGCCACATCAAGATGCCACAAGTGAACATCACCTCCCTGCTGGCTAAGCATGTCTGCCCTAGCAAACAGCAGTTACACAAGTTTATGCATTAGATTAAGCTCTTGCTTCTCCCAACTGAGCTTGCAGCCATTGGATCTAGAGTTGCTCCAACATGTCTCACATGCCTTCAAGCCCTAGCTCCATCTAGATCTGCTACACACCTCTTGGTATATCTAGAGCTTTTTGCAGGCTAAATGTTCCCTTTTATTTTTGCAACAGACCATATAATAGGGTTACTTAGAAACTCAGAAAAACTTGTATCAGCTATGCTTGCAATATTACAAGAGAAAAGACTTTGTTCTAGTGTATGAGGCAATTAAGCATAAAGCAAATATTTCTTTCCGCGCCTGCATAAATGTTATTTGAGTATAACTCAAAGCTTTCCTTTTTACTTCTCCATTTGTTCCATCCTGCGATTGGAAGAAGCAACTCTGGAAGCGCTGAGGGAGATCTCGTCGAACGAATCCAGCGCCAAGATACTGCTGCAAGCAGGCATCCTGCCCCCGTTCGTCAAGCACCTCTTCTCCGTCGGCATCAGCAGCCACTTCCCGATGAGGCTCAAGGAGGTGTCCGCCACGACCCTCGCCAACCTCGTCGCTTCCGGCGCCGGCATCTCTCCACTGGTAACTAATTAATCATTCCTACATGCAATTGCTGATTATTAGCCCGTTCTTCACTGATTAGGTTCCCGATTTCTTAAACGCAAGAATTGACAGCAAGCCAGTAAAAGAAGTTATCAGGGGCACCAAATGGTTAGAAGAAGAATTCACCAAAACAGTTCGTGTATCTACAGTAGCACAATGAAAATAAGTAAAGCTAGCATTGACAGTGTTTCCGGTGGACAAAACAGCGCGGAGGTGTGCTTGCTCATCCAAAAATGGGGCAGATCTTCACCTGCATCTACTGCTGTTTCTATAGTTGATGCGATTAGATCGCTTGTAAATCCAACCCCACAAGGCGATTGGTTCTCTTCAGGGGTAATATTTTAGCTCATGTGGTTCTGATGTAATGTGATTTGAACATTTGTTTGTGGAGAGTGTAAACGTGATCTTTAAGAAATGTTATTAATCTGCTTTGTTTGTTCTCTAAAAAAAATGACAGGTTTACACTACCGGAAATCCTTATGGCACAGCAGAGGACATTGTGTTCAGCATGCCCTGCAGATCAAAGGTATTATTATCTCGAAGTTGAATTACCCTGCTATCTCAAAAAGAACTATTAACATTTTTCATGCAAGGTGATGAGGACTACGAACTAGTTAAGGATGTCATGATAGATGATTTCCTCTGGGAACGGATTAAAAAGGTTGGCGTCTTAGGTATAAATCGCGGACCACTGATAACTATCAAGTTACGGAATGAACTAAGCCCCGTTTTTTTTTTTTTGCTTTTCGGTTGTCTTTTTGTTTTCATTATATTATTTATCAGACCTATCAATCTCAATCTATCAATTGCAGTAAAAAAATATGATCTAGATAGGCAAAAAGACACGGTCATATGTAGTACAAATTCTTGTGACAGAAATGAAATTGAATGAAATTAGTGCTCTTAGCAGCACTGCACTGAACTATACACGGAAATTTCCCTGGAAGTGATACCGATCGACGACTGAGGACGAAGGAATCTCTTTTTCAGACATGCATGTATGTTGCATACAAGACTCACCTCAGGAACACCTCATCTCGTCCGTCGTCGGAGGAGGAGATGGAGAACAAGAAGGAATCAACGGAGCAGCTCGGCCTTCTTCTTCCCCTTGAGGAAGACCTCCCTGTCGACAAGCTCGCGCATGTACCCATCGAACTCCACGGGCACCCCAGCATTGAGCCTCTTCATCTCCATGAACCACTTGCTGTCCCTCCCCCAGAGCTCCTGGAACTCATCCAGGTGATGCACCTTGCCGTGCCACCTTGCCTTGAGCGCCTCCACCAAGGCCCCGTTGATCCCCTCCCCCGCAACGTACACACGCCGCCGTCCATCGACACCCTCCTCCTCGATCCTCCGCCTGAGGTCCTCGCCGTCGCCACCCACATGGACCGCATCGAAGTCTGCTTGCATACTTGAGATGATAGCATCGACAATGCGCATCAAGCTCGGCGCCCAGCGTATTGCCCGGCGCGGCGGGCGGAGCAGGCGCTCCGCCTCCCCCTCACACACATGGTACCAGTAATTCCCCGGCTCGACATCCCCGAATTTCCTGACGATGAGGGCGTCCCTGGACTTGGAGAAGTTGATGGGGGTGACCCTGGTGTCCTCGATGAGGCGGACCCCAAGCTGCCCCTGCACTCCCCACCTGTCCCAATCCTCCCAGAACCGGCTCTGCTCCACGATCCCCTCCTCAGATTGGAGGTGGTCGACGTCGATGTAGAAGGCGAGGCGCTTGCCCTCCTCGGGCATGCCGGCCGCGTAGGAGGCGGCGAGGCAGAGGCTGAGGTCGAGGACGAGGGTGCGGTTCAGGTAGCGGGCCTCGGCGAGGGCGCAGAGGAGGCTGCGCAGGTAATGCGGCATGGGCATGCAGCGGTCGCCGCCGCCGAGGTAGGCGAGGTACCTGCCGGCGGCGAACTGCGAGCGGGAGAGCGGCGGCGGGGCGGAGGGCGGTGGCGTTGGAGGCGCCGGGGCGGGGCTTGCGGGCGTTGGGGCCGGGTGGTAGGCGCCGATGGAGGTGACGGAGTAGGCGCAGGTTGCGGGGTCGCGGACGACGAGGAAGCGGCGGTAGTCCTTGTAGGGGGAGGCGGTGGAGGAGCGGGCGCGCCAGGCCATGTCGCAGGAGGAGGAGGGGGGCTCGCCGGGGACGGGGCGGCCGAAGCGGGAGAAGTGGACGGTGGGGAAGGCGTTGATGGCGCTGCGCATCATGAGGTGGAAGAGCTGCGGGTCGGCGCAGTCGAGCGGGGAGGAGGGGTCGCAGGAGGTCGGCTGGTGGTGGTGGGGGTCCCGCGCGTGGGGGGATGGCGGAGAGAGGGAGATGGGGAGGTGGAGGAGGGTGAGGAGGAGGAAGATGGCGGCGGCGGCGCGGATGGAGGAGGAGATCAGGGCGCGGCTGGGTTCCATCGACGGGAAGGCTGGTCAGGGAGGAGCCGGGTGGTTGCGGCGATGCTCTTGGGTTGGTGGGGAGGGGATTCGGGGATCGGATCATCTCCTTCCTACAAGGTGGTGAGCGAGTGCCGGAGATGAGGTTTTCTGGTGCCTCGGCCGCTACAACAGATAGAGGTCAAATGAAATGGAGTTTGTACAATTAGAGAATCCGTGAGTATTCGTTCGATATGGCTTTTAGCAGAAATTTTTAAATTTTAGCTGTTTACGATACAGATTACAGAGAGATATACTCACGATTTTAGATGGTACATATGTTAGGCTTTTAACGTGTACATCGTTTAACTTGTAGACCCCGTCTTGAGAAAATACTCCGTTTAAAAGTTAGGTACTATAGTAAAAACCAAAAGCTATCAGCTTCGGAGTAAAAAAGAACAGGCCATGTATGTCGTATTTCCTTAGAAATAATCATCTCTTTATTATAGAACAGGAACACAACACAAGTGTGCACAAGAAATGACACAAATCACTTCGTTTTTTTAGGACGTAATCCATCACACATTTACGCTAAATGTCAGTTCAGCTAGTGAGGCGAGGAGGTGCTGGGATCATATTTTCTTCCTGCATTCTCCTATGTATCGCACAGGATCATGTAATCGCAAGTACAAACTTGACAAGAGTTCTCTTGATATCTCGGAAAGCTTCCCATAAATCTAGCACCTAGGGAAAAGAAAAAGGCCATCCTCATCCTCAAAAATTCCTTGGCCGTGCACCACGGTAAAAATCATTCAAGTCATCTCCCAGTAGTCACCATTTCACATTTGCTAAACCACGGAGCACCACTAGCTCCGTGGTCTAAGTTCCACAATGGAAAGTTACCAACTCAACACTGCTACACCCCAAGTTGACGAAGAGAATCCGGGCCAACGAGGTACATTCGTCTTCGACTACTGTTGTACCGAAAGACTACTACTCCTTTGTAAGCTGTTCTTGGAATGCCATCCTGGAAAATACATAACAAGACATGAATCATGAGGCACTCTACAACGTAAATAAGGTCGAAGGAAATTCTAGACATTCACAGGACTAGGTTGTATACATTCCCAATCCAAATTGGGTTTACCAAAATTGCAAAGCACGGCATTTTCTAATAGAGAAAACGATCGATACTTGAGCACCAGACAGAAATTGTCACTTCACAAAATTGAGAAACATTTACGAAATAAAATGATTTAACAAGTAACCTTCCATTCTTCAAATATTCCAAATTGACGAGCTATCCGCTCAAAGTCTCCCTGATCATTGTACTCAATCCTTACATCCGCATCCATGTTGTGGGCTTCCAACACAGCATCAGATCCATGGAGAGGTGTGGCACTGGCCACATCTTTCCCAAATTGGATTGAAAACTTATCCTAATGTTACCAACAGAAATATTAGGCACTCTTTATGCAAACAACAACTTTCTGAAATACAAATTAATTCTTACCTCCCTGAGGTAGCTCAGGTCCTCACGATTCCAGTCGACCTACGGCCACAAAGAAGGAACAAGTAAATCTCAGCAACAAAGAACTTATAACAGTTATGCAAAATGAAAAATGTCAAAAGTTTTGCATACATGAACATCATTTAACTTGATTGGTTCCAAGTATTGTTTGAAGAATTGTCCCATGCTTGATCCCTGCGATGAAAGTATAAAAAGCAAAGTGCAAATGCCAGTCATCCACAATCAATGGATCAAACACTGCACTGTTATCCATTGGTTGTTATTGTATGCAGAAATGTGGTACTGGAATACCATCATTGTTTTGCATTGATGTAGAATAGCCAACATACATGTTCGCCAAAATTGTACGTTCTGCAGACTTCTGGGCGGATAAATTGCCGATCTCTGTGTACCTCCTTTAGCCTCACCCAATCATCCCAATAAGTAATATCTTGTCAAGGAAGAAATAGATGATACAAGGTAGTAAAAAAAGAATATCATCTGCTAATCTAAAAATAGTAGACAACAGTAAGGATATGCTTTGGGCCACTTTGGTGACAGCTCAATCCATGTAGACTTTGTTAACATCCATCCAAGCCCAGGGAAGAAGTCCGAACGATAAAGAGCTTCTGCAAAATGTTTATGTAGAAAAATGAGTAGCTTTCCCTATTGGTGCAATAATGAAAGTTGAACAGAGGCCTATCATAGTACTTACTTGGGTCATAAACAAACTGTTTTTGCCCATTGTCATTCCATGAAGAAACTGCCATTATCGTCCTTCCACACC
This sequence comes from Bonia amplexicaulis, assembly GCA_036346245.1. Taxonomy (NCBI): domain Eukaryota; kingdom Viridiplantae; phylum Streptophyta; class Magnoliopsida; order Poales; family Poaceae; genus Bonia; species Bonia amplexicaulis. Next base: position 121,048 of record JAYGGG010000620.1, read on the forward strand.
ACGATGACAAGAATTACAGCAAAGCAATTAGACGCATTAGATATGAATTCCTAGGCTTGCCCAAGTATAATCAAAATATAATGTAACATACTTGTCATCATCAAGTAATTTAGCTGCAGCCTCAAAGTAGCCAAAAAAATCTGGGGCGATCTCCATGTCATCTATTAACCAATGAATCACAGATATGAGATAGAAAGCAGAGATATCCTAAGAACAGAATAGTCAAAGGGTCATCACAGAGATAAGACCTTCCAGAATTATTACTCGACCAAAGTTATGCTTAATGAATAGCTCATCCAAGGCCCATTTATAATGTTCTGAAATAAGAAAGATTATTAGGACAAGAATAGGTAACATTATAAAAGTCTTTAAAATACAACATCAATTAAGGAGCACCTACTAGCTATCTTGTAATATGCTGTCAATTCTCCTGGCCTTTCAGTGCGCACAGGTTCAAGATCTACATGCTGCAACATATAGAATCTTAGCCAAACAAATCACATCCAAATTCACTATACAAGTACCGGTGTGATATTAGGTAATGTTGATCTTTCTAGTTTCACTCTCTTTTAGCTCAATGCCCCACCCACCAAAAAAAAGAAGAAAAAGGAAAATAGATATTTTTTCTCTTTTCGTTGATCCTTCTACACTGAAGTAGCTATTGCTAGTGCACCATTAAGGATGATCCTCAAGGGCGGAACTGGGCCTCGGGCTGGGTAGGCTATAGCCCGAGGCCCAGCAATACGCCCTCGCCCTCGCCCCTTGCTCCCGACGCGGACGCAGGCACGCAGCGACGCCGCGGTCCGTACGCCCCCACCGCCGACCGCTCGCCGCTCGTGGTCGTGGACCTGCGCCTCCGCCACTCCGCGTTCCGCGGCTCCACCTCCGGCCTCGCCTCGTGGACCCACGCACGCACCGATCCCGAGCAAGGAGCCGAGCACGGCGAGCGCCAGGCGAGCGCCGAGCAGGGAGCACGACGAGCGCTAGGCAAGCCCCAAGTAGGGAGCACGACGAGCGCCAGGCGAGCGCAGGCGAGCAGAGAGCCAGAGAGTGAGACGAGAGTCACGAGACAGACCGAAATGCTGAATGGCCGAGGCGACGCCTGACCGATCTGCTCCGATGGATTTATGATTGGGAGAATGGGATTGGGAGTTGAACCGATTCAACCGAGGCACCAAGCACGAGCAGGCTGAGTAGCGGAGCAGGTAAAACCTTAAAAGGAACTATTTTTATGTTTTGAAATAAGTACGAATGATCAGGTGAAATGATATATATTTGATGTTTTACATTTGCTATTTAGGAACTAACTAAAAAGGTTGAAGTATACAAATTACAAAATGACGAGCAAATCTCTATTTAGAATTTGAGGTACTTGATGTATCTTTATTACGCTACATTCTGTATGGTTTCATATACTTTTTTTATTGTGATTTGTGTGAAAAACTTAAACTATTCAAGTTTAAGCATTAAGCAAAATTTTCATATCAATGATGCATTTGTGATGTATTTTTTGTTATATCATAATATAGTTCTAGACTTGTGGTATACTAGATTGCTACTTAGTTCAAATTTAGCCTAGGGTGTGCTCAAATCCTAGATCCGCCACTAATGATCCTAGAGCTTCCGCTCCATGGCATGCTTCTTACTCTACAATTAGTCCGTTTGAATTTTCAAGAACTACTGTCCCCACTATTTTTTGTGCGACTTAATTTGGGTTAATTTGGGTTAACTACTTTGTCAACTGCACACTTACTGATGGTAGCGATTCACCACCCCTTCCCATTGATCCTCTGCCTATGGATTATAGTACCAGGGGACAGACATATTGGACCATTGCCACCATCCCATTTGACATCCTCACCAACATACAGAATCTTCATGCTACCAAAATAATCTGGGCTTTCTTACAGCACGGCCACATCAAGATGCCACAAGTGAACATCACCTCCCTGCTGGCTAAGCATGTTTGCCCTAGCAAACAGCAGTTCCACAAGTTTGTGCATTAGATTAAGCTCTTGCTTCTCCCAACTGAGCTTGCAGCCATTGGATGTAGAGTTGCTCCAACACGTCTCACACTCCTTCAAGCCCTACCTCCATCTAGATCTGCTACACACCTCTTGGTATATCTAAAGCTTTTTGCAGGCTAAATGTTCCCTTTTATTTTTGCAACAGGCCATCTAATAGGGTTACTTAGAAACTCAAGAATAACTTGTATCGGCTATGCTTGCAATATTACAAGAGAAACAGACTTTGTTCTAGTGTATGAGGTAATTAAGAATAAAGCAAATATTTCTTTCCGCACCTGCATAAATGTTATTTGAGTATAACTCAAAGCTTTCTTTTTTACTTCAACATTTGTTCCATCCTGCGATTGGAAGAAGCAATGAAAAATGTCCTTCCCACACAACTAATGAGACTGAGAACAAGAACTGAAATTGGTATCACCAGTACCTGAGATATAAATAGTGGAAACTTTGAAGCAACTGATGTCTGATACCTGGAAGAATTATTATCCATTATTCAGTCTGGAGTAAATAGGCTCTATAAACGGATAAGGAAGCTATACAGTGTATGTTTCCTTGTAAATGTTGTATAGAAACTGCTGAAACAACATGGTGTGGCGATCAATAATGAAACTTAATTCTGTGTTAACTGCCACAAGCGCTATCCACTGAGTGGGTTCTTCATACCGATTTAGGAATTAAAGAAACCAACAACAGACATTGGTTTTTTTTTTTTTGGCATTTTGAAAAATAAAGGAATGGAGACGTAAACCATACTTCAGGATAGATTCAACTGTCCTCTGCAAATAGTCTGGTCGATTGCAAGCCATTATGACAACAGCGGCAACAGGAACCTGCTTTACAGAAAGAGATCAGATTAATCCTATAAAGCAGAAAAAATGTTAGCAAGATTAGCACTGTACAAACCACATTTTTGTTTACTAAGGTCTGCACACTCCTTTCTGCATCCAAAAGAAATGTCAAAGAGAGCGTTAGATTTTTAAGTTCCCGATGTCCCACTTTTATATTTTGGCAATCAGCAAACACTATTCAACTAAATGTAATTTCACTAATTGCCATTTGTTAAGTTAATACCATTTATTGCGGTTCCTTTTTTTTAACAATCTTTCCTCAAGTTATTTCTATATGGCATGCCAAGGTCAAAATACTTTCATGTATAGAAGTCACAGAAAACAGTATATTGAATCTATATTGCTTCTAGAGAAAAAAACATGCCAATTTCAAGTTGAAACATCGGCTCAGATGTTGCTGTATTGTGCACCATGGATGGAGGGGGCAACCATGTGCATGAGGGTCCAGTATGTCAAGGTTTTGATGGATGAAACATATTGTATCCTACAACCTAAAAGGTTTGTGTCACGACTAAAACAACAGGAGGACTGAGAAAATCAACTAAGGTAGCAAAGACATGCCAGACAGAACAGTTGTGGCTGAAATCAATAATTAAAAGCTAAACGAAGGTAACGATTTCGTACTTTCAAGATCTTGGATTAAAATCTTCAGATGTGCACGTTCTTCATCTTGGCGTATCTTCATCTCTGTTGCATTACAAAAAGGTAAAGTCGTGAAATACCCACGGGATCCGTTACAGTCAATTTATTAATGCATAGAACTGAAGTATGCAGCAAATCAAAAAGAAAAGGAGGAAATTTTTGTAAAGCACGGGAAAAGATATTTGTAGTGCCTATGTTCGGATCTTTTGGTGAGAACATGATGTATTGACAGTTTTTTCATATTCAGGACATAATCAATCTTGGATCTTTTGATGAGAGGATGACATATTGACAGTTTTTACATTAAGGACATAATCAATCGGTGAGATCACAACATGAGCAAACTAGCAACACATCAGCAGCAGAAGGCATGTGCTATCGTATATCAAAGAAGGATCACACGAAAAGGCACAAATCACTGAAAGCGACATGTTTTTGTTAATGGTTTGCACACAAGAGCGATCTAAGAGTTGTGCCAAGATATCCCTCTGGCTCGAGCAGCAGAAATCCAAAATATCCTCTGGAACTATACGTTAGAACCATTTCTACCTTTCAAAGATTACACCGGCGCAACCGTCATAGTTGTGTTCCTCTGAATCTAGTGCATAACTCCAAAGTATGATGTGGAACTATCTACCTTGAAGTGCAATGTGCCAGCATTATATTCGCCTTATTCGAGGGCTAAGCTCCCAAAGTGGCACGTGGAACTATTAAGTTTAAAGTAGTACCTTCCAATGCTACAATCTTCTCCTGCTGCATGCTGACTTGGTCGATCAAGGAGCGCAATTGACCGGTGCACTGGTTTTCGGATTTTTGCTGTATCAAATCGGACGTGTTAGCAACTTGAGTTATGCCCTGAAGATGGGCATTGCCACCAAAGCTTGTAAGGTTAGTGTGTTTGATCCTACTAGTAGTGCATAGAAGAGACACTTAGTACTTACTGCTTCTGCAAGACGTTCAGCATAATGAGACTGAGTAGCAAAAAGGCGCACCTGAAGAGAAGGAAAGAAATTATCAGTGGAAACTAGAAAGAGAGAGTAGTAGGTCAAGAAAGAGAGATGGATCCCCCAATTCCATCATCTACTTGCTCTCCGGCCCAATTCCTCCCCAACCCACTCCCAATCGTAGCTAGCAACGAGAAACACATAGCATATTGATCTTATTTCATTTTACAGATAAGAAGACAAGTTTCGGGCGGCGATACAGTCAGGAGCTATAGGCGCGATCCCAATCCGCGGCGACTGAATCCAATCTCAACCAACCCATCCAGTGAGAGAGAGAGAGGGAGAGAAGGGTTACTTGGATGTAGATGAAGGCTACGGCGGCGGCGAGGAGGAGGAGGCGGAGGTCGCAGGGGCTCCGAGCCATGGCCGCCGATCTCTGCGGCCCGCCGTGGAGGGAGGAGAAGACTCCCTTGACACAAATCAGGACATGGCCTGAAGCGATTAGGGATATTTTTTTACATTCTTGTCCCTCTACTCTAGCACATTTACATTGTACTTCTTAGGAAAATTCTTATATTCGTTAACCCATCCAGTGATATTATATTTTTTTTTACATTCTTAGGAAAATTCTCCAAGGAAATAAAAAGAAACGCAACACACAGCGGATGATAGACAAAATATATGCTGCCACTTTTCATTCTGTTAGCCATTAGCAACAAGTGATGATCCTACTGTCAAGAAGGCGACATCAAGTGCTGGAAGATTCATTAAAATGGATTTTGTAACGCCTCTGTTTTTGGAACCAACAACAGCTCAGGAATTCACTTGCAAACAGAAAGAATATCATGTATGCTCACAAACATTTTAAAATGATTAACTTGGCTAAAAATAGGATGTATGGTCAACTTTAGAAATAATATGGGCATCCGAGCCCAAAACTTAACTTACATTCAGAAGAACCGAAGAAATCTCCACCGGAACGTTTGAGTGCGATCGTAACCCTAACCGGGAGCACGGCATATTCGAATACCATTTGTTATATTCTGCAATGTTACTCAATTTTACCTACAAGATTTCTCAAATTCTCAATGTCCAAACACGTAACAGGCAACATGCAACTGAGTTGAGAAAATAAGCTCTTTCACTGCTCTCCTCTTTCTAGTCTCTACCTAGTAGGCTATGGACTACATATTGTTGGGTATTCACTAGCCAATACGAAACGCTTCCGCCGATTCTGAGTGGACCTACCGTTGTCAAGTATAGTTTTACCGTTATCATACCACTTCCCTTGGGTCATTCCCGCGCCGGGAACCCAACCGTCCCTTAGATATTTAATTAATTTGAGCAGTTACTATACCATATTTGACAAGTTAACATTTGTGGTTAAGCGATTTCTGTGTCTTTTACTCAACATAAGGTTCCAGTCCTTACTTTTCACCACGAGGCAGCCATCCACAACCCAGATCTCCAGTGCTCTACGGCACTGTCATCAGTCCAATCCAAAGCCTCAACCCTAGGGTAAAATCGTGAACTTCAACCATCTAGTGGTTTCACGATACATCCTTAACCCTAGAAATGTTTAACTAAATCTATCGGCAAAATGCCGATATCATTTAGTAGTACAAATATTTTGGTTTAGCTATTCTACAGTAATTATACGGTAATTAAATATTACTAAGGTTGCCAAGATGAATATGGCCTCAAATTAAGCATGCCATTTTCCGGTGGTAGGACGTAACTAATTCACATACCATTTTAAATATTTATTTTAATTAAATAACAATGCATAAATAATAGTAATGTAAATACTGTAATTAAATAATTTAAATTTCATGGAATTCAATATGACCAAAAACATGTGACTTGCCTTTTTATCCATAGTTTGATTATTTTATTATAGTTTTCAGGTTTATGTCAACTGCTTGATAGCTTCTGTAGCTATTCCGTTGACCAGCTGGCTGAATCTGGATGCTAATCTAAAAGAATAAAACCAAATAAGCTCCTATTTTGCAAAATGCAAGCTGGAACAAAATATAATAAAACAATGAGAAAATACATAAAAGGAAATGGGTTTGGTGGTTGGAGTTTAACCAGATCGGCCCACCTGTCAGCCTCTGATGTATTTTCAAATAAGAAAATAAATCAAAGAAACCATGGGGCAAGCTTTTGGCTTTCAAACGGAAATTGAAATAAAAGGAAGAGCGAATGAATGAATATATAAATAATTTGTTCTTTTCAGCTTCTGGTTTTTTATTTTCTATGGAATATAGCTTTCAAATGGACTGTGTTTTAAAGGCGGGATCTGTATGTGATTATAGTAGGCACTATAGCAATTTGATCTAGATTGACTAAAATCGTACTCGAGTACACTCTTTTATAAACAGTAAAAGGATAGATATTTTAAGAAAAGAATATAAGCAGTAGCCGGAAAAAACAGACCAAAAATCGGTTTTGGTCACACGTTCTTTAGCCCTAGTGGCGATCGAATCTAAAGGTGTCCAAGCAAGTCGGGCCAGAACGGCCGCACCGCTGCCCGCCATCGTTGGCACGGCCCCGCCACACCCAACGGTTTAACGGGCTGGGCCGGCACGGCCCGCCACACCCAACGACTCTAAACGGGTTGTGCTTGCTTAAGACGCACGACCGCCCGCTTATTTCAAAAATAGCCGTTTTTACCGTTGGGGAAAATTCGGAAAAATAGCAAAAAACGGAAAAATCTGAAATTTTTCTCTAAATAGGGGCATCCGCCTCCATTTTGCACACATCAAACCTCACTCTCATCTATCGGTTTAGCCGTGAAAATCCGAAAGTGTTTTATAAATTTGGTGAAAATTCGGGCAAAATTCCGAAAATTCAAAAATCTTCAAAGATTTTTGTAGGAGCTGCAAAGGAGGTAGTAGTGCTGTCTTATTTTAATTTTTTGGTATTATTTGTTGATTTAATATTAAGTTAATCGTTCTTTTATATTTGAATTTGCAGTTGATTTAATGGAGAACTACGATTTTGAACTCTCCGAATTCGGCCTCTCTACGGAGGATATGCAACCGTTTCAACAAGTGTATCCATCCGCGGAGGATATACAACAAACTGGAGAGGCCCCGGTGGAGCATATCCATCCATCTTCTGCTGGCTCAACAAGTGCATCCACAACGCAAAGCACGGGTGCAAAAAGAACAAGAGCCAGTACATCGTCAGTTTGGAATAATTTCGACAAGAAGTTCAAGACCGACGATGATGGAAATTCAGTGAGGTATGCTATTTGTAAAATTTGTGGTAATGAACTACTGCAAAATCTTCAGGTGGGACGGGTCACCTACAACGACATGCGGCAAGCTGCAAAAGAAGGCAATGAATACAAATGCGCCAGACACAGCTGCAATATAACCCCGACGGCTCGGTACGTACGTGGGAGTACAACCCAGAGGTAGCTCGAGAATCTCTTTGTAGATTGATTACTTCTCAAGATTTACCTTTAAATTTTGGTGAGTCAGATTTTTTTCAAAAATATATTAGGAATGCTCATAACCCTCGATTTAGTTCTGTATCTAGGCAAACAACAACTAGAGATTTGATTAAATATGATAACAATTGTCGTGATAAATTGAAAGAAATGTTTCATACATGTACATTCTCTATTGCTTTGACATCCGACATATGGAGTGGTAGGGCTAGAGAAGATTATATTAGTATTGTTGCTCGTTATGTTAATGATGACTGGATAATGGAAAAAGAATTATAGAATTTAAATTAATTAATATTTCACATAATGCTGAAAATATTGCAGAAAGTATTATTAGAGTTGTAGAAGATTTTTTCTATAACTTTAGATAATGCAGCTGCAAACACTAGAGCTATGGAAATTCTTACTCCTATGTTTAATTCTTATGCATAATCTTTTTTACTGCATCAACGTTGTGCTTGTCATATTATTAATCTCATTGTTAAATCTGGTTTAAAAAGATTAAATGCTTGTATTGATTCTTTTAGGGATGCAATTTCATTTATTAATTGTTCTAACCAACGAATAGTCGATATAAGAGTTTTTATGTAGCAATGAACGTTCGTCCTAGAAAATTTGGTTTAGACATGCACGTTAGATGGAACTCTACTTACCTTATGCTTAAACATATATTGCCATATAAGAGCACATTATCTGTATTCCTTCATACCCAAAGCCATCAATCTCGTGGCTCCTCCAGTAGAACCCAAGTTAGAGACCCTGAACTTACTGAGGACGATTGGGTTGTTGGTCAAAAAATATTTTCCTTTCTAGAACTTTTTCATAAAGCTACAGTTTGTCTTTCTGGAGTATACTACCCTACATCTCCTCTAATTGTTCATAACATTCTTGAAATTGCCACTCACCTAAAAGCTTTTGAAAATGATCCTATACTACGGGATGTCAGAGTTGCCATGAAAACTAAGTTTTAAAATATTGGAGGAAATTCCTATTTTATATGCATTCGCCTTTATTTTGGATCCTAGGGCCAAACTCCAAGGATTTATAAATGTTTTACAACTTTTAAGTGATGCTACCGGTTTAGACTACTGTACATACTATACTACTATTAAGGATAAATTATATGAGGTATATGATAAATATGAAAATAAATTTGGGTCTTTGCGTTTGGAAAGACCCCCCGTAGTCCCTAGCACCTCTAGGGGGACTATGCAATAGGGCAAGATTTTTGGTTCTTCGTCTAGAGATTCTCATGCAGGTGCAGGTACACATCAGTCAGGAGGAGGAAGGCGGCAAAGCACTGGAGACCTATCAAGATATCTCAACAGCGATAGCATTAGCTTCGAGCAGGAGTTGAACATCCTCTCATGGTGGCAAACCCAGAAGGTATCATATCCAATGCTATCCATATTAGCACGAGATGTGTTGACTGTTCCCGTCTCTACAGTCTCCTCGGAGTCAGCATTCAGTCTATCTGGAAGAATAATCGAGGAGAGACGAACAAGTCTCTCCAACGAGATGGTCGAAGTCCTTATGACCGTCAAAGACTGGGAACAAGCTGAATCAAACTCCAACATACTACGGATAATAAAGATTTGGAAGAATCTTCTGAGAATTTATATCTTGATAGCAATGAATATGATTTTCAATATTTTTCTTCACATGTAGTCATTAATGAGCTTTACAGGCTGTACTCTTTTTTTCTTTACCAAGGTTTTCTCAAGTTGAGTTTTTACTTGGTAAAGTTTTTAATGAGGCATCCATCCCATGTAATTTAATAAATTAATAAAGCTCATTATGCTATTGAAAATATTTATTTTCATGATTAACAATGTCTACGGTTTTATATAATTTTTCTGATTTTTTTCTTAATTTTCTACAATTTTCTACAATTTTTTAAATTGTTTCTTTTTTCGCTTAAGCCGGCCACGGCCAAGACGACTGTTAAGCCTTACACGTGTCCGGGCAAGACGACACGCCTTCGGCGTGCACAGGCTCGCACGCATGCCGCGGACGCGACGGCGCGGCTGTTTATTACACGGGCCCTAACGGGCGTGCCGAGCCTGGGCTCGTGCCGTGCCGTCGCGCGCCCAGTGGCCAGCTCTAATCGAACCTTCCAGGGCGAGGGAGGAAAGGATCCCACCTGTCAGTGCCACGCGAAATTCTTGTTGACGACTCGATATAATAAGCGCAGCGCAGGTTCCGGTCGGGACGCAACTCCCTTCGATTCGATCCGATTCCGTCCTCTCTCCGCTCCGCTAGGGTTTCCTCTCCTCCGCGCCGCCACCTTCGCCATGTACGGTCACCGCGGGTAAGCCCCCTCTACTAGTTTCCCCCTCTGATCTGATCTAGACTTCTAGCCTCCCTTCCTCGGACGGGCTACGGTAAATCACTACTTGTTTTCTTCATCGATTCGATTCCATGGGATCAGATTGTTGCGCTACATACGAGGTGCTTCTTGCTGGGATTTTAATCTCCTAGTCGAACTCTATTTATTTTAGGAAATCATCGGGGAATTACTTTTTTGGGTGGTCTTTGATCCCCCCACCAACCCCCTTGATATTGGGAAAATCTGTAACCGAATCATTCAAACTGAATTCGAAATTTGGTCTTAGCCATCTTATTCAAAGCTAACTAAAAGTGGACAAAAGAATCGTAGAGGTAAGACATACCTGAATCCTAGATATCCCATACAACTGTCATCAAGCAAAGAATGCTACCCAATGTCATGTCAATCTAGTTTATCTTATTCCCTGCAATTAAATCTCATCATCTGGACCAGTATCCACTTTCACTGGTTTTGTCCACTTAGATTAGATACGAACTGTTGAGTGTAAATCTCAGCTGAATTCATTAAATGCAAAATAGAACCATCATGCTGATGTACTCAAATATAGCTTTTGACTGTTCAGGCCATAACATAGGCATTGCTTCTAATCATATGTTGTCGACATTTACTTTATTTGGGTGATGGCTGTTCTATCAATTAATGTTGTCACATTTCAATTCCGTTTACCTATCAAACCTTAATTTGTTCTGTAGATTATTTATTTTCTGAGCAATTACCTTTATATTTGGGTTATTTTTATGAAATGGGGATTGAGAGATGGGGGGATATTCTCCTTTTCTTTTTCTTTTTTTGGGGACTGGATTATCTGAAGGGCAATGATGGGAGGCGGGGGGGTTTCGGATGGGTACGAGGGATCAAAGAGGCCACGAATGATGGAATCGAATCCATACTTCGCAGTGACCGCAGGGAGTCCGATGGATGCCTCAAAGAGGGCCAGGATGATGGAACCAGGCCCCCCCTATTTTGGAGCAATGGGCAGCAGTACTGGCGGTGGCAGCGGCGGCTTCTACCAGCCCTACAGCGGCAACTTAGCTGGTGCAGGGGTTAACAGTGGCATCCAAAACTTTCCAGGGGTCCGTCTACGAGGGCTCCCTTTTGACTGCGATGACCTTGACATCTGCAAGTTCTTTGTGGGGCTGGACATAGTGGACTGCCTCCTGGTTCACAAGAATGGCCGCTTCTCTGGTGAGGCTTTTGTTGTTTTCCCGTCAGCCATGCAGGCTGAATTTGCACTGCATCGCAACAGGCAGAACATGGGCAGGAGGTACGTTGAGGTGTTCAGATGCAAGAAGCAGGAGTACTACAGTGCAGTAGCTGCTGAGGTGAACCAGGGCGGTTTCTTCGACTTGGAATACCAACACTCCCCACCTCCTCCACGGCCCAAGAAACCGGCTGAAGACAAGAGCAGCATGGAGTACACTGAGGTGCTGAAGCTGCGTGGGCTTCCCTATTCTGCTACCACGGAAGACATCATCAAGTTCTTTGTGGAGTACGAGCTGACAGAGGATAATGTGCACATTGCATACCGCCCGGATGGGAAGGCCACCGGCGAAGCCTACGTGGAGTTCCCAACAGCTGAGGTTGCGAAGACGGCCATGTGCAAGGATAAGATGACCATCGGGACAAGGTACGTGGAGCTGTTCCCATCAACCACGGAGGAGGCTAGCAGGGCGAAATCACGAGCCAGGCAATGAATGATTCGATTCAAGTGAAGCAATGCCCAAGCTTGGCTGGCTGGTGAGCAGCTGCGTTCAAGCCGAGCTTTACATTTTACTCCGCATGCTTCTTAACTGTATCGCAGCTAGGTTGTGTTAGTTACTTGTCCTGTTGCTACTAGTTGGTGTGGTGACTCTTATGATTGTTGCCTAAAAGAAAAAGTGGTGTATGAGATGCTGCGCTTGTAACAGCTGCCCCTTCCTTGGAAGCACTTATGCTACTAGTCTGTTGATGTTTTTAGGGTTTAGGGTTGGCTGGTGAGCAGCTGCGTTCATTTCACTCTGCATGCTTCTTAACTGTATCGCTGCTAGGTTGTGTTAGTGACGCCGCCGGTGATCTAACACCCACGTGTCAACACGCGTGCACCTACGGCTACTACACGTCTCACTACGCCATGAGTGGCAAGCTGAACGTCTAGTAGCTAGCCTCGGCGTCGTTCTGCTGGAGCTACGGTTACTTCTCAACACAAGTTTATTCGCTAGCCCAGGCAGGCAGGCCTTGCAGGATATCAACAACATCATGGGCCAGCGCTTGGCAAAGAGCAACAGAGGATTATTGCCTTAGTCCGTAATATCTATAAAACTCTGAACTTATTAAACTGACATCAATGAGAAGATGCGTGGCGTTCTTATCTACTGGCTGATAGAGGTGAGGAGAATCTTAGTTCTTGTTTGATATAAGGCTCCTTCATATTAGATTTTCTTGATGGATTTTGCCTTTAGATTATAAATAGTAATAGTTTGTAGAGAGCCGTACAAAGAGAGAAACTCGTGCGTGATTTTGGCCGATATAAATGAAGTCACTGTAGTACCAAGTAAGGTAGAATAAAGTTAACAAGTGGTATCAGAGCCTAGCCAAGAATCGAGTCGCTGGAAAAATTGTCTCGGCGATTCCGTTTCAGCGCGTCTCGCGCGGCGCTCCTAAGGCGCACGTCGCTCGTCTTCGCGCAGCTCTCCCAGGAAAAAAACGTGTGCGACACATCCTTCTGTTTTCTTGGTCTAGAGAAAGTCAAGCAGCAGCACCAGGCTTCCTTTCGGGTCTCGGTCAGCACACGAGACAGGCAGCAGTGCTCCCGAGATGAAGCACAATTCCTGTGCTAAGAGAGAAAACCACAAACCAAAGGTGAAGAAAGCATTTCTTGCTGAAGCGCTCAGCGATGATGAATCAACAGTGCTCTAATAATGAGTGAAGTCAGGGACGTTGAGAAAATATGTCGCTGTCCAAACTCAAGTAAGAAATCGGAACGTTGAGGAGATGTGTCACCGTTCTGTGTCAAGTATAAGTTTAATAAGTCGTAGTTAAGACCGACTGCCTCCATGTTTTAGAATCTTTGTATCTGGATGAACCCGTACCGGGTGAGTTGAGTTCCTACATGTAGTGTGCATGTAGAACGTTTCATGTGGAGGTGTGACCGGTAGTTTATAATGCATTGAGACTAAAACTAGAGTATGTCAAGTCAAGATTAAGGGGAAGATTGTTAGAAATAATCTTGACTTAGAGTCCATGTCGTAATAGAGTCCGTATTCGTGTGTAACTCAAGTTGAAGTTGAGTCCAACTTGAAGTCCGAATAGGTATGCAAGTAGGAGTTTTTTTATCTCTATTTATTGGGAAGGCTTGTACCCATTTTTGTAAGCAAGAAGAAAAAGCAAGAGAAAGGGGGAGCAACTAAGAGAATAGAGAAACTCAGAAATTCTCATATATTCTCTCAGTTTATTTGCGATATGTGTGTTTTCTCCTAAAGCAAATTTTAACAGATAGGTAATGTAGAAAAGCTATTTACTGTAGAAAATAGCTTTTAGACGCCAATAATAATGAGTTGATCATCGGTCCAGACATAAATTCATACTAGCCAGCTCTTATTAATTTATGTGAGAATCGAAGTGCGCGCATGCAGGTGCATCACAAGATGGATGAGACTGCACCATCCATGCTGGCTCCAACAACAAATAAGAATTGGATTGGATATTGATGGTTCCAACAATAACTTAGAATTGGATTCCAGGCAGGCCTCTTTTGTTGCTTGGGCTTGTAAGATTCCAGCCCAGCCCATCCCATCATCCATTCCGTCTTTATCCTTCGCGTTTTGCTTTCCACTGCCTCTGATGCTCGTCTTCTTCCCAGCTGCCATTGCCGCCGCTTCTTGCTCTCCCCTTCCTCCTTATCCGCGCGCAGGACCCATCCCTTGCCCTGCCCACCACCACCACAAACCAAGCAAGCACCTCGTCGACTCTGCGCTGTCGCTGTGCAGCCAAGACAAGAAAAGAGCAGCAGGAGGAGGAGGAGGAATTGTTCCATTCCTGCCTGCGGCTGCGGGCGGCGCAACAAATTCGGCTCCCCTCCAAGCATGAGCAGCTAGCTTGCCTTGGCATCCGATCGATTCGATTCAGTCGACATGAACCATCACGCTCTTGTCTCGGGACAGCCTGCGCTATGCCTAAGGACCAGGACAACACGCACTGCTGCTAGGTTTGCTTCTTCTTCTTCTTCCCTAGCCCTAGCGCTAGGTAACAAGCCAAACAACATAAGCAGCTGCCCCGCCTCCTCTTCTCCATCAACCAACCTTGCAAAGTTGCTTCCCCTGGTACCGGGGGCTTTTACAAGGCGGCGCACCATCCCTGTTGCCAATGGTCAGCCTCTATCGGGACACACTGGTACCAATGACGCTCATGATGGTGATGGCCTTAAACCGACTGATAATTTCTCTTTTGCTTCTGCAAAGGAGGCTCTCTTGTAAGATTCTGGATCCCTTCCTTTACATGCAAAAATCCAGCAACATATTATTAGCTCTTTCCACTTAGCTTGCTCTTAGTTTAGACTGCTAAGTCGTGTTTCTTGCTGTATACATACTCCTATCATCTAAGAATGAATGGGCAATTGGGATATCAATGGAGCGCCTTTCCTAATACAAACTGCACCACTGAATTATAATGCCTTGGAGTTGGAGCACCTCCCCTAGATGCTCATAATATTGATGATATTCATGACCCCGTGCAACTTTCCGGTGTCAGAATCTTGTTTGTATGTTGAAATCTGTCGCTTCATATAGGATTCCAAGTTTGCAACATACAGTTCCTGTGAGCCGAGATGTTTACCTTGGACTTAAATTTATGTATATTCTGGACTGGAGCACACTGTTCCATACTATGGTCGATTTATCCATGACACAACCTCTCCATCCAGGTTGCATTACATAGCTGTGATGGCATTCTTGATGAAACCTCCAAATGCATAAACCATACTAGGAAATAGTAATGGAACTTCTAGTTCTAGACCTCTAGCTATGTATCATACAGCTTTTCCCCCCTGCTAATTTTCTACTAATTGTGACCTACATGCTTGTGTCTGATTTCCTTTACTGTGTACATTCATTATAATCTTTACATTTCTGCATGATATGTTTATACCTTTCATAACAATCGGTGAAATAAACAGTGGGCTGCATCCTGGGGGTGTCAGAAGTGAGCTAATTCTTCTAGCTCTACCAGCAGTTTTTAGTCAAGCTATTGATCCATTGGCGCAACTGATGGAGACTGCGTATATTGGTAGATTAGGTACCTCCTTTGTGCTGCTATATCCCATACTTCTTTGCACAGAGTGCCAAATTGTTAGTTCATTGCTCAAGTTTGATGACTCTAACCCATCCTATGTTCTTAGTTGTTAGTACTTTTTTTTCGTTGGAAAATGTGTGTTGTGGCTTCCGTAAAATAATCTGGTAGAAACTGTACCTGCACTGTTATCTACTCTATGCTTGAAGTCAATCTTGTTTCTTGTATGTCAACAACTATTTCAAACATCACAATTATGTTGTATATCAACCCCACATTGTGCCTTTTACTGCTTTCTATTGATTTATGGGAAATGGGGGCATGCTAATGCTTGAACTCAGCTATGGGCTAACATATTGCCATATATTTTCCTGCATGGTTACTTGAAACAACAGAGTCTTTTGGTGTGAGTGAGTCTTTTGTTGTGAGTGTGGCAGTTAAAGTTCACATCACAGTATCATGTGAATTTTATGAGAAAATGTTAAACTTATTTATTCGGTATGAGGCTGTGCTTTTTGTGAAATACTACAGCACGCAGATTGAAATATGTGGAGCCTTAGGCATGTTACTGCATGAACCCAGCGCCCGCTTGCCCTCTTAGAGAAATCCCTCTTAGAGAAATGTCTTGTAGCCATCTTTGCTGCGTGAAAGCAAGCTGCTACTTCTTTTCCGGCTCATTTTTAGCATATGTTCTGAAGGCGCTCTGGAGCTAGCATCGGCTGGTATTGGTGTGTCGATTTTTAACATTGTGTCCAAGATTTTCAACATTCCATTGTTGAGCATTGCAACCTCATTTGTGGCCGAGGACATTTCCAAGAATGCTAGCAAGCATTCTAGTTCAGGTAGCACGATCATCATATAAATACTAATTTAAGTTTTTTTGTAGCTGTATATCGGTCGTACACCTGCTTTATTATTCAGGCAATGAAACTTGACTTATGATAACATTGCAGGCAAATTGGAGCTGTCATCTGTATCATCTGCCTTGATCTTAGCTGCTGGAATCGGTATAATTGAAGCATTGGCATTGTTCCTAGGATCAGGATTGTTTCTTAAACTAATGGGCGTGTCACCTGTATGTTTATATTGTGATGCCTGTTCTCATCTTTGAGTTTTGCTTTGTAGGGAGTACTAATTTAATTTCTACTTGTTGCAATCAGCAGAATATCTCAGCTTAGTTCTTACACAGGCCTCTCCAATGCATAAACCTGCATGTCTCTTTCTTTCATTGAGAGCCTTGGGAGCACCTGCAAATGTGATTATGTTAGCAGTCCAGGGTATCTTTCGTGGATTCAAGGATACCAAGACTCCTGTATTTTATATAGGTAACTACCAAGAAATACTCATCTTTTGCATAATTTCATTGGTTTGCAGAAGTTGTAAGAGAGTGCAAAGTACCTTTTGATGCAAATAATGGTATTACTGTTCCTTAGCTTTTGGTGATATATTCCTTTTTGTGTTCCTACCAAATATTTTGCAGTAATACACTAATACTGCCTTTTTGTTTGTGGAATATCTTATAACGTTCCATTTTCCATATCAAATGTCATGAATGATTAATCATTCACGCTTCACATGTAAATTCTGTTTGCAATCAAGTTTAATTTGAATTGTGACATTCCAGACTTGTGTCTGATATCAAATATCTATCTTCTTCCACTTCATGATGCCTGTATCGTTTTCTTTTAAAACACCTGTAGGTATGGGGAATCTTTCAGCTGTAGTCCTTCTTCCTTTACTTATATATGGCTTTCGGCTTGGCATAACTGGAGCCGCGATTTCTACAGTTGCATCCCAGTAAGTTTTCTATTAATATCCAGCTCCATGTAACCTGAGTACAGCAATAATTACAAAAGACAATAGGACAGATTTCATATGAACATACCAGCAAATGTCTCACTTTGGTTCCAACCAACCAATCATTTGTTATAGGCATGTTGCTGAAATAATCAAAGGCAACAACTATTTGTTATTAAACTTTTAAACTTCCTTTTTTCCTGATCTGCTTTGTTCTTATGGTCTGCTTAACACTTACAACAATTCAACATACATTTAATTTGCAAAACACATATGTGATTCTGGTCTTGGAGGTACAATGACAGTATTGGTTGTTACTTGTTAGCACATCCTCTGCTATTGTGCCATGCAGTTTATTCATTGTATTTTTACCTTGTCAGATTTACAATCAAAAGATACAGTGTAATACTCATAATTTTGGGCTGTTGGGAGCCTCATCCTTCATGCGAGCTTTTCTACATGTCCTAACTTCGTTTCTATTCACTATGTAGGTACATTATTACAATTTTGCTTCTTCGTTCTCTAAGTAGAAGAGCTGTTCTACTTCCTCCAAAGATGGACCAGTTAGAGTTTAGTGGGTATCTAAAATCTGGTGAGTCTTTGATGCTACTGTCCTATTCCTTCATTATATTGAGTTGTGGTGCATGCCAAATCAAAGTTTTTTATACACATTTTTATTGGCCTTCCAAGAATGGATTTTGTTCATTCCACACTGCAGTTTACCGGATTCTGGATTTTTTTTCAGGGATCTTTAAGCTATTTTGGTTAATTTGTAGAATTTTGCCACACTGAACATTCCATTTCTGGCTCTATGGTGCATTCAATTTTGTCCAAATCGAGTCTAAGGTCATTCAAATAAAAAAAAAGAGATAGCCACTGATTTGGTATATTTGTCAGATAACACTGCCAACTTGTCATTGATAAAATGCTAAAGCTCTCATTTCTGGGCCACTTCATATCTTCTCTATGACACATAATCTGTGCGCTAACCAATGGGCATTGTAACAAAATATCTTTTTGTCCTTATTGGGTTACTTTGATGCCATTTTAAATATGTAGTCATGTGTTCAGTACTAGGAATACAAGAGCCAACATGTGCTATGACCATAAGGTTGTCGTAAGCTGGTCAGCGGAAAAAAATGCAGGTCTACAAGATGCAGTCTTTGGAGATCTCATGCCATCGTTCCCTGCACTAATGCACTCATGCTATATTTCCCTATTTCCTTCTTGTTGTCTCTATTTGCCTATGTATTCTATTGTCTATGTATTCTTGAAATGCTTAGGTGGCATGCTGTTGGGAAGAACGCTCTCAATTCTTTTAACTATGACCATTGGTACATCAATGGCTGCTCGACAAGGCCCAACAGCTATGGCTGCTCATCAGATCTGCTTACAAGTATGGCTTGCTGTATCTATGCTTGCAGATGCTTTAGCTGTTTCTTCCCAGGTATGTATTTTCAATATTAGAAATCATCCCCACTTTTTAATCAGCTTCCTTTCACAGCTGTCATTGTGTATTACAATTTGTACAGAGCCACAAACTTCTAGGACAAACTACCAACTTCTAGGACATACTAATAAATACAAATATTGTTTCTCTAGCTGGAGGATCTCATCATGATTTAACTGTTCCATAAGTCCAAACTAACTTTGCTTTCATTTGTTAGGCACTGATAGCAAGCTCTTATGCAATATTGGACAACAAAAGGGTCCAAAAGATAGCAATGTTTGCTTTGCAGGTGATATGTACTTCATTTGCTTTGCATTATAAAGTTCAATTTATCTACACGGATATACTTTTTCACCCATTTTATATATTTAGAGATGCAATTATTGCCTCTTTTTTTAATATAAAACAGAAATGATTGTGTCTTGCAGATAGGAGTAGTTAGTGGATTAGCTTTAGCCGTTGGTCTGTATACCTCATTTGGTAACATAACAAGACTATTTACCAGCGACCCTGAGGTTCTCATGGTTGTCAACTCCTGTGCATTGGTACGCCTTCCTACTTTACCATTTGTTTGTTACATCATATCTAGGCTTTTTTAATGTTACTTTTTGTTTCAGTTTGTCTGTGCCAGTCAACCAATCAATGCCCTGGCATTCATCTTTGATGGTCTCCATTATGGTGTCTCAGATTTTGACTACGTCGCTCGAGCTACGGTATGGGAACTAGTCCTCGCTAGCTTGTATATGTCCTTTCCCCCCTATTATTCATTGAATTCTTGATTTTGTTTTGACTACATAGATTGTGGTTGGGGTAATGTCATCGTTAGTTTTGTTATATGCTCCATCTGTTTTTGGCCTGGCTGGAGTTTGGGCTGGTTTGACAACACTGATGGGATTGCGCATGGCTGCAGGCATCCTGAGGTAATTATGTTTCTTGTTTTGTTTTTCTGTTACCCTGTACAAAGCATATGCATGTATGATACTTGCAATTCAAAACGTTTATCTTTTTTGTAGTTGAATATAGTATGATGCTCTGTAATCATAGGCATATAACTGTCGTCTCTCTTATTTGTTTGGTTGCTGTTAGTTTATTGCATCGAAATGCATGTGGTTCAACTGTGAAATTGCTAACAAAAGTTGGATACCAGGAAGCATTGTTTTTGGCTGTGATCCTTCAAAGAGCCTGTGACACATTTCGTAGTTTCACGCAGATAGGAGAAATTCCTGTCATATCAATTGGCACTTGGCAGCATCTGGGTTCCTAAAAATTTCTCCATTTCCGTGCATACAACACTTGGTAGTAAAGGAACATTTTGGTGATATGTTTTTTCTTATATGGAGCACACTGACGTTTTTTATTCCTTTTTGGTTGATGTGATGGTTGCTCTTTTATGTTCTCATCTTTAGTGAAATCATTTGACAAATTTCAGGTTGCTATGGAAATCAGGACCTTGGTCATTTTTACATGAGGACCTAAAAACCAAGGTTTGTTAACTATTAGCTCGTATCTTATATATAATTCTACATTTCAGAAGTTTTCTTGTATTCTGAAGTATATTTCAAATGATGTTTACCTTGGGGAATGTTTTTTTAACTTACTAGAGATGAGGTAACGTCAGTCACTGCAAATTGTAACAACCAGACCAAATGCATCGGACTATTCATGTAAAAGCCCAAGCTGTTAGGGAATGGCTAGCACTCAAACTTTGACAGTCCTCTCATGTCTAGGCTCAAACACGCCTACAATTTGACGTCATTGCACTTTGAGATATGTAGCTCTTCTTGTAGTATTAGCATGGATTCTTGTTGAGAGAATTATGAGCAAGCCTAACCTTAGAATTATGAGCAAGCCTAACCTTGTGAAGTTGAGGCATGCTGTGCAGCCCTAATATATCGTATTACTGCATTTTGTTGGTCATGCTTGTCAAGATAACAGAATGAGCAGTAGCTATATTTCGTGGCAGTATGTTCCTGTCGCCCATATTTTCATTGGGAGAATCCGGTAGCTTGAAAACCTCAAGATGTACTGCACGTGTGGATTATTGATGAGCTTGCAGATATTCATTTTCTTTTGCATTATTTCATCAAGTGGTTTGTGAATATTATAAGAAGTGCAGCCATTTGCATAATGTCTGTGCAGCCAGTATATAGCGCAGGTGCTTTACCACTGGTAGAGCTGGAAGAGGGAGCGGCACTTGAGGAGGGATTCGATAAGGTGAAGTACAATTGAATTGAGCAGCGAGTACCGGTTGAATAAACTAGCTGTTCATTCATAAGTTGTTTTGCTGTGTTGTTGGATGCTGCCAAGAGCCCAAGCTACTTGTTGGTCTGGTCCAGCTGAAAGGTTGGAAGACTAGAATTGGTTCAAGAGATGCCCTTTTTTTAGATACTGAATTTTGTGCTGTTTGCATGTAATAAGGATTAATTCAGTTGTCACCAGTGTTGTCATATGTGTAACCATGTATTCCGGAGCTCCTTGTTTTTCTGGTGGTTTTGACACGAGTCTTTTTTTTTTGTCTTGGGAGTTTGCCTTGGTGCTAGTCGGTCAGTCTTCACTGCAGTATACATGCACACCTGTTATATAAGAGAATCCATCCATCCAGGTACGTCAATCAAAGCATTTCCCTTCCAAAATGTAAAACAAATTTTGGTTCCGCTCTAAACGGCCTCTGGCTTCTTAATTTCACCTTTTTTTTAGCCTTTTTTTGCTTTTTTTTAGAAATTCCTTTTCATTGTTATGATGATATAATATTTTTATTTTTTAAAATTTAATTACTCAGAAAAAATTAAAGTCTGCTACATTGCATTTTCAGCTGCAATAAAAAAAGCTAGAAGCCACAACAGTTACAAGCCCACACTAAGCATTCAGTCCACTCCATCAACCGCAGTAATATTCTCTATTTGACTAAAAAATTATTGGGAAAATTGATTATATGCTATAAAGTTGAGTGATTTTGATAAAATATTCTTCATTATATCATAATAGATAAAATACCATAAAGTTGAGAGACCAAATGATAATTTGCTGCTTTTGCATTTTTTATTTCTTTTGTTGTTTAAGTCCAATGCAAAATGACAAAAATACTTAAGGTGGCTACAGGCCAAACAATAAAGTGGGGAGTAGAAAAGGAGAGCCAACAGAGACACGATGTGGGAGGAATGAGTCCTGCCCTCTCCTCACACTCCTCTTAGGAGTTTATATACATGAATGGGGTAGGATGAGAAATTACCATCCTACCCCTTAATAATTATATAAGGTAGGGCATGTTGGTCCATTCCTTTATACTACGAGCTTATTACATATTGTGTCAATTGCAAGGTCCAATCACGGAGGGTTGAGCCACCCCTACGACAGGACTCCCTTAATAGTAAGCGTAGAGGTTCCGATGGGCGGGCTGACGTGACAATCCATCCCAGCCCTTCGTCCCCCGACAACAAGCGCATGGGTGTCGACTAGTGAGCCGATGCAACTGGTAGCTCGCAGCCCCCTGGAAGAGGGTTGTTTCACTGATCATAATGGAATTGCAGAGTCCACCAACAAATCATGGAAGCGGAGCAGGGGTGGTGTCGTCCCTCCAAGACGATGCCTCGAGGTCAGCGAAGTCACACGCCATAGCCAGTCCGTGCTTGCTGAGGCAATGCATACAAGACAGTCGGTGAAGTCGTGCCGCGCTGCTGAGGCGATGCCTCCAACGTAAGCGGTGGAAGTCGTCTACGACCATGAGGTGGCCGGACGGAGTGACGACCGCAAGGCGATTGGACGAGATCCTGACCACAATGTAAAAAAAGATACGACTACAGGATGGTCGGACAGCTGCAGACGAAGCCAACGGCTAGATGAAGTCCATGAAGCGTGCGCTCTATCCCGCACTCTTCAGAAGTCGAGCGAAGACCGTGCAGAGCTCGGTGGAGGCAACGTGAGGTCCAGCGGAGGCTCGCAGAGGCTAGACGAAGTCCCGCGGAGGTCGTGCACGGCCTCCGCACAGAGATCATGCGAAGCCCGACGGAGGCATCGCGAGGTCCGGTAGAGATCATGCAAAGTCCGGCGAAGCGAAGACCCGCAGAGGCCAGACGAAGTCTGGAGGAGGTCATGCGCAGTCTCCGCGCGGAGATCGGGCGAAGCTCGGCGGAGGCAACGTGAGGCCCCACGGAGACCCGTGGATACCGTGCGGAGACTGGTGAATATTAGTGCAGAGCTCGGAGAAGGCAACGCGAGGTCCAGCGGAGACCCGCGGAGGCCAGACGAAGTCCGACGGAGGTCGTGCGTAGTCTTCGCACGAAGATTGTGCGAAGCTCGGCAGAGGCAACGAGAGGTCCCGTGGAGACCCACGGAGATCACACGAAGTTCGGCGAAGCGGAGACCTACGGAGGCCAAACGAAGTCCGGTGGAGGCAACGTCTACACGGAGTCCGGCGGAGATTGTACGAAATCCAGTGAAGACCATTCGGAGCTCCACCGAGTCCGCATGAAGTCCGTCGGAGATGGCATCCACCATTCGGACTAGCGTCGATGAAGTCGTCGATGGGGCGAAGCAGATGCGCGCGCCGGATGAAATCTACGATGACGGCATGGTCGGACGAAGGTTCCCCGCCTTTCGGACTTGACATCGACAAGGCGGCGGTGGGATCAGTATTTGGCGCGCGCCCGCCCCCCAGCTCGATTCGGTGGCGTTAAGTCGAGTCGGCGGGCGGCCGATGCGACGTTGAACAAAGTCCTGACCACGCGACGGTTGGACGAAGTCTATGACCACGGCGTGGTCGGACGAAGGTCCCCTGTCCTTCGTACTTGACGTCGACGAGGCTGGCGGTGGGACGAAGTCTCCGGTGTGCGCGCTCCGTCCCCTACCATTTGGATTGGTGTCGACGAAGTCCTAATCGCGCTACGGTCGGACGGAGTCTACGACCACGGCGCGGTCCGATGAAGTCTACGACTACGGCGTGGTCAGACGAAGGTCCCCCGCCCTTCAGACTTAATATCGATGAGGCTGGCGGTGGAATGAAGCTGCCGCGCGCCAGACGAAGTCCTAACCGCGCTGTGATCGGACGGAGTCTACGACTACGACCATGGCGTGGTCGGACGAAGTCTACAACCATGAGGCAGTCGGACAGAGTCGACAACCACAGCTTGGTCGGACAAAGTCTGCGACTTTGAAGTGGTCGGACGAAGTCTATGACCACGGGTGGTCGGATGAAGGTCCCCCACCCTTCAGACTTGATGTCAACGAGGCTGGCGGTGGGACGAAATCTCCGACGCACGCGCTTCGTCCCACGTCGTTCGGAGTGGCGTCGACAAAGTTGGCTCCGAGGTGAAGTCGTACAAAGTCTACTACCACGGCATGGTCGGACGAAGGTCCCTAGCCCTTCGAACTTGACGTTTACAAGGCCAGCGGTGGGACGAAGTCTTCGACATGCACGCTCCGTCCCCTGCCATTCGGACTGGCATCGAAGTCGGCGGTGGGGCGAAGCTAACGCACGCGTCGGATGAAGTCCTGACCGTGAAGCGGTCAGACAGAGTCGATGACCACGGCGTGCCACAGCTTGGTCGGACGAAGTCTGTGACCATGAAGCGGTCAGACGGAGTCGATGACCACAATGTGGTCGGACGAAGTGTACGACCACGGCGTGGTCGGACGAAGGTCCCCACCCTTTGGACTTGACATCGACGAGGCTGGCAGTGGGACGAATTCTTTGGCGCAAGTGCTCCGTCCACCATCGTTCGGATTGGCGTTGACGATGTCAGTGTCAAGGCTGAGCTGGCACGCACACCGGATGAAGTCCTGACCGTGCAGAGGTTGTACAAAGTCTACGACCACGGTCGAACGAAGACTACAACCCTGGTGTAGTCGAACGAAGGTCTGCCGCCCTTCCGACTTGATGTTGACGAGGCCGGCGGTGGGACGAAGTCTTCGGCACGCACGTTTCAGCCCCCGTCGTTTGGACTGGCGCTGACGATGTCGGTGATGGGGCGAAGCTGACGTGCAAGTCGGACGAAGTCCTGACAGCGTTGCGGTCGGACGGAGTCTACGACCACGGTGTGATCCGATGAAGTCTACGACGAGGCTGGCGGTCAGAATTGACGTCGACGAGGCTGGCGGTCGGACTTGATGTCGACGAGGCTGACGGTGGGACGAAGCGGACGCACATGTCGGGGGAAGTCCTAACTGCGCTGCGGTCGGACGGAGTCTACGACCATGACCATGGTGTGGTCGGACGAAGTCTACGATCGTGAGGCGTTCGGACAGAGTCGACGACCACAGTGTAGTCGAACGAAGGTCCCCCGCACTTCGGGCTCGTTGACATGGCCGGCGGTGGGACGAAGTCTTCAACGTGCACGTGTTGCCGTAACGTGGTCGTATATGCTAGCGCCGACTGCCGACCACGGCCAATGAACTCGTACGCTGCTCGGCTGCAACCCGAAAGCACTCAACGTGGTCATACGCACCGGAACGAGTTTCGACCACGACCAAACGTGGTCGTAAGGCATCCTACATGGTCGTACGAGCCAGGGAGCGGTCGTACACGACTTGGACATCGGCCAGAGCTACGACTTCACAGTAAAAGCCCTAAACAAACTCAATTTTCTTTCAAACAAGAGTCAATTACTCATCACAAAGATGGGATCATCTCCACATGATCTCTCATATTGTTTTATACTCTGTAGAGTTGCCCGGGACGGCTAACTTTCCGGCGCTTTATACTCCATAGAGTACGCCGAGGCGCGAGGCCACCATGCGATTTTTTTATACTCTGTAGAGTTGCCCGGCACGGCTAAGTTCCTGGTGCTTTATACTCCGTAGAGTACGCCGAGGCGCGAGGCCACCATGCGATTTTTTTATACTCCGTAGAGTTGCTGGGGATGGCTATGTTCCCGACACTTTATACTCCGCAGAGTACGCCAGGGTGCGAGGCCACCGTGTGATTTTTTTTACACTCTGTAGAGTTGCCTGGGACGGCTATGTTCCCGGTACTTTATACTCCGCAGAGTACGCCGAGGCGCGAAGCCACCGTGCGATTTTTTATACTCCATAGAGTTGCCTAGGATGGCTAAGTTTCCAGCGCTTTATACTCCGCAGACTACGTCGAGACGCAAGGCCACCATGCGATTTTTTATACTCCGTAGAGTTGCCTGGGATGGCTAAGTTCCCAGCGCTTTATACTCGGCAGAGTACGCCGAGGCGCGATGCCACCGTGCGATTTTTTTATACTCCGTAGAGTTGCCCGGGACGGCTAAGTTCCTAGTGCTTTATACTCCGCAGAGTACGCCGAGGCGCGAGGCCACCGTGCAGTTTTTTTATACTCCGTAGAGTTGCCTGGGACGGCTAAGTTCCTGACGCTTTATACTCCGCAGAGTACGCCGAGGCGTGAGGCCACCGTGCGATTTTTTTATACTCCGTAGAGTTGCCCAAGATGGTTAAGTTCCCAACGCTTTATACTCCACAGAGTACGCCAAGGCACGAGGCCATCGTGCGCTTTTTTAAATAAAATTACGACCCAGAGGAGCTCGGGCAAAGCCTATGATCGCGAAGCGGTCGGACAGTGTCCACGACCTCGCGGTCGGAGATGACATCCGCGCAGCTCTCGGCGGAGACCATGCGAAGTCTTCGGCGGAGACCGCTCAAAGTCCTCGCGGAGAAGCTGGGGGCGAGTGTTCCGTCCCCAACTGTCAACCACGGAGAAGTCATGTCTATCGGCGAAGACCAGACCACAGCGTGGTCAGAGGTGTCGCCGAGGTCACGACTGTGGCATGGTCGTGGATGTCGGTGCAGCTGGCGGCGGGGCGAAGGCTTTGGAGCGCGCGCTCTGTCCAGGATCCCCGCTGCCGGAGACGGTCGACATTTGTTGGTGTTGCTCGGAGGCCCACTCCCTGGTGTGGAGGTGACAGCGCGGGCGTCACGATTGACGATCGTTTAGCAACATGGGCGTCACGATCGACGGTCGGACCGATGCGGGCAGCGTGGGCCGCTGACTGTCGCTTTCGCCACACATTTCTTTCGCTTGTGTGCCATCACTTTGGAGCGCAGCTTCTTGCGCGCTCCCCACAGATGGTGCCAACTGTTGTGGCTACACACCAAACAGTAAAGTAGGAAGGAGAGAAGGAGAGCCAACGGAGACACGATATGTGGGAGGAATGAGTCCTGCCCTCCCCCTCACGCCCCTTTTGGAGGTTTATATACATGAGTGGGGTAGGATGGAAAATTACCGTCCTACCCCTTAATAATTACATAAGGTTGGGACACGTTGGTACATTCCTTTATACTACGAGGCCTATTACATATTGGACCAGTTGCAAGGTCCAGTCACAAAGGGTTGGGCCACCCCTACGACAATACCCCTAGCTTCTTTACTTCTCTCCCCTCTTCTTTCTTCTCCAAATCCGACTGACAAGCTCCCTCTCTCTTTCTTTCTCTCACGCTTCTCCCTCTCTTCATTCCTCTCCTCTTTTCTCTCTTGCATGTGCGCTCCAACGCCACTGTCCCAATGCACCACTGTCAAGCTTAGTCTAGTAGCCGGTCACGTCCTCTGCTTCTCTCTCTCTCTTCATTCCCTCCATCTCCTCTCTCTTTGTCATGTGTCCATGCGACGCTACCTAGCAGGGTGGTGGGGGCTCATGTCAGGCTCACGAGGAGCCCGTCGGCCCACCTGGAGAAGGGCAACATGGGTAAGCTATGCCTTGGAGGGGATAGGTGATGGGCAACATAAGGACACCCATCTTGGCTAGGAGATGGCTAGGGACAATCTAGTGCAGGCGATAGCTTTGGATGGACCCACCTCGTCAGCATCTAGGCAAAGGGTCGTGCGGCCCCATGAGCGGAGGTCGTTGGGTGGGGCTTAGAGATGGCAATGGGTACCCGAAACCCGATACCCGGTGGGTTTTTACTCTATTAGGGCATGGGTCTGAGTCAATTTCTTAACCCATGGGTCTCTTAATGGGCAAAAAACCCAACCCATCGGGTCTGCTGGGTTTGGGTACGTTCCTATAGTACCCAAACCCGTAAACCCATGGGTAATATAAACCCGATCCATAAGAGTTACAAACCCAGGCTCCCAGCAAACCATTGACCCATAGCCCACTAGTCAAGTACAAGGAGCGTTGATGTCTCTCCTTTTGGTTTTAACTGAGTTGTGAACTGTGAACTTGGAATGATATACTATGCCAGTGAACTATGAACTGAGAATTGATAGAGTGAACTAGTGATGTGCACCGTGGATTTGTCGTTGCTTGTTTCATGCATAGTAGCATATAGATTAAACTTATTGTTGACTTTCTAAGCACTGCACTATCTGCAATCTCCACAGTTGTTGTCGGGCACGGGCGACCCGTGGGTACCCGTTACCCAAGTGGGCATGGGTTTGGGCAAAAATTTGTACCCGTCACGGGCATGGGTTTTTTAGCGGGCACATCCAACTTTCATGGGCACGGGTTTGGGATAGCAAAACCCAGCGGGTTTGTGCCCGTTGCCATCTCTAGTGGGGCTTGATGCTAAGTGTGGAGGTGCGGTCATGGGAGCAGGAAGGTAGCAATGGTGAGGATGCGTGGGGCCATGCGGTAGCAGGAGCGGGGGTAGACGGCGGAGCGTGAGCATTTAGTTGGGGAGGTGATGCCTAATGGGCATCCGTTCACGTCGCTCCCGCTGGAGGCTCAGAGGAAGGAAGAGGAGGGAGAGAGGTGGCGGTGGTGGCCATAGTGGAGGTGGAGAGGTGAGGAAAGGAATGAGATATTTTTGATTATTTATGAAGAAAATGGTTTAAAATAAAAATAATTCGTTAATTGGTCTTTTAACTTGAAAGTATTTAATCTGTTACTATGTAATAGTGTAGTTTGAGAAAATCCTTTCAAATTTTTAAGGCAAAAATACTCGTGATCAAGCTGGTGAAGAAGAAGACGAGGAGTGGTAGCACTCCGCCAGCCTTCCTTTCCTTTCCGCCCGGAACACAAAAAACACATCAGCTCAGACCAGATCGCATCCATGGCGCTCAGCCTCCGCCAGAAGCAGCTCAGTAAGCACTAACATGGAATCCACTGCTCTCTCTCTCTCTCTCTCTCTCCGACAGTGATGATGATAAATATCCACCTTGGTACCCAGATCTGATCGTGCGGATGCTGCACCTGAACCAGCCGACGCCGCCGCCGCAGGCCGATGTTGGCGGCGAGGAGGAGGTGTACAAGATCCTGGTGATGGACGCCTTCTGCCTGGAGCTACTGTCGCCGCTGCTCCGCGTGGCCGACCTCCGCAAGCACGGCGTCACCCTCTACTTCCCCATCGACAAGCCGCGCCAGCAGGTCCCCGACGCCCCGCCGTCTACTTCCTCCGCCCCTC
Source organism: Bonia amplexicaulis (assembly GCA_036346245.1). Classification (NCBI taxonomy): domain Eukaryota; kingdom Viridiplantae; phylum Streptophyta; class Magnoliopsida; order Poales; family Poaceae; genus Bonia; species Bonia amplexicaulis. Next base: position 150,145 of record JAYGGG010000620.1, read on the forward strand.
CCCCGCCAACGCTGACCGCATCGCCGCCGACGCCGCCGCCGCCCTCTACGCCTCCTTCCACCTCAACTTCTCCACCTCCTCCCCGCCCCATCCTCGACCGCCTCGCCGCAGCCACCGCCGCCTCCAAATCCGCCCACCGCATCGCCCGCATCGCCGACCAGTACATCGACTTCGTCTCCCTCGAGGACAACCTCTTCTCCCTCGCCCAACCCCGCTCCTACGTCGCCCTCAACGACCCCGCCGCCGCCGACGCCGACATCGAGGCCCTCGTCGACGCCCTCGCCCTCGGTCTCTTCTGCGTCGCCGCCACGCTCGGCACCGTCCCCGTCATCAGATGCGCGCGCGGCGGCCCCGCCGAGATGGTCGCCGCCGCGCTCGACGCCCGCCTCCGCGATCACCTCCTCGCCAAGCCCAACCTCTTCACCGAGGCCACCTCCGCCTCCTTCCAGCGCCCCGTGCTCTGCCTCTTCGACAGGAACTTCGAGCTCTCCGTTGGTATACAGCACGACTGGAGCTACCGCCCCTTGGTCCACGACGTCCTCGCCTTGAAGCTCAACAAGCTCAAGATGCCTGCGGACAAGTCGGGGCCGGCAAAGACGTACGATTTGGATGACTCCGACACCTTCTGGCTCGCCAACAGCTGGTCGCCGTTCCCCAAAGTGGCCGAGGAGATCGAGGCTCAGCTCGCCAGGTACAAGCAGGACGTGGACGACGTGAACCAGCGCACCGGCGGCAAGGATGGGGTTGACTTTGATGGCACGGATCTGATTGGCAATACCAAGCACCTCATGAATGCGGTGAGCTCGCTCCCAGAGCTGACGGATCGCAAGAAGATGATTGATAAGCACACGAATATCGCAACGGTTTTGCTTGGGCATATCAAGGAGCGGTCGCTGGATGGGTATTGTGACTGCGAGAACGATATGCTCGTCAAGGGCACCGTTGACCGGAACACGCTGCTGAGCCTCCTCAGAGGGAAGGGCACCAAGGAGGACAAGCTCCGGCTGGCTGTGATCTACCTCCTGTCTTTGGAGGCGCCACCACCATCCGAACTGGAGCAGGTCGAGACAGCGCTTCGGGAGTCTGAAGTGGACATGTCTGCGTTTCAGTATGTGAAGAGGATAAAGTCGTTGAACACGCAGTTTTCTGCCTCGTCAAGCACAGCAAGCAGGAGCAACATTGTTGATTGGGCGGAGAAGCTTTATGGGCAGTCCATCAGCGCCGTGACCGCTGGGGTGAAGAATCTCTTGTCGGCTGGGAGGCAGCTTGCCTTGACTAGGACGGTTGAAGCTCTCATGGAAGGGAAGCCGAACCCAGAGGTGGACAGCTACCTGTTGTTGGATCCACGGGCCCCTAGATCAGGAACAGGTGGGCAGTTCAAAGGGCCCTTCAGAGAAGCTGTTGTGTTCATGATTGGTGGTGGGAATTACATTGAGTACAGGAGTTTGATGGAACTGGTGGAGCGCTCACAGCCGTCCAAGCAGGTGATATATGGAGCAACAGAGATTCTTAACGGGGCGGAGTTCATTCAGCAACTCGCAGAATTGGGGCGGAAAACGGGACTGGGAGGTGGCAGCAGCAACCCGCAACCACAGTAAATAGGCTCTTGCCACACTTTTTTTTGTTTTGCCGTTAAGGAGTGCTTGATTCAGGCTGCATTGATTTTTACCCAGGTTTCCGGCCTGCTTTGGGTTTGTTATCGATACATAGCTTTCTTGTTATTTAAACTTTTGTCACATATGATAATCTGAGTTGTGCATTGATGTTTGTTTCCTTGCACCATCTCGTGTCTACTTTTGGCCCCTACCAGTTTTATTGAGGTTGTTTTAGTGCAAGCAATCTTGTCCCGAAGAGCTTTTGTGGTGCCATGTAATGGTGGGGAATGCTCCTATTTGTTCCGAAGATGCAGCAGCAGGCTGAATTCCCCTGTGCTTGTGGGGGTTGAATATTTGGCCGTAATCAAATTTGGATTGTCAATCGTTGCTCTGTTGTAGAGTTTCAATGATGCTAACTGCTTTACATTGTCTCCAGCTCTTGATTGCCATGGCAACGAACAAGGAGATTCTTTTCATCTGGCTCCATGCTTGTGCCGATCGAACCTCCTGTATGGTGAGCTGCTCCTGACATGCTTTGCCTGTGTATCTGCTGACTCTTCTTATCGAGTCAAAAGCCATATTCGCACTTGAGGTATCGTACGCTAAATAGCGTAGAGAGACATATGGACGAGTAGCACTCGGAATCGAATTGAGATCAACAAGGAAGGAGATGCATCAGAGCAGACAACGTCTCTACCGGTACCAGCATCAGCAAAAGCTAAACCACAACTGCTGCATACAAACTCATCAGGCGCTTCTGAAATGAAAATTTAACCAACCAACGGATCATCTAAGGTCAGCTCCAACGTCTATCAGACAAAGCTAGTACCGATATGCATTCCTTGATTCCAAGCACAGCCATTATACAACAAACTCACCTGCCGAGCAAGTTGTTCATCCATCCATTCATACCCAGTAATCGTGAAAAGAAAGCATTGTGTTAAGCAGAGCACACACCGAGAACAAACTTTACACCGTGAAGACTGAAGGGATGGAGTGTAAAGCAAGTGTATGTACCGACCTATCCCTAGGATGCATACTGTGCTGGCATCCCTAGGATGAGCTGAGCCTGCTGCTGCTGCGCGCTCTTCACCTTGGTGCACAGGACACGTTGGAAACACTGCTCCCGTGCGAGCCCACGCACGCTCCTGAGGTAGTAGCCGTCAAACGGCACGGCCCCTTCCTCAAGGGCCTTGTCGAGAGCGTCAATGGTGTCCTCGAGTGCCAAATCCGTGGCCGTGCACTCGAGCATCTGCCTGGACAGCACATCCGCCGGCTCGATGGCCGACTCCGCTTCAGTGTCCCCCTTCCTATTGTCCATGACCCAGGCCTCCATGACGTCGGTGGCCATCATTACGTCCTGCAGGCGGCGCTCGAGCGCCTCCTTTTCTCCCCCCACCCCATCGGCAACCACCTCACCCCGGCGGCGCAGCTCAGCCTGCACCGCGAAGAGAGCGTCCACCTCGGCCTCGCGCGCGGTGCGCAGGGCGGCGGCGTCAGCGTAGGCCACGTCCACGAGCTTGGCAACGGCGTTGCGCCTGCATACCTCGGCGGGGTCCTCGGTGGGCGGGGGGCGCGCGGCCAGCTGGGGCGAGGCCGGGAACCGGTAGGAGCGCGGAGGGTTGGTGGTCCTTGTGAAGAGGGGCGGGTCGAGGCCGAAGAGGTGGGAGAGGGATCTGACGAGGTCGAGGAGGTTGGAGGAAGGGAAGAGCCAGGAGCGGAGGTAGGGCGCGTTGGCGACGAGGCCGGAGCGGTCGACGAGGGGGTGGTGGGGCTTGATGAGCATGTCGCGGGTGGGGGAGAGGAAGACGAGGGGCGGGGAGCGCGGGTAGGGCTCGGGAAGCCAGATGACGACGGGGAGGTTGTAGGAGGCTCCGGCGTGGAGGATGGGGACGGTGCCGTCGGCCTGGAGGAGGTGGGCGGCGCGGCCGTCGTTGTGGGTGAAGAGGGCGGCCCTGGGGTGGAGGGATGGGAAGACGTCGGCGAGGGCGACGAGGTGGTTGCGGATGAGCCACTTGACGTCCTCGGCGTAGGGGAGGGCGGAGGGGCCGCGCTGGGAGAGCGCGGTGTTGAGGAACTGGTGGGCGTACTGCGAGCCGCTCGCCGGCGGGGAGGGGGAAGGAGACATCGGATCGGATGCAATTCCTCTGCTCTGCTCTGCTCTAGGGTTTCGGCCGGGCACTCACTCTCTGTTTTTCACCTTTTCTTTTCCTTTTTTTGTGGAAAGAAGAAGAGAAGAGAAGGGAAGAGAAGAGAAGAGAGGCGAGGGTTGGCCTTCGTATCTCTAGGTGAGCGACCCCCCTATTCATCGAGTCGGTCATATTCGTCCGACCTTTGTTAGACTTGTGCGATCGGACTCTACATGATCTCCACTGAGTTTCATGTGGATGTCTACCTCAACAGACTACGCACGAGACTTTGCCTAGTTTTCATCGAGCTCTACGTGGATGTTGTCCTGCTGCACTTTGCCTAGTTTTCACCGAGCTCTACGTGGTGAGCGACCCATGGTCACATTCGTCCGATCTCGTGACTTTGCTCGTGCACGTTGTGGTCGTGACTTCGTCCGATCATTTTATGGTCGTAACTTCGCCCGACCTTCTCGGGATCGTAATTTTGCAAAAATTGTACGGTGACCCCGCGCCCCAGTGTACTCTGCGGAGTATAAACTGCCGGGAACTCAGCCATCCCGGGTAACTCTACAGAATATAAAATAAATCGCACGTTGGCCTCACGCCCCGACGGTCAAGACTTCGTTCGACTACCTCCAGGTTGTAGACTCTTCGTCCGACCACCTCGTCGACATAGACGTTTCGTCTGACCACCTCGTGGTCGAGATCTCGTCCGACCACCTCGTGGTCATGGACACTTTGTCCAACCAACTCGTGGTCATGGACACTTTGTCCAACCAACTCATGGTCATGGACACTTTGTCTGACCACCTCGTGGTCGTAGATGCTTTCCATGACCGCCTCGTGGTCGTGGACGCCTCGTCCGATCGCCTCATGGTCGAGACCTCGTCCGACCACGTCGTGGTTGCAGACGCTTTATCCGACCACCTCGCGATTGAGACCTCGTCTGAGCACCTCATGCTCGCATGCGCTTCGTCCGACTGTCTCGCGGTAGAGACCTCGTTCGACCATCTTGTGGTTGTAGATGTTTCATCCAACCGCCTCGCGGTCATAGACGCTTCGTCCAACCACCTCATGGTCGTAGATGCTTTGTTCAACCGTCTCGCGATTGAGACTTCATCCGACCACCTCATGGCCGTAGATGCTTCATCTAACCGCATCTCACTCGAGAACTCGCCTATAACATCCTGATTTTCAGATCATTTTTGAAGCTTTAAAAATAAAATTCACTAGTTAGATTTTTCTGGAATTAATTAAAGCTTAAAATAATTTTTTATTAATTAAAAGTATTTAATATGACTAAGTTAAACACCAACATTTGTTGAAAGTATTTTATTTGGATTCTTTGAGTCTCAAGGAATTTTTTGGAATTTTCTTGGATTTTTCCGTGTTTATGTACTATTTTCTAGAGCTCAAAAGGATTTATTTGAATTTCTGAAAAAAGAAAAACCCTTAAAATTACCTAAAAGGCTTGGTGGGCCGAAACCTCGTCTCACCTCCACCTTCGTCCATGCCAAGTATGAAGGGTGGAGACGAACCACGCGTGTCAGAGATTCATGTAGCCGCTGACTTCGTCGACCCCGAGTCTGAAAGGTGTGAGACGAACCGCGCACGCTGTAGCTTCATCTCGTTGCCGCCTTCGTCGATGCCAAGTATGAAGAATGGGGGATGGACCACACGCGTTAGAGTTTCGTTTCGCCGTCGACTTTGTCGAAGCCAAGTCCGAGGGGTGGAGGTGGATCGCGCGCGCCACAGCTTCGTCTCGCTGCCGCCTTCGTCGACCCCAAGTCCAAAGGGTGCGGGACAGAGCACACGTGCAAGTCTTTGCCGCCAACTTCGAGACTTCATCTGACCACCTTGTGGTCGTAGACACTTCATCCGACCGCATCACGATCGAGACCTCGTCCAACCACCTCGTAATCGTAGATGTTTCGTCCGACTGGCTCGCGATCGAGACTTCACCAAGCTTCGTGTCGCTGCCGACTTCGTCGACGCCAAGTCCAAAGGGTAGGGGATGGGCCACGCGCGTCAGAGATTCGTATCGCCACCGACATCCTCAACACCAAGTCTAAAAGGTACAACACAGAGCGCACACGCAAGTCTTCGCCGCCAACTTCGAGACTTCATCCGACTATCTTGTGGTCATAGACACTTCGTCTAATCGTCTCGCGGTCAATATCTCGTTCGCCTATCTCGTGGTCGTAGACGCCTCGTCTGACCGCCTCACGGTCGAGACCTCGTCCGACTGCCTCGTGATCGTAGGCACTTTGTCCACTAGCCTCGCAGTCAAGACTGTCCTACCACATCACCATCGGGACTTCGTCCGACCGCCTCGCGGTCGATACCTCGTCCAGCCACCTCGTGGTCATCGACACGTCCGACTAACTTATGGTCGAGACTTGCCGCCCTCCTCGTAAGCATCGTCTCAGAAAGATGACCCCACCCACGACTACGCCTCAAAAAATTAGCATCAACGGACCACCTTCGACTGCGTCACGAGGCTTCGCCGCCCTTCTCGTAGGCATCGCCTTGGAGGGGCGACCTCACCCACAGCTCCGCCTCAAAAGCACGACCTTGATGTGGCGCCTTCGACTGCCTCACGAAGCTTTGTAGTCCTTCTCGTAGGCATTGCCTCGAACGACTGACCCGACCTACGATTCCACCCACATGTGCCGCCGACCCAGGAATACGACATCAGCGACACGGTCATAGCCTCGACGTCGGACTTCCTCGCACGCGCCTACACGGCGCTCAAGACCGGGCCACACGAAACATCCCTACACCGAGGGATTTACAGCATCCACACGAAGCGTCTACAAGCTCTAGAGGGCTGTAGCTACCAATTGCATCATCTCGCCCATCAGGACCTCCAGCTTACTGGCGGGGATGGAGAGTGTAACATCCCAAATTTCAGGTATTCAAAAATATGAAAATTTTAAAACTTTCTCTTGCAATATGTTGGCGATCAAATTCTTTCTGAATATTTATTTGAAGTCTTTCTGAGTTTGGAGGCATGCAAATTGATAATCAAGGATAATCTCGAAAAGAAATAAGATTAAGTAAACAATAAAAATGGAAGATGACAATACAGATCATGAATCCAAATACTAAAATCTTGAATTTAAATTCAAGATTAATAAAATGAAATCGAAAAGGACATTAAAACATATATCTAAAAGGTTGAGCTAGAAAATTTTTCCTTTTAATTTAATTAGCATGCGAAACCCAAATTTGGACATTCAAAAATTTATATATACAATTTATAGCAAAAATTAAATAAAATCAAAATAGAAGACTATTATATATTGTATCAAGATAATTGAACAAGACTTGAATTGAAAATCCAAAATTGCATACAAAGCTTAAATAAAAATTTAAATTTTGAATAACATGCAAAACTCCAAAATCATTCTCTTTCTCTTTTTCTCTCTCACTTCCATATGGGCCCAATCCTTTTCTCTCTCCCCTCTCCCTTTTCTCCTCTGTCTCTACGGAATGGCCCGGCGCCCGGCTCCTTCTTCTTTTCCCCTCCTCCCTTCTTTCTTCTCCTCCTCTGCTCGTTCCTTCCGCGTGGCATCCATGCACTCGCCCTCACCCGCGGCTTCCCCGACCGTCGCCCACAGTTTCTGCGCGCCGCCCACGGTCTTCATGGTGACACCCTCTGGCCATAAATAGCTCCAGCTCCGCTCCTCTTCCTCCCCTGTCCCTTCCCCGCCCAGCGTCGTGAGCTCGCCGCCGTAGCCTTCCCGCCAAATTTCGTCGCTCCGGCCACTCCCTCCACAAATCAATCGCGTCATGGCGTGCCCCTAGTCGTCCTTTACCCCCCGCTTGGTTAATCAAAGAAGCATAGCCCGAGCACGCCGCGTCGCCCGTCTCCCCCAACACCGACCGCCGCCGCCTCCACGGCCTCCATTGCTCCCTCGAGGCTCCTCCGTCCGATTCAGCGCTCTGGGAGTATATCCACGATGCCATAAGTCTTCTGCAACCGCCGACCAAGCTTCCCATCGCTTGAGCTCCTCCCTCCACGGGCGACCTCCTCTGCGCCACCACCGGCCTCCGCCGCCAGCTCCCCTACGCACCTCTTCCTCTTGGATAACTCATTGGTAAGCCTCCCTTGAACCCTCTAATGCTCACGCGCACTTTAATTTCCCTTCTCCTCCCCGCCGGCGCCGCCGTCCCGAGTCCACCTCGCCGTTGGCCGTCTCGAGCTGCCGCCCGCCTCGTCGCCGCTCTGGCCAATGCGCCGCCATCCTTAGCTTCCTCTTCTCTTGCGCAATCCATTTTGGTAGTCCCCAACTCCCCTTTGGCCGCCGCTCTCCGCCGGCGCGGCTCTCCCCTGTTTTGACCCCAGCAAAAACTCCACACATGTAGTTCTACTTCCCTCACTATGTTAGTGTAGGCCTTCGGCTCGTTTGGCTATCCGAGCACGCATAAGACTTTCAAGCCTTAGGTCTTCGGTTCAAATCTAGCCGGCCGCACCATTTTCACCCCATTTTTATTCTAATTTTTGTGATCCATTTCAAGTAAGAAAAATCAAGGAAAATTAGAGAATAATTTAGGAAAGCCAATAAAATTTAATTAGGATATAAATGTGAGTATTTGAAGATTTAAATTTGGATTAGTTCATATATGATTAATTAATATGGTATGAACAATTGTCTAAAAGACTAAATATTAATTAAAGACATTGATAAAGAAAAACAACTTTGGTTAAATGACCAAATTTAATAAAGATTGCCCTTAATCAAAATTAAAATATATGCCTAATATTTAACATGCCACCATTAAATAAATCCTAGTGGTAAATTTTGCTAAATAGCAAATATTGAAATATGACCCTATATAACATGCTTTGCCCAGGTAAATAAATTTAAATTTAAATTTAAAGTAAAGCTAAGCCTAATAATAACTAGAGTATAGAGAAAATACTAATGGTGCCATTAATTAAATCCTAACATTGGATTTAATAAATAATAATGTTGAGCGTAAATGTATACAACAAGCTAGGACCACATAAGATGCTACATATCAAATTGCTAGTAATATGAATTAAATCGATAAGCTAAAAGTTGTATACATCGTCTATGGAATCCTGCCTTAAATTCATAAATAGCAATGTCTGACCAATACAATACTTAATACCCAACTAAATTCATGCACCAACCCATATGTCTAGCTTGACTCATGGAACTTCATTAATAAATATAAAAATGATAAAAGAAATTAAATAAAATATCAATTTATCGTATTCTACTGTCAACCATACCTAGTCAACCTTGAACCGAAGAAGGAATATTTCCGTGAGTATTCCTTCATCGCAAACCTTCCTTGGCATCCGTCTCGACTGATTTCCCTTAACCATTTATCATTTCGTTCTAGCCCCTTTCACTCTGTTAACACTCTGTGCCCAACCAACCTAAAATCACCCATTAACTCATAATAAAGCTAAATTGAGATATTTGTATTTATTTGGATTTAGTTGCTCAGCATGTAATTAGAAATTGGAAGTCGTGAAGATTCAATGGATCAAGCAAGATCAAGATCGAGGTGAAGATAAAGACCAGAAGCACAAAATCAACGAATGAGAAAGCTCTGCGTGAGTTCAAGACCGCGGTAAACCGCGCCAGGCGAGTCAATACTTTGATCATGTTGAACCTACATTTTCTACAATTTAATTTTGTTTAAATTATCAAATTACATGCTGTTATTTTATATGCCAATACATGTTTAATTTAAGATCATAGTTATATGTCCATATTTACCTTGATGAATATTACACCCCTTTGGAATATTTGAATATGTGAACCTTATGGCCCTAGCAAAATTATGATAGTAACTTTTTGAAAATAAGTCCGTAATTATACGCAATGCTTAGTATTGCTTAGATATTCAGGGCACCAAAAATGCCCCAAAACATCACTTTCAATCATAAGAAACTGGTTTGGGCAGTCATGGTGGTAATGACTGGTGTATTTCGGTATGATTACTTTATTTTCCCAAAAATCTCAAATTGCTTATCTATCTGGGTGGATGGTTCGGGGGTATGGTGCAACGGTGCACGAGAGTGTGGTTAGTGGTAGAACCGCCCAGATACCACTAAGGATTGAATCTTGTCATAACCTTCTGTGTAAAACAGTACAACCACAAGTCTGTAAAGTACAACTTGGCTAAGTAAATTTATCGAAACCCTTGGACTCAGCTCATCGGTAGTGGAGAGAAGTGGATACGCAAGGGCAAGTGGAGGCCTAAAGGGACACCAAGTGGATGGTGAAGTTTCCCAGCTGTACTAGCGTTGTAGGAAGTGAAGCTCGGTTGCGTTAGTGACTGTGGAGAACATCTCGTGCATAGATGGGACCCACCGCAAGTGGGAGCAGCCCATAAGGTGAGATGACAAAATGGGCTAGATACTTTGAAAAGTCACTGTGATGGTCTATTCAACCACATGACTAAGAAATCGTGTGGGGCAACGAGTTGATTGTCTCTTGTGGTGAAAGTGTACAAACTCTACAGAGTCAAAACTATTCGAATAGTCGTGCCCACGGTCATGGGCGGACATGAAAACTTAACCAGATATAGTTCTATTTCAAAAATTTTGTGGGTGGAAATGGAAAAGTGGAGGGCCGCGGAAAGCCCTAGTTTGAATTGCTCTCGGTGTCGTCCTAGTGATGAGGTAAGCGGTTATAACGCTGAAAGGTTAGCATATGGTGCAGAAGCCATGTAACGGAGGATGGAATCTGAATCGCTATTATTATTGCATTCTCTTACACATTATGTTTTTGTTCAAAACTGGTAGGTCTCAGGAAATTTATATGTATTATATTTTTAAATAATGATAATATCTCTCACAAAATAAAATGTCAAGAAGAATAAATAGTGACGTAGAAAAGAAGATGGTTGTTTATGGTAAAAATATAAAAATGCTGGTGAATTCATGTCGAACATAAAAAAAGAAACGATAGTGTGGATTCTAGGTAGGGGTGGAAAAAAAGCTCGTTAGTGAGGCTCGTTGGCTCGGTTCAAAATTGCTTCAATTATACTTGTTAATTGGTTAAACATTAAAATGAGTTAATTCAAATGAATTTGAATTTTGCACTAGCTCGGCTCGGCTCGGCTCGTTAGCTCGTTTCTAAAAATACTTTTAAATTATGCGTAAAATGATATTAAATCAAACTATGTCAATTTTAGGAAAAGCTCGATAAGACGACGAGTTGGCTCGATATCCACCCCTAATTCTAGGAGTGAATTGGTGGAGTCTAAATGAATATATAGGCTAGATAGATGATTTAAATGATTCTTGGAGAATTAGGGAGTGCAAAGGTAATTGCTGGATTACGACACTGATAACTAATATAAATTCTTGGTAGATGTTGGCAATAATGGATTAATAGGATTTGATCAAATACTAGATGGATGAATTGAATTTTTGGAAATTTGGAGATATGATAATTGGATCGATGATATTCTTGGTGGAGGTGTACTAATGAATTAGTTAGAGATAGATAATAAAAAATAAGGTGGATTATTGGAAGAGCAAATTATAGTTTTGGATCAATAACAGAAAGGATCGGATTATGAGAAAGTCCTGATATGAATGATTTAGGTGGATTAAAAGAAATAATAATTATGTGGGATAATCGTTAAAGTTTAGAAGTGAAAAATTGATGGATAGTAACCACATGATTGGATTATTAGGGATTAGAACGCAAAAGATATTGGTGGATCTAAATTAGAGGATACTGGATTTTTATTAGACTGAGGATCTGATTAAATGGGTAAATAATGAATCTGAGATTGGATCTATGAATTGGTGGTAAAAAAATTGAATTCATATGAGGGTTGGTAACCTCGATTTGATTAATACAGTTTTTAGACAATGCAAGGGGAACTGTTTGATCGGTGGATTAGATAAATGATGACACTCGCTGTTTGGAGTCTTAGGCAGCGATGAGTGTAAAATCGGTGGATTACATAAATCATGACACTCGATGTTCGGAGTTTTAGGCAGCAATAATAATACCACGATCAAATAATAAGAACAATGCTAAAAGCACTTTTTGGCAAATAAAACAACCCGAGCCTCTTCGTTGATTAGACCTGCATATTATTTATTTGCATCATGTGTATTGGCTCACGGAGCATGATGGTTAGTGTGCTCACACTCGCTCTCACAATAAATCCAGAATCAGATCACTATACCTTAGTAACACTATTGGTCATGATGACAAAGAAGATGAAGATGTAAGGCTAGGTCACGAACCTCTAGTGGGCTGCCTGTGGGCATGTCCTGAAGGTCCCACTCGTGTGCTTCGTTCTTCTGCTGCTGCAATTTACTGATTTCGGCCTAATCGGTCCATGTGTAAGATTACTATTTTATTTATACTTCCGCATGGTATATATTTGATATTCATTTTCTGTATCTGTGAACACTATCTATTTATCCAGGGAATAGTGCAATAAATCACAGAATTCTAGATGTTAAAATCTAGATCTGACAGGGAGCTAAGATAGTTGGTCACGTCAGCTCGCCCATCAGTATCTCTGCGCTTGCTGTCAAGAGAGTCCTGTTGTAAGAGTGGCCTAACCCCTGTGACTAGACCTTACAACCGATCCAATATGTAATAAACCCAATAGTACAGAGAAATGTAATAATATACCCTCACCATTTGTAATTATTACCCCTATCATGTATATAAAAATCCAAGAGGGGTGCAAAATAGCCAAAGCCACTCATTTTACATAAGAGCATTCTACCTCTTGTCGCTGGCTCTATCTATCTAGTCTTTTCATATACTGTTTGATCAATAACCACAACACTTCCCAATGTGGGGCGAGGTGAGATATACAAATACTACTTCTAATCCATGCTACAAAACAATGTCCATACCGATCACATAGAAACATCTCCTGATCAACTCTAGCTTTCACCTGATCATTCTCAACTTGAAATCGCCTCCCTCTCGTCCGCAGCTATATCTTCTCTCCGGGTGGCAGCTCAGCTATCTTTGGGGCAGCACCCAGCACTCTTTCCATGTCAAACCGCACCTCAATATTGCGGATGCTGTACCCAACAATCATAAACCAAAACAACAAGTTGGCTAGCTGATTAGCACTTGTTTCCGAAACTGTTGTCTGCACTCAGAACAAAAAAAATCAGATGGAGATCCCGTAAAAAAAATCAAGATGTAATGGCATTTCAAACTGAGGAAACAATCTCATGGAATGCTGGAATTCGCCCAACTGAGGGTCCAATTAGCTTCATAATAGTTATTTCTTTATCCGCAAAGAATCTTGAACATAAAACCAAAAAGGAGTGCAAGCACAACAAAATGCAAGCATGCATGCTTCTGACAAAACTATGAGCATTAACAAACAAAAATAAATGGCCTTACCTTCATTTGTGCAGGGTCAGAGACAGCCAAAAGACGCTTTATGAAAGCATTCATAGCAAAAATGACATCCTCACCAGCACTACTCGCCAGTTCCTACAATGGTTCAGAACAATAAATAAATCAACATGTATGTAAACCAACAAAAATAAAAATGATCAACCCAACATTTCCGAGCAGTGTAACAGGTTTAATCAAATTAGCTAAGATAGGACAAGACGGATACGAAAAGGTCAGGTTCAATATTACATATATTTTCTGGTTAGGATGTAGATTAGGTGTTTCTTGATAGAGAACATAAATACTAATGGAACTACTAAAAACGAGGAGTTCATTTAAGGTAACGGAATCAATATATACCTTTAAATTTTGTGGTTCTAGAGTTTTTAAATATTCCAAGAGTTCATTACTTCCTTGAGATGATTTCCTAGCAACTTGATGGCTCAGCTCATCGATTTCTGCTTCAAGCAATTCTATATATTTCACAGCATCAATTTTTTCTGGTCCAGTGGCCTTGTTCCACCGGATAACTTCTCCAGTTACCTTTTTCTGGGTTCCAGGAGCATAATCTGGTGAATCCTACAAATGCCAGACATGCATATTAGACAACTTCCATGTGAAACCAAACAACTAAAATTATGATGCATTGTTTTGTCATGAAATTATGCAGCACATTGGGAATCCATCTTTGCTTTGTCATGAAATTTACTACTTATGAGAACCAAAATATCATAGAACCATATGATATCATGACATATTGTTAAGAACACTTTCAAAATGGTCAAACACCAGTCAGTCAATCAACCATATCACCAGCATCACGTTGTAATGTTAAACACCAATGAGCAAGTATGGCGACACAAAGTGCTCGTACAAAAGAATATGAATGTAGTTTGTTATGTGGCCAGTGATACAAGTCAGGCAATTATGGTGGTGATCATTTTGGCTTATTTTTGGTGGCTTATGGCTGAAAAGCATTGTGGTAGTGGTAAAACATCATGGTGATGATGCTTATTTAACATAATTAAATTTAAAAAAAATATAAAAATATAAAAAATATGTTAGCCCATCACAAACAACGCAAACGAATACGGCAAAAAAAAGAACCGGCAAAAAAGCTTAAAAAAAGCCAAAAGTTCAGAAAAAGACGAAATTATGAATAGTGAAAAATAAGCCAGAAGCCAGAAGCTGAAGCCGAAACGAGCGGGGCCTATATCTTGCTGAGTCTAGGCAGGCCAGCCATCTCACAATTAGTGGCAATATCTTGTAGTATGCCTGGATATGTTCTGTAGCCCAATCTAACACAGAGAAATGAATATTGCATCTCTCCTTCCCAATGCCTTGTTAAACACTAGGAACCAAAATACTGACTCAAAAACACTAGTAATTATGATAGCTGAGTTGGTCTTCTTCTCAAACAACATAATTTAGTCTTCCATATGAGATAGTTATCCACTCCTCACGTAATGACAACACATCAGGGCAGTAGACTTGGCTATGAAAGAGCTCTTAAATCAACAACACCACCCTAAAGATCGCACTAGCATCTCTCTCTGATAGTGTCCACTGTCCACAACAACAGCAAATATACGCTGTCATGCAAAATAAGATAAACATGCAGAGTTTAATAATGTACAATTAATACCAGCAAAAACATGACATTTTCCACTTGTAGATTTTGAACTAATGTAAGTTCAAAACATGTGTTACTCCTTAGTAGTTTGAGAGCAGCTTTCAGTGAACAACAAGAAGTAAAAATAGTTTTTTCGTGACAACTTTCTCAGCCAGATTTAATAAGCACCCACTATGTTGTATCAATGTTTAACACAATCATTAATTAATTAAATAAATATACATGACACGATTAGGATCACATTACTTTGTAATCATTTACGAAGGTTGAAATATCAGCACAACCACCATTTCTTTAATCATATGTCCCTGTTAGAAGTAATATGTCAACATTGTGGGCAATTACCTTCTCTTCTTTTGGTTCAGGAAGAGCAATCTGCTCCAAACTCTGTTGCAATTCCAGACGGTACTGCGCATTCCTGAACATGTATCCAGTCATCAAAACACTGTACATAAGCTGAGCCAGATTTTCAGCAACCTGTGTTGATGAAAAGATAACGAATAGAACATGTCACAAGTTAACAGATGAAATGTATATATGCTCCATGCAAAAAAAGTATGATATAAATGCCCTACAAGAAAAATAAGCATAAAGAATTGAAAAGATGATATCTCATTACCGTTGTGACAGTTACTGTAAAAAATTCAGGTGGCAGAGTCCCAATCATATTAGTCACCGTTTGGCGCATGGCATCAACAACCTTTGAGGAGAAAAATACGTGGGCAATGTCAGCATACAAGAATATTCTGAGCAATCATCAGTATTTCTGGAACAATCTACGTATCTGAAAGCAGATACCTTGTGGAAACCTGGGGGAAAAGCACAAGTGAAAACAGATAATAACCTGTGCTGGTGCTCTTTTTATGAAGAGCTCCATAAACTCTGGCTGGACATTTTTTACGTATTCCAGGAGAATATCCCTGCGGTTTTTCGGCTGAAAAAAAATGAAAATAACACATAAGCATAGCTTTCAAATACAGCTTGGCGTTAAAATAATATTATAGATATGTGGCTTGAGAGGAGGTATTAATGTTATTTCTTTTCATTGATACCAAATACGATAAGAGACATGGGGTTAAATTGAGAACAAAAGATTACTAAAAATATGGACGAAAGGGTGGCTTATTATCCAGTTGGTTTACATATTTCCATTAACGCAATTATACACCAAGTTCAATGCATCTAACACAAAGATTATGTGTTGTATCATCTATGTATCATCTAACACAAAGATTCTGTTTTGCAGGTAGTGTTGTGCCATCTATGTATCTACACAACTACATAATGCAGTAGCTTGAATTTGGATTAACCTTCATGTCTTGTTTTCCCGCTCAAAGATTCTGCAAGATAATCTCAATTGTTAGTTTGTTTTGCAAGGGTGCTCGTTCGCCTGTCTATGGTCAGGATGATCGAGCGGTCAAAATTTCCAGGAATCACTTCTGTGGCTTGCCTAATGCTTGGGCCCACCTCCGTTATATCCTGAATCTCCCAAAGTACCGATCCTCCATCCATCAGAACCGTCTCGGTTTCTCCCACATTCTCCCACTTGGAATTGAGGGTCAGTGCCAATCTTAATTTTATTTTTGTTTAACCATAATTCCTACAAGATTTTTTGTGAAATTCTCCTATCATAAGGATCATGTATCCAACAATCCAGTGTTGAAAGATAACTAGGTTGTTATTGTTGTTGCTAATCCAGCCGGCCATTTGTTCTGTCTTGGGGTTTCTTAAATAAAAAAAATGTGGTAGTACCGTTGAGAATTCTTTGTCTTGAATATTGTGCTTATTTGGTACATGTATAGTGACTAGCCCAAGATATGCGTAGCGCCACCAGGGAACCCTAAAGGAAAGAGGGAAGGGGAAGAGGGGATGGAGAAACGCGGCAGGAGGGGAGGGGGTAGGTTTACCAGGTTGGTGCCAGTCCCATTGGCGTCGCCTTCCCCACCAGAGCCAGGGGAGGCACCGTTGGGCTCCTGCGAATCAGAGGCTGCGCGCACGAGGCGGAGGCCGACGAGGCGGGTGCGGCGCGCGGGGAAGGAGACGAGCGGTGGTGAGGAGCAGCGCGATTGCGGAGGAGGCGCCGGCGAGCGGGGAACCCTAGAGGTAAGTAGGAGGGACGGAGACATGGAGGCGGCTACGGAATCGAATCCTCCTTCTGCCTGTGCTGTGCAGTGCAGTGCAGGTGGAGGGGAGGGATCGTCTCAGTATGGACCTTATCGTATTAGGGTACGGTACGGCTTGGACAGCCCCAGCCCAGCCCAGCCCAGCCCAGCTTTACCGTTTTCAATGGACATCGCTTTATCGTTTTCAATGTGGATATTTACAAAGAGTAATTTCTCGGCAAGGTTCATCCCTTGGAAGCTATCAGTTATAAGGGCAAAATAGGATTTGCCACTCCATTCGGTGGCACCAAGTCGGGGGAGTGGCAATTCTTTTTTTCCTTTGTTGCATCATGTATCAACTTGAAAGAAAAATTCTGGTGCTAGAGTTAGTAATCTTGTCGTGTACGAGTCAGTGATCATAGTCGTGTATGAGTACGAGTTAGTTTTTCGAGTCCGTGTTGTAGTTGTAGAAGTCGAGTCGTAGTCGAGTCTGGTTCTAGTCTGTTTATGAGTTACATACTTTTCCATTTCTTGGTCGTAGAGCCGGATATAAAGAGAGCAATGTAACGAGAGAATAGCGAGTCAAATAGATCAGTGTGATCAAAGCGATCGGTGTGATCGAACGAGAGGAGAGAAAAACAAAGAAGAGAAGAATGTGCGATTTTGGCTCCAAGAAAACTATCGAGTATCGAGTTCGACGTGTTCGCAGACGTGGTCGTAAACGAATTACGACCACGACGATTGAGCGGAGGTGTCCGCATAAGCTGAAAACGTGATCGTAAACGAGTTACGACCACAGTCACAGAGCAGAAGACGTGGTCGTAAGCTTTACGACCACGACGGTCGATAGAGTCTTCAACGTGATCGTAAGTCACATCGTGATCATAATCGAGTTATGACTACGGTGATCAAACCTACTACGTGATCGAAGGAGCGCAGCGTAGCGTGTACATGGTCGTAACTTCATTAGCTGAAGTTACGAGTACGTGGTTGGAGCTAGAAAGCGTGGTCGGAGCAGCCACAACGTGGTTGTAAGGACTGCCAGGGTGGTCGTAAACTGCAACAAGTGGTATCAGAGCATGTTGATTTCGGTGATTTCTGAAGATCATGGGTGATAAGACGAAGGCCCAAGGTGAGCTAATCTCTCTCAAGTATCCTCTCCTGACGACCGATAATTACTCGGTGTGGGCAATGAAGATGAATGCGAACATACGTGCTCAGGGAGTCTGGGGTGCAGTGATCCGAAGGGGCAGGACAAGGAGGTGGACGACAAGGTGGATCAGGCGGCTTTGACCATCATCTACCAGACGGTGCCAGATACAATGATGCGTCAGCTCATCAGCAAGGAGACGACATGGGAAGCGTAGGAGACGCTTCAGACGATGCACAAGGGAGTTGATCGTGTTAAGGAGGTGTGGCTCTAGGATTTGCGGAGCGAGTTCGAGAATTTGAAGATGGGAGAGACCCAGTCGGTGGATGAGTTCGCCAGCAAGCTGACTTCATTGTACAATCAGATTAACTCTCTTAGCGATAAGATGGAGAAATCTGTGGCGGTGAAGAAATACATGTGCGTGATTCTAGAGAAGTACATACCCGTTGTCACCACACTTATGTACTCCTCCGATCTGAACAAGAAGAAGATAGAGGAGATCGTCAGCTCCCTCAAGGCGCATTAGGAGTTACTAAAGGTGTTTTAGTCACGTAACGAGCAGGGATCTCAGACTCATACCGAGCATGCATTGCTAGTAAAGGAAGATCCGAGAGACGGTCATGTCTCATCGAACAACCATGGGAGGTAACGCGGTCGAGGTGACCAATATGGTCGAGGCGGCAGAGGTGGCCATTGAGACAAGGCTGGGCAAGGCGGTGGTAAAAGATCCCGTGATAAGTCACATGTCAAGTGTTTTGAATGTGGTGAATATGGGCACTATACGTTAGGATGCCGCAGCCATATAAAGTGTTTCAACTGTAACGAGTATGGGTACTATGCTTCGGATTGTCGAAGCAAAAAGAAGGACAGGGTGGCGAACCTCACCCAAGACAAAAAAGAAGATGAAGAACTGGAACTACTTCTCTCCTCATATGTTGAAAAGGCACCAATCATGGTAACACTGAACGAGGAGAACGTAGTTCCAAAATTACGTACAAAGGAAGGTAGCCACGATCACACGGATCAGTGGTACTTAGACAATGGAACAAGCAACCACATGATGGGAGATTGCTCCATGTTTTATAAGCTCGACGAGAAGGTTTAGAGCAAACTTTGGAGAGCTTGTTTTCCCTCGCTTTAAATCTAAATGACTTGGTTTTTATTTTTAAATTCATCTAAATTCAAGATCTTACCAATAACGCCAAAATCATAATATTTGGATTTTATTTGATTTTTTTAAAATTTATGTTGAATATGGATATTTGTGTGTTTATAGAATTTGACACTCTGGACACCCCCGTCACTACCGAATGAGAACCTACACTATCCACAGCTGAGCAAGGCATGTCCTTATGGGCATATTCATATTGGCTTCTGCTAATGGCTTTCGGCTACAACTGATAAATAGCAGTAGCTAGTAGAAGTAGCTGATAGAAGCGGCTGATGAATAGTAGTGTTTGATGAATAGTAATGCATTATGTAAGAAAGATGGTGTAATGAAAGACACTACAATATTCGGACCACCATTCGACTTACGAAATTGTGACATAATAAAATACAAATTACGTTATAATATGTGAAAGATGAATAGTAGTGGCAAATAGAAGCAGCTTATAAAAGCTGGGGCGTTCGTATTGACTTCTGCTTCTGAAAGCAGAAGTGGATTATAGAAGCCAATATGAATAGGCTCTATAATTGATTATGTTGAATCTAGTTTTCAAATATAAATATTTTTATTTTACATGTGTATGCTTATTATTGTTATTTAATTAAATGCTATGTTAAATATAGATTGCTTAGCTACACCATGCAATTGATACTTATTAGTCCTCTTCCTTGATTGTTGGTAATATCCTCACCATGTTGTCCTAGGATATTTATAATGGTAATAACTCCACCATTGGTTAAACTTTACTAGATTATGGCTGTGCTTAGAAATACTTTAGTGATGAAAATAAAATACAACACAAACATTGCCAACTGAAACTTGAGACATGATGATGGGAAGGGTAACATGGGTTACCAATGAAATAGGAAAATATTTTATAAATTGTTGAAGACTTGGGAGAGTGGTTGGAAGGGGATTGGTTCTGTAACATAAGAGATATGAGTTTGTTGGTTTGTCTTGCTTAAGTAGTCGGTACACAGAGGTAGAGCCGCTCTACCGAGGTGATACCTACGAGGTAGGCGGCGAAGTCCCTACAGTGATGTCGGAGTTGTCAAGGTAGAGTTGCCCAGCCGAGGCAATGCCTATAAGGCAGGTGGCGAGGTCACCCTGTCGAGGCTGCACCCCAGAAGCAGGCGACACGTAGAGACAGAGCCGTCAAGGTAGAGCCACCTTGCGAGGTGATGCATGTATGGCAGGCGGCGAAGTCCCTACGGTGATGTTAGAGCCGTCTTGTAACATCCCAAATTCTACAAAGTTCAAAAATGAGAAAAAGTTAAAACTTTTTGCTTGCTTCTTATTTCCTTGGCTTCTGATTGGAAAAATAACTTGTAAATACAAATTTTGGAAAGAAGTATACAATGGATGAAATTCAATTTGAATTAAAAATCAAAACTAAAAAGAAGATTCATAAAGTAGTATAGGAGAATTCATAGTAAAAACAATTTAAAAAACTCAAAAATAACTTTGTGGTGTTGGAAATAAAAATTTGAACATTTTTACTCATGTTTCTAAAATTTTACAAATCAAAATAGTGACTTTCTAATAAAATAGTAACATTTAAAGAATTTTCAAGAAAAATCCAAGATAGATAAAATCTTGTAAAAACTGCACAAGAATCTACATTGTGCTAGGAGCCTTTACAAAAATTTTCATAATTTTTAGAGTTCAGTTTCTATATTTAAAATTTCTATAAATTAATTAACCGATCCAAACCGCCTTCTTCACTTCTCTATTCCGCCTCCTGCCTTGCGAAGGCGTATTCTCATGAAGTGTGTGTTCTCTCTGTCCACTCATTCCTATCACTAATGAGTGGGACTGGACCCCACTCGTCAGGATTCCTTTCTTCCTCACTGGCATGCCAGGACCTCGCGTTCGTTGTCTTCTTCCACCTCTCATGCCTATGCCAGAGCGTGCTCGCCCGTGTGCGGAGCCGCCTCTCCTATGCTCCTCTATCCCCCTCTTGCTATCAATGGGCTATGGAGCTTGCCAATGCCTCCATGCCAACTCAGCTCACTGCTGCCCTCCTCCGCCAACCCACACGTGAATAGGAGCCACGTCGTGTCCCTGTCGCCGTCCCGACCAAACCGCTACATGCCTGCCCCACCAAGTCACATCAAACCTACTCCCTCCTACCACCGTGCCTCGCTCCATCTACATTGCGATGAGCATGAACAACAAGTCATCCCATCACCGCGCCTATCTTCCCTTTGCTTCCCTCTCTGCACGACGAGATGTGTCGCACGCTTGCCCGTGACACTCCACCCTTGACCACCTTGTCTACCCGCTTTTACGGCCACCTCTCCACATCTTTCTTCCTTAGCTTACCCCCTCTATCTCTTCTGTGCATTCTTCAAGCTCCTAGCTCCTTGAATCTGAATGTCGTTCTCGACGTCAGTGAGCACGCTACTAAGTTCTGATGACTCCAGTGAACTTCTCCCCTCTCCGATCGCATCATAGCGAGCCTCACTTTCCCTCTAAACTCCATCCTCATTCAATTTCTTTGAAATACAGTGCGGAGCTGGGTTGCCATCATCTTCCCATCTTCGGCCAGAACGCCACCACTAGCCATTCTCCCTCTTTGGTGAGACTTAGCTCGATTCCTTTCGTTTCTACCACCGCATGCATGCATGCAAGCTTATGTGCACATTCCTGTAGCTTCTCCATCGCTGAAGCTCACAAGCGCTTGGACCTCCACTCTGTCACTACTGTTCAACACTGACGAACCATCTATGACCACCTCAGTGCCATCTAAGCCCTTGGTGAGCACCCTAGCGACTCCCTAAAGCTCATGCGCTGGTCAATTTGGCTAGTAGCCATAGTTTTCTAAGACATTGCCATGGCCGAACATAGCGCCGCAGTGAAGAACCTCATCATTGCTACTCCAGTGATCATTGATCCCCAAGCCAAGCCCCAAAACTTGTGACAACACCCTGAGCCCATAGTAACTGGCTTTAGCGTGAGAATATGCCTCCCTCCACCATGTTGTCACTCACCCGAGCACCACCGCCGCCTCTCGTTGTTGCATCGCCACCACCAACCACCTCTCTGGCCATCATCACCACCCATAGCTTCGCCATGAGCCAACCTTTCCATTTTGCACATGTCAAGGCCATGTTGTCGCCTCCCTCGCCGATGGTGAGCTTGCCAATGGCCACCGTTGCTCATTGCCTTAGCTCACTCCGTGTCTCTCTAACAGTGGACCCCACATGTAAGAATGTTAATTAGCGCTTATGACTGGTTTAAACATAATAAATTTATGATAGGTGGGTCCAGCCAAAAATAGTGAAGAAATTTTAATTAAACAAAAAGTTAAAATATGAGTCATTAACATATAGGACTCACTCGGCAATTTAATAAATAAAACGTGATTTATAACATGTGAAACTACCATGCATGGCTCACATGTAAGAAATTTTAGAAAAATAAATAAAATGGGAAAAGCCATTTTTTGTTCTGTGAAAGTTCGCTTTCGCTGTTGAAAAGTGTATTTTTAGAAAATATCCCTTTGATGTCATCACTTTTATTCTTTTTGGGATTTATAAACTGAATAAAATTCAAATAGCCATAACTTTTGCATATAAACTGCAAATTAAGTTATTTTTGTCTCTAATTTTTTATAAAATCATGATATAAATATTTAAAATTTGTATCTATTTTAATTTATTTAGCTCTTATTTGTGCTTATTTGGTTTTATCAATTAGATACCGTCGCGCCGAAACATTTTGAGAACCTTCCCAAGCAATTCTCTAAGCAACCATTGTAGGGCAAGCACCCCCTTTGGCCATATTGATCCCGTATTTCAATTGTTATATATTATTTGCAAAAAACTATTATACATGCATGTATGTTTCACTAAAGTTGCTACATTTGTGGTAACGTTAGTTATAAACACTTGTATGCATTGATCCTCCTTGTGATATTGATACCCTTACTGCTATAGCCTTTAGGACATTGTTTAGACAGTAGCTAATATCAAATTGGGTACATTACATTGAGTATATTGTCTAGATGCTTAGCTACGCACTAGTTTTTGGTAAGTTTGAATATTAGGAAAAACTTGTGCATGGATATGGTTGGTTTTGAAATGTTGGACCAGAGGAGGAACCTCTGTTAGTTTAGTATAAACATAAAATGAAAAACCTAGTTTTAGACGCGAGTGAGTTATCTGATAAACTGAAAAATGTGAGAGTGTGGTGTCACATGTAGATAGAGGAGATTCTCGCTTGGGTCAATTAAGGACCGGACTCTATTGTTGCATATCTAAGTCTAATCGTATAACCACGTGTGTTATATGAGCTCTGACTTTAACTAACTAAGTTATCTAGGACTAGCCTTGTATTTTGGTAAGCCGAAGTAGCGAGGATGTTTCAGGAAGTTTTCCTCGCAGAGGCTCCCTTCACGGAGACATTGATACTAAGCTTGCCAATACAATGGTTAATGCTCACTTGGGAAAGGACACGCCTAAGTGAGGATTTGTCATTCATCGGGTTGGTGTAAGATTATAACTAGGTGATGTAAATGTTTTATGATAATCCCTTCATCACATGCTCAAGGAAGTGTGTAGTTGCCAACATTGTATTTAATTATTTTATGTGGGTAAAGATGTACATCTCTTGAGAGTGTAAAACTATTTAAATAGCTATACTCATGGTCATGAGCATGCTTGGGTGCAGCCACAATGGGTCCAGCTTTTATCTTTGACAAAATGGTTTCGTTAAAAATGATGGAATGGTATGATGTGACATATGTGCCATGTCTATGACTGAGTTTTGATCACTATTCATAGTTAAGGAGGGATGTGATTTACTCATATTAATGTTATATAAATGTTATTTCATCACATGTCATTTGCTCTTTAAATTTTCATCGCAAATTACTACTTATTGATATTACAAATGCAAATTTGCTTCATGCTGAAAATGACTTGTAGATTAGAGACTTA
Source organism: Bonia amplexicaulis (assembly GCA_036346245.1). Lineage (NCBI taxonomy): Eukaryota > Viridiplantae > Streptophyta > Magnoliopsida > Poales > Poaceae > Bonia > Bonia amplexicaulis. Next base: position 174,251 of record JAYGGG010000620.1, read on the forward strand.
TCCTTTGTTAGTTATATATATATATATATATATATATATATATATATTGCGATACATTATAAGTCTTACTGAGTATACAATGTACTCAACCTTGCTTACAATTGTTGTTTAGAGAATGTTGAACCATAATCGCTAAATATATGTCTTGGAACCATCAAGTTCAGACAAATAGGTCATTATGAAAATAATGAGGTGGTGAACAGTGATGGTTCATAAGTCCTTGCAGAAGATCGGTACACTCCTATTATGAATGAAAATATATTCTAGTAGATAGTATTTCTAGCAAATGTTGTGAACAAAAAAATATGAAGTTAAAAGGACTATGAAAATCCGAATGTAGAGATCCTTGAAGGACTCATGCTCCCTAATGAAAAGGAAAGAAAATAGCAACATATATAAATAAATCTCATACTTATTAATAATAGGTTTCAACTTGAAGAGTGAGCATTTTCTTTATATGAGCAAATCAATAAGTACCTTATTTATCCTCACAATTTCATCAAGAATAGTGAGATAAGTGCCTAGAAGACTAAACATTGTGATCATCTAGTAGATTTACTCACAATATTATTACTTATGTTTTATTTTTAAGAAACGTGATTATGACATTAGAATAGAAATATTCCAACCGATGTCGTCTTGAGGGAGAGCATATATGCTAAACTGTGATCATCATACTCAGACTATGAAAGTCTTGATTTTGATTTACCTAGAATGAATCAATTTGATGATCACTACCTAAGGTTACCTCAACATACAGAGCCTCCTTACCTGACATGCAAGAAGGTGGCGGACATGATGAGGGGCAAGACCACCGAGCTATACCAAGGAAGAGGAGGTCCAAAGGAAGAACTCTTGGGCCTTCGAGTAGCTACAATATCAATCAATCATTCTCCATATATATTAGGGAAAATCTGATACATGCCGTTGTGAAGTGGTTGATTTGGAGAAATACAAATAATAATACAAATAAAATTTGATACATGCCGTTGTGTTGTGTTGAGACAAGAGACGACTAACTAGCCGCTTTGCAATGCAAATAATATATGTTATATGCAATTGCAATGTGGTTGTGCACTAGGAGCAGGTAGCTTAGCTTTTACTACTATTTGCAGCCGGTAGTAGCACAACTGCTACAAGCATCCCTATCTTGTTTGTTCGTTGTTGATAATAAATAAACACAAGTCGATTATTCAAAACGTTGTTGCCATCGTCATTGTTGCTAATTGTATACAAAGACAATACATTCATCACCAAACAACTAACAACAAATTAAGTACATGTTTGAAAGGTATGATTTTTTCGCAGAAATTCCGCATTCCAAATAGTAGGAAACCTAAATGAGCCACTTACTTACACCCGTTCTTGATTAGCCTCATTCAAGATTTTGGCAGTCGACTCCTCCGATTGAGGTAGGGACTAGTTCTTTTCCAGAAGCAATTTTAATTGTTTTTCCTAGATCAAGTTAATTGGTATGTTTTCTTTTCTCCGGCGAGTTCTACTATATATTTTCTCCATCCGTGATGGGTTTTCTTTTGTCGAATCACCTAGACGATAATGCCCAAGGTTAAAACAAGACTAGATAGGTTGTAGACAAATTTTTTCGGTTTATTCCGACAAACAATACCACTACCCGAAGAGTGAGTAGTAGCTAGTTAGACTTTTTTAAGACCAAAATGGACTAATGGTAGTACGGTAAATAAATCAGGGGTCATTCTACAAAATATCCTTGTGCTCACTCGCTGAAGATAAGTACATTAGAGGGGAGGGAGTAGTAGTAAACCCTAGCCATGTAAGAGCACCCATAGTGTACAGGCAAACTAGCCTCTAAGAGGAGAGAGACAGTCTTAAAGGCCGCCTCCAAGCTCTAGAGGCTAGCATCGGTGCAAAACTAGTGCATTCACTTCTTCTCCATAAGCAGACAGCAGACTGCACTGCATTCATTTTTTCTCCTCCAAAGTGCTTCTTCTCCACAGACGAAGTGAGGTCTTGCACATTTTCACCAAACGGATGCACTTTTCCACAGCCTCCACTGCATTCATCACCCCTTCTCCACAGGCACAAGTACTGCACTACATTCATTTCGTCTTCTCCAAACTGCTGCACTTCTCTACAGCCTCAACTATATTCACTCCTCCAAGCTGTTTCACCACTTGGTATATAAATCAGACCTATTAATTTCACTTGTGTAGTGCATTCACTTGTTCACAAGGGGGCTTCACCTTGTACAGGACTTCTATTCCATCTAGAACATGGATCACTCCCCTCCATCCACTTTCACCAAACCATAGAGAAGAATCAAGCAGTCCAAACAATAGCTTGAAGACAACTCTTTTCCATTTTCACTCTAGTTTCCCACCATCTCAATTTTCAACTAGTTTGTCACCCTCCCCATATGGCCAACATATGCCGCCACATATTCACAAAGTTTCTTCCCATTTTCTGCTCCACCAAATTATGTTCCACATCTACATTCCCCAAGCCTTCGTGGCCCATTCCAAGGTGATTTCAATCCATACCCACAGGGAGTATATGATGGAGCTCCACTAAGCAATGGTCCATACGAAGGCTCATTAAGGCAAGCTACCAAAACAAGTGAAGAACAAGTCAATGTCAACGAATCAACTAACATCAGTTCGGAAGAAGAAAAGACAGCCAAGAGAAGAAATTGGACATAAGCGAACAACCTTCGATTAGTTAGTGCTTGGTTGAGCAATTCAATTGATCCAATCGAAGGCAACTCAAAGCAACTATTGGAAGCAAGTTGCGGAAGAGTACAACGATAACATCCCAAGAGAAGGGAGAAGAATACCAAAGCAATGCAAAGACCATTGGAGTAAAACAGTTCAATGGGTGTTGGATTAATCAAACAATATATATGCTAGTGGTCAATCAGATGATCAACTTTTGGAGAAAATAAAGGCCCAGTACATGTAGGACACAAAAGGGAAAGTATTTACTATGGATTATTGGTGGAAAGCAGTGATGGACCAACCAAAATGGTAAATGTTGTACGTGAATAAAAATGACGCAAGGAAGAGAGGAAAGCTGACTGAATTAGGGACTTACATCTCTTCATGCAGTGAAGGCGCAGAAGATGCTGAGATCAAACCACTCCCTCGACCACAAGGGCAGAAGGTGGCCAAACGCAAAGGAAAAGCAACATCATCTTCCTCAAAGCAACCTAGTAGATTCAACAATGCAACTTTATCATGATGCTATAGCAAAGAAGGCAGTTGCAATGAAGAATATGGTAGAAGCTAGAAAGGAGAAGGCATCTGCCACATTAGCATATGCTACAACCACATTAGAGAAGACAAAGGTTAAAAAACTAAGCAAGTATGTAAAATTGCTAGAGACTGACACTTCATTGATGATCCGATGGATGATCGATAAGCTGTTCCAAATTACTTGTATAAGAGCTTTACTTTTGTAAGATATATGCACCCAATGTTATTTACGTCAAGATTGTATTAGTAAACTAGATCATCAGTTCATTGTGCTATTTGTACCATTATGTATGTGAAGAGTCAAATTATTAGTCGACTCATAGCTTATGTACAAAGCGAAACCAAAAGCCACCTAAAAGTAACTATATCGCACAATACAACACAAAACAACAATGGTAAATTGGCCCAAAGATAAACTGAGAAGTGTGCTAGTAAATTGGCCGCTCCCTCTCCTCTGCCTACGCCAATTGCCTCCCAGTCCGGAGGCTGGAGCCTCTAGATCTAGCCTGTCCCATCCACCGTCGCCGCTTGTGTGAGCCCTTGGGCCACCACATGATGAGAGTGAAGAAGTAAAGGAGGAGGAGTAGGATTCAAGCATGGGAATCGGGCGTACATGCGTTAGGGCCTCGGGGGCCATCGGATCGAGTAGTTGAGGAAGGCTACCTGGCCGAAGGTAACGATCGCCTGCATCTATGGCGCTGACATTAAGGTGTCGGTCAGAGGTGAGCTCGTAGTCCGGACTCTGGAAGTCCGAAGAGAGAGAAGTGCCGAGAGAAGTCCGGATGGCCGCTGCATCTCCAGCGAGGTTAGTGCCTTAGTGGGTGCGCGTCAGTCCTGACGCCTTTGTGGACTTCGACGAGTTGGGGTGAGGCTCGGTGGAGGTGTAGGGATTGAGTGGTGGCTGGTGAGACAGATAGGGTTCGGTGAAACAATTGAGGAATGGGGAAAGAGAGGGGCGTGGGAAGGAAATTACCGATCTGTTGGTCTGAGATATTTTTCTAGTTCACTGGGTCTACCTTAGAGGAAATACAAATATTACACCTTAAGGGAGTTATGAGCGCCCAGACGTCTGATGTTCATTTATGTTCATTACTCGGCCATGTATGCAACAAAACAAATTGATAAGAATATCAATGTTGCATGTATAAAATCAAAATGTTACATACGTGAAATCAAAATGTTACATTCAAGAAATAAAAGAATGTTGCAACAAAAACAACACTTACCTCCCATGGCAGGCGGCGGGCGGCGTGGATCCGGCACCATTAGGAGAAGACGATGGAGCTTGTGCCACGTTCACGAGGCCGCTATTGGCGGTCGAGGTTAGGATGCCACGGAGCTCACAGAGAATGCAACTGACTTTGCCAGACACCCAGGTGGCAGTCGCGGCCACGAAGCCGATGCCCCTGCGTGGGATTTTGGGCCGACGGCAGGGACAGGAGTGGAAGCTCGAATCAGGGCACCGGGGCAGATGGCACGAAGGAGTAGCCGGAGCCAAGGAGGTGTGAGGCACACGGTCGCGGAGGGGGGTGGATTTGGGGGATTCGGGGCCGATGGTAGGGGCAGGAGCGGAAGCTCGAATCGGAGCACCGGGGCGGACGATACGGAGGAGGAGTAGCTGGAGCCAAGGAGGTGGGAGGCACATGGGCGCCAGGGGGTGGTGGATCTTGGAGATTCGGGACCGGCGGCGGGGGTAGGAACGGAAGCTCGAATCGGGGCGTGAGGGCGAACGACACGGAGGAGTAGTCAGAGCTGAGGAGGTGAGAGGTGCACGGCTGCGGAGGGATGGATTTGGGGTGGGAGGTAGTAGGTGGAAGAGGAGGCAAGCAGGAAAAGGAGAGAGAGGTCGCCGTGGGGTTTGGGGAGAGGGAGGCGCTCAAGTGGAGTGATCGAGTAAGGCGTTTGATCGATTTATTTGGTCTGATATAAAAGCCGTATCAATTCTGTAAAAATAATAAGTTTAGAGGCTAGTTGAAGGTTTCAATTTGGAGGCTGAATTGCCCTGGGCACGGTGGATGCCCTAAGATTCTAGTTTGTCTTGGACCTGGCTAGCTGATATTCTTAATTTCTCGCAGCAGGAGCGGGCTGCTTTGCTTCCTCTGCTCAGCTTACGCGGTGCCTCAGAGCGGGGGGAAGAGGAAACGAGGAGTGCCACAAGAGCGAGGGAGAGGGCGGCGAGATCTAGGGTTTGGCGGGTCGGCTTCTCCCGATCGATGCGTAGGTGGTGAGGGAGATGAGCGCGTCTCGGTTCATAAAGTGCGTGACGGTGGGGGACGGGGCGGTGGGCAAGACCTGCATGCTCATCTCCTACACCTCCAACACCTTCCCCACGGTCACCATCCTCCTCCTCCTCTTTGTATCGGTGGTCCATCCACGTGGATGCTCCAAAGGAATTTTTGTCGTTGCAGGAAAATTTAGGCCCTTTTCTGGGCTTTCTTTCCATTTCTGGAGGAAGATCCGGTTCTTTTTTCGTAGATTAGCTAACCCTAATGATCAGATCCTTCCTCTCCTTTTTGTCTTGTCTTGGTTAATTTTAGGGGCCATGATTCGGGTAACTTGTGTACAGATTTTGGGGGCCATGGCCATGATTTTTGGCTTGGCTTTCTGCCAGGGTCTCGTGTATTCTTCCTCAGGGGATACTGCCCTTGCTTGGCTTTCAGTTTACATAGTATTTCAAGTAAAATCATCTATGTTGTTGGCGATTAATAAATTGTGTGACGTGAATGCTCCAACAGAAAATCAGAATCCTACCCTAGTTAATTCTCCACAATTAACCCCTAGATTTTCGTTTCTGGGCAAATGTAATGTGTTTTAGGTTTGTATGGTGCTTATCGTGACCTCCTCTGGTAGCCATATGTATACCTTTAGGCTTTAGTAACCTATGGGCTTTAGTCGCTGTGTATTGATTTTGTGCCAGCAAGTCCAATGTACAACACTTTTGCATTTCTAACTCGTGGCTTATATGTTACATGGGACGTTTCTTCACTTCTATGTTACAGGATTATGTTCCAACTGTTTTTGACAACTTCAGTGCAAATGTTGTGGTTGATGGGAGCACAGTGAACTTGGGGTTGTGGGATACAGCAGGTTCGCTTTCTCCTCCTTTTTTCCTTTTAGTGGAGGCAGACATGAACGTCCTTATTTGCATCCACTATTGTTCATGGTCATCAAAATAATTGAAATTTGATGAATTTAACAGGACAAGAGGACTACAATAGACTACGCCCATTGAGCTATCGTGGCGCTGACGTTTTTCTGCTAGCCTTTTCACTTATCAGCAAAGCAAGCTACGAGAATGTTTCTAAAAAGGCAAGAATTACTCACTTTTCCTTGCTTCCTCTCTTGATAAATTATTGTAGTTTATCTGCATGTTATCTTGCATATGACCCATGTATGCATTTTTTCAGTGGATTCCTGAATTAAGGCACTACGCTCCTGGTGTGCCCATAATTCTTGTCGGGACAAAGCTTGGTATGCCCTTCATCTCCTATTGCATCGCATTTGTGCAAAATGTCACACTTCTCCGGAATTGACCTAAATATATTTTTACTCCCACTCATCTGGAATTGCATTGCGGCACTTAACTGAGTTGTGATTACCACATACCTATTTGCAATTATATGCTACACTTAAACTGAATTGTGATTGCCACATACCTATAAATTATGGTTCATTTGAGTAAATAGGTGACGCCACTGGCTTATGATTTAAGCAACCTGAAATCCTGGTTAAGTATAAGTGTGTTTGTTGTCATAAATTCACTTCTATTGTTATTCATGTCCAAGCCATACGGTGGTCTATATGTTTATGATATTCGAAGATCATCATTAAGCCATAGAATACATGGCCATCTTTGCATGTGGAAATGTATGTGAACATGGTTGAATGGAAAACAAGCTATTTGAATTTGATGGAGGCATGACCGCTGACTACTAGTCAAGGTTGTCACGCGCTCCAAGAAGTCGAGGCGAGGCCGAGCGCTGGACGCCTAGTCGACTAGGCGTCCGCCATGGCGACAATTAGACGATAGTAGTTAGACGACAAATAATACCTTATATGTGAAAAATAAATAACTATGCAAGATAATAGTATAAATTATCTAAATAATCATATCTTAGGAGGTCTAAATTAGAAGAAATCTATTGAAAAGGGTCTATTTGTAAGTTTTAGAAACTCAAGGTCTAAATTAAAAGAAATCTATTAAAAAGGGTCATTCGTAATTTTTAGAACCTCGAGGACTTAATCGCAAAACCAAGAAAATTATAAACCCTATCACCCCATCTCTCTCTCTCTCGCCGCCTCCCTCCCGCGCCTGATCCGCCGCCTCCTCCTCCCGCCCGTCTGCGCCGCCCCTCCCCGCGCCCGTCTGCCGCCTCCTCCTCCTCCATGGGATCCGCCTCCCTCCTCCCGCGCCCGATCCCGCCTCCCTCCTCCCGCGCCCGATCCGCCGCCTCCTCCCCGCGCCCGATCCGCCGCCTCCCCACCGCCTCCCGCCCGCCCTCCTCCTCCTTCGCTTCGCCGCTGCCCGCCCCTCCGCCGCCGCCCGTCCCTCCGCCTCGCATCTATCGCCGTGCTCCGCCTTCTTCGGCGCCCCTTCCTCGGCCGGCGAGAAGGCCGCAGATCGGCGTCGGCAACGGGAGAAGGCCGCGGATCGGCGTCGGAACGGAGAAATCGCAGCGGTCGGGCCGTGGCGGAGATTTCTGGCGGCCGCCTCGGCGTCCTCCTCCGACCGCCAGACGACTTGGCGTCGCCTAGCGTCGCCCAGCGACGCCGTGATAACCTTGCTACTAGTGTGTTTGACTGGATATATGGCACATATTCCTTGAAACATGTAGTTTTGTCTGCTATCAACGGTCAAATCATTATGAAGCTGAGAGCTTGTTTGTCATTAATAATATATGACCCATGTATGGTTGAACTCCATGAGAATTGGTATTCTCCCGGGGAACGTATTGTGTGCAATCTAGCTTGGGATGCAATCACGGTGCACTCCAACTAAAAAGTTACGAAAAATTCTTAAAAAAATTCTAGATGTATTTCGTGGTTTACTCCACTTATGTGTAAAATTTCAAGTTCGAATTCCTGCTATGTTAAGAGTAACAAAAAAGAGAATTATGATAAATTTGAACTCTAAACATCTGTCAGATTTTTCTTTTTTTTTTGTTACTCTTAACATAGAACATGGTTGTTATGGCGGAATTGGCAACCACGGCGAGTGAGGGGCACCAGGACGCCACGGCGATGCCATGGCGAATGCCATACGCGAGTGTATCCTGTACGCATACGGTCACCTCTCTCTCCTGTCTAAAGCCATACGTGAACGTCCCCACCCCTTCCGTCTCTGTCTCTCCCAACCTCTCTCTCTCTCGTCTCTCTCTGTCTCTCTCGATACCTCTCTCTCCTGTCTCTCCGGTGGCGACTCCTCTCCCCGTCACTGTCTCCCCCTTCCGCCGCCTCCTCTCCTTCCCGCCGCCGCCTCCTCTCTCAAGTGCATCCTCCCTCGCTCTCCCTCCCGCCGCCGCCTCCCTTCCGTGTGCGTCCTCTCCACCGCCTCCCTCTCCGCCGCCACCCCCCGCCGCCCCCCCAAGGCGTGGCTAGTGGCCATGACGTGCACCAAGCTCTATTGCGACGCCTCAGCGATGTCGTGACAAGCATGATATAGAATGAATTTGAACTTGAAATTCTATACATAAGTATAGTAAGTTTAAAAGTACATTTAGAATTTTTTCAGATTTTTTTGTGACTTTTTTAGTTGGAGTGCACAGTATTTGCACCTGAAGCTAGAAGCTAGATTGCACACAATATGTTTCCATTTTCCCAATCTGAGGGAGCAGATGGGGCTCTAGGATTATCCCTTGGGAAGACTTGACATGCGTACTCCTAGGTTATCTGTTTATACTGTGTGCTCATAAGATGATATGCATTGGCTAAATACTGCCTACCAATTTTGTTCCTGAAGCACATCTGGAAGGTGCTTTCCTAGGTTCCCAGCATATCAATGTCAAATAGGTAAGTCTTCACTGTTACTAACAGTATTTGTAGACTGACTGGCCTTGTCAGTTGGCAATTCGTGCCGTGCTTAGAGCCTTCGACACCTAAAAGTTTTGTCAAATTTATGTTCATGAGTTTGACTGGTGGAGTTTGTTCATGAGTTGGTCTATTGGAGTTTCGAGTAGAACTTGTCAGATTACTTGTGGCAACTGTTAGCGCCTTGCAGCCAGGATATTTTTAAAAATGTGGAACCAACTGTGCTAGCCACTTGACATCGAGTTGTAATACTTGTTCCTGATGCCCAATTACATGTTCACTGTAAGAATTGCTGTGATGCTGTCTAATCAGTACCTCTGCATATTCTTTCGCTGTTCGGTTGTTTATTGTGCTTTACTAGTTGCGTGCTTACTAGATATAATCTGGTGGTGCTTAACTATTAAGTTACCGTTAATAGATCTGCGGGATGATAAGCAGTTCTTCGTAGATCACCCTGGTGCCGTTCCTATTTCCACTGCCCAGGTATTCAAAGCTTTATCTGCTTGTATTTTGTTGCCTGCCAGCATTATGATTCAAGTCTTCAAAATCGTTTTGCTAATCAATGTAGGGTGAAGAGCTGAGGAAGCTAATTGGTGCAGCTGCCTACATTGAGTGCAGTTCAAAAACACAGCAAGTAGTACATTTTCTTTTATCCGCTGCATGAAGCGTTGAACTCACATGGTGTGCGTGGTTACCTATTGCTGTTGCTTTGCACCTGCAGAACATCAAGGCAGTGTTTGATGCGGCGATTAAGGTTGTTCTTCAGCCTCCAAAGCAAAAGAAGAAAAAGAGAAAGGCGCAGAAAGGATGCACCATTTTGTAATTAAATGGTAGACTGAGCACCCCTTTTGCAAGTCTCTCGCTTCAAAGGATGGTCATCGCTTCGGGCTTCCTTGTATAATTTCGCTCGATGCCACCAGCAGAAGATATGTATATGGCCCTGCCTTGGTGTTGGTCGTTTAAGGTCCAGGTGCACTTGGTTTCTAGTGTGCTACCAGTTTCTAATTTGCAATATGGCTTGCTACATTTAGGCACTAGCTGCTAAACAGCTACTACCCTACCCGTTTATTATGGATAAAGTGGATCGGTTAATTTGCAGTATAGCTTGCTACATTTAGGCACTAGCTGCTAAACATTTAGGTCCATGATGCATTTGGGAAGCCCGCGGCGCTCTATATCGATCGATTTGTTTACCCGCGGTACTGTACTGTAATGTTGAGCAAATTTGTAGTGAAGAATTTCGCGGAACCGGATGTTTGTTTACATGTGATTAAGCAGCAAAACATGAGCATGCATGCATGCATGCACGATCCAGTGTAGAGCTGGGACTTGGGTCGTGCCGTGCCGGCACGGCTCAAGCCTATCGTGCTTCGTGCCGTTTCGTGCCGTGCCAGCTCGGTCCAGTCATCTCATCGTGTCGTGCCGTGTCGGCCCGCATCGTCTCCGGCCAGGTCCAAGCACGGCCCAAAGCCCACCGTGCCAGCGTTCGTGCCGTGTCGGGCCAAGCCCAGCCCGAAATTACTATACGCGAAGGCGATGACGACGGTCGTCATCTTCCTTTCTCTCGTACCCGCCTCGTTTAAAACTAGTTGAAATTGAATTAATTGCATAAAAATATGGGCACGCAATGACATAAATATTTCAGGAAAAATAAAATTTCTTTGATATTTTAGAAATACAATGTTGTGAAGATGAAATACAATAAAAGACACGTTATATCACAAGTGCAAAAATGAAGAACAACAAAAGACATCTCATATTACAAGTGCAAAAATGAACAAAAGACATCTCATACATACATACATACATACATACATACATACATACATACATACATACATACATACATACATACATACATACATCGTTATGAAAATAGATTTTACGAGGGCTAGAACAGAAGAAATTAAAATAGATAAAAACTATTCGTAGATTTCGGAAAAATTGAAGGGCTAAATCACAAAATTTCTAAAATCCTAACGCTAACCTTCAATAGAATCGCCGCCCACTCATTCCTCCCCATCTCCGCCGCCTCCTCGGTCTCTTCTCCCGATCTCCCGCCCCTCCTCCCGGATCTCCCCCCGCCGCCGCCTCCCGCCGCCCTCCTCCCGGATGGCTAGATCTCCCCACCGCCTCCATGCCGCCCTCCTCCTCCGGCCGCCTCCTCCCCGCCCCTCCCTCCTCCTCCCGCCCCTCCTGCCGCCTCCTCTCCCGCCTCCTCCCGCCGCCTCTCCCCAGTGCCTCCTCCTCCTCCCGCCCCCTCCCTGCCCCCTCCCCCAGGCCCCCTCTCCCCTGCCTCCTCCTCCCTCCTCCCGGTCGCCCCTCTCCCCAGTGCCTCCTCCTCCTCCCAGTAGTCCCTCCCCTCCCGCCGCCCCCCCTGCGTCCCTCCTCCCGGTCGCCCCTCCTCCCGGATCTCCCCGGGCCCCCTCTCCCAGTAGCCTCCCTCCTCCTCAGGCCTCCCTCCTCCGGCCCTCAGCGACGGCGACGGCGACTCGACTACTCCGACGGAGAGAGCCCACTAGCGGATGCCCGGCGGCGATCGGGGCCCCATCGCCAGCGTCTCGCGCCGAGCCGCCGCGCCACACCGCCTCCTCCTCCTGCGCCATCGTCCGACCGCCCTAGCTCCGGTGATCCAGACACCTCCTTCCCCTACTCCATCTCCCCGCCTGTGATGTGTGATGGGTTGTGGCCTTGTGGGGAATCTGGGATGACCGTGAGAGATGTCGACGGGAGGAGGGAGTGGGGAGAGAGAGGTCAGAGGCATGACCCGGCCGGCGGCCGTGCGTGCCGCTGCGTGCTAGCCGTGCCGCCGTGCTCGCCGTGCTCCCGTGTCGCAGTCCGCCCAAGCACCGCACGATTCACCGTCTTGCGTCGCGCCGCCCAATGTGGGTTTTCAGCCCGCCCCGCCCACCGTTCGAGCGCAAGACGCCCGCCACGTGTCGGGCCGGCGGTGTTGCTTGGGCCGGCTTGGGCCGCCGTGCTGGCGGCCCAAAAGCACTGACCAACCCCACTCTAATCCAAAGGCTTGATGATGCCTAGAGCTACGAGAGGAAGAGGAGCACATGCACACCGCCGTCATTGCAGCCCACCGGGGGGTGTGTGTTGCATGAGGGTGGCGATCCGAGCGCCGAGGCGCCGTGCGTCCGCTGATGCCCTGCCGCCGCCTCGAGCGGGAAGGTGGAGTTAGTTGCCGCCGCCGAAGAGGGTGTGCTCCTTGCCGCGGGTCACTGCAAGCGCCGCCGCCGCCTTGGTCGTGGTGGTCTTGTTGCCGCCGCCGAGGCCCGACGGCCGCATCGCGTCCTCCGGGCTGGAGCGCTCCCGGTGGCAGCCGATGAGGTAGCCGGATATGACGTCCACCGTGGGGAGCTCCAACCCGCAGCTGGCGGCGTACACCTCGGTAATGTCGGCCTCGGGGGTGTTGCCCAGGCCCCACTACTTGAGGGAAGAAGCGCAAGGGGAGAGGAACGAGCAAAAATAGAGAAGACATTGTTTCTCGTCCGACAACAAACGCCAATTACGTCTTACACTGTGTTAGAAATATGGGCAATATTTTAATTCTAAATTTTACTAAGAGGCAAATACAATAAATCAGTGATGCAAAACTTACTACTAACAGCAGGCTACTCATCATACTTCAGAATATACGCAAGAAAATATAGTAACAAAGTCGAACGAACGTGCGAACGACTTACTTTTTCGCCTGATGAAGAACAGGAAGCAGCGCAGACTTGACGCAGTGTAGAACATAGAAGATGCAAGGTCACGGTGGCGGTCAGCAGATGTGCGCCGCCGTAAACCTTATTGCCGCCTGCGGTACTCTGCGGCAATGGTTCGGAGATAGCCACTCTCCCTCCTTCCAGGTGCACACCGGAAAGAAATGTTGACGAAGTTCGAACAACATAGTAGAAGAGCACAAAATCGCAGAGAAGAAGAAAATGGAGGCAGTGGGATTCTCCTACATACTCTGGACGTTTCCAGGCATATGAATAGACAGACTGATAACTGACATGATTAAAACAGCCATTTACCCATTGGTAACTGACACATTCAACCAGCCATTTATCCACTGGTAACTGTTTGTCATCAAAACCCCAATCAAGCCTCAAATTCAAACGTTTGAATCTCATTCAAACACAGAGAGAGTGGTGCAGAGTTTAGCAAAAATAGAGATAGATTTGGTCTGCCAAGTGGCGCGCCACGTCACGGCACGGTCGCATCACAAGTCACAAGTCACGCGATTTTCACGCGAAAATACACGAATACGCGCGTGTGTGCGTGCGTGTGTGTGTGACTAATCAAAACCCTTCTCATCTCATCTCTATCAATATTCAAGGAGTGGTGAGAACTCCACCTTATAAATCGATCTTCCTCACCTTGACTTAACAATATGGTACTAAACCATGTGAGCTTTGGAATTAAGGAAATGGGTCATGCTCAAATGGGCCAATTTCTAACACGCTGTATTCACTCTGATTTCCCCCCAAAACACTCACACTCGACTTCACAAGTGTACAGGGTATATATAGACAATAGGTCACACAGGTCACTCACCCACTACGACACCACTGCGCCGCTTAGATCAGTCGCTTACTGCTACAGCTGCTGACGACCATGCTGCCCATGCCGCTTTGCTCAGCTGCTCACGTCTTCGCACGACCATGCCGCTCAGCAGCTTGCCCATGCCGCTTCGCTCAGCCGCCTACCGAGTGCTCATTCAATAATTTGAGAAATGTGTTGCAACAAATCTAGAAAATGTTTGCAACAAGCATACCAGCGGATGTCAGTGGCCAGTAGTTGCTGATGTACTTGCTTCACCGCTGCACAATGCCCTGGAAGGCATCATGGAATAGCGTGTCCCAACCACGGTGATGCTCACCATCGGCGTCCGTGTGGGGGCTTCGTGCGCTACAACAAACGATTGCGGTGTTGGACGTGCGGCGCACTGGGGTGACACCCACTAGGTGGCGGACGTGGAGACACTGTGGAGATAGACACTATGGAGGAGTTGTGGAGATGGATGCTCGGCGACATGGTTTCAGCTCGTGAGAAGCCCTTTACCATGAGAGAATCCTGTGGTAGTGGTGGCCCCCACCTACATAAATGATGTGGAACTATAACTAACCTCACAATCACCGCCATTTGCTCCTTTATTGATACATCTCTGGACTCATTAATAAGGACTGCAAAATTTATATCTCCAATCTCCCATTTAATCATTTATGTGACCTCTTGTGCATAACATTTACAGAGCTCGTTTTGAATATCTAGAGAACTCACAACTGCGTGCTCTGGAGCTGTATCAAATGCCACCTTCACTTCCTCCTTTTTATCTTTGTACCAATCCAATAACTCGTTGAAATTCCTCTTGTTGATGGAAGTAGAGGATTCATCATATCCTCGAAAAGCTTCACCTTGAGCTATAAGATATCTTACACAATCTAAAGATGAGTTAAATAAATTTTGTATGCAATTTTGGCCTCCTTACTGTTAGTATTGATTTGCTAGACATACTTGACCTTTGATTTTTGAAGTCATCACAATGACCCCTTGCAATATGGTGGGAACTATTTATACCACCAACATGTTTATTGAAAGCATATAAAGTAATCTTCCAACGAGAGAACCCAACTTCGTAAATACAAAAATTTCAAATGTATTGGGTTGTGCCAATTTCTTGAAAAAAAAACAATAGAAACAAAATGTAGCATCCTTTTCCACACTATATTCCAACCTTCGAACTTATTATACCATGATTCTTGAAAGGACCGCTACTGTTTGCCATCCAATGTCTGTGGAAATGAATATCCAATTACTCGAGTAGGTCCATTCAATAAATATGCCCTTCTCACTTGATCTCTAATTTCGTTAGCATGATCTTCAATTGGTATACACAGCGCCGAATCGGTAATAATTTCATTTGGATTAAATTCTAGTCGAAACTTCTTTGGTTGAGTTGTTCTCTCATCGGTTGGACAAGAACTTCTTGAATTACGTGCAAAATAGTTACACAAAGTTCGTTTCTAGCAAAATCTATAAATAAATTATTAATTTCTGTCAATACAAAGCTATAAATATATAAATTAATTATAAAGACTAAACTATTTATATACATTGAATGTGAAAGTCTAAACTTTAAACTCTAAAATACTAAATTGATAAGGAAAAACTGGAGAAAATTACTCACTCTCTACTACAGACAGGTGACGGCCGACCGACACTGACTCCCCTATTTCGCCTCTCGGCTCTCTGCCTCTCTCAATCTCGCCTCTCTCGGACTCTCGCCTCGCTCGCCGCTCGAGACTCGGTCTTGACCTCCAGGACTCGGTCGCTCCTCGCCTAGTTGTCTTTCCCAGCCTCCAAGCGACCAGGCAGGCAGCAATGCAGGGTGCGGCCACGCAGCCGGCCCACCGCCCGGTGCACCTCCATGGCGCCGCCCACACTCGCTGGCGGCAGCTCGGCCCTAGTCGCCTCGGTCCGGCTCCCCCTGCCCCTGGCTTGGCCCCTGGCCCCCTCGTCGCCTTGGTCCAACTCCTCTTGGCCCCGTAGCCCCGACTCTAGATCTGATGATTAGCCTCCCCTCGACCAAGTGAAACGCACCCCACTAGGGACTCCATCCGTGAGCCATTGAACCTCCCGGTAGGCGATCACGACCTCCCATAGACTAAACACACCTAAGCTAAGGGCATGGCTCGGTCCACTGGACCAGGCCTACAAGACTAACGAGGAGAACCAGTCGGGCCCTAGCATGACAAGCATAGCTGGTAGACGACACATGGAACAGAGCTACGGGAAAAGACATCTACACCCTTTTACTGTAGCACTTTAGGAGTGCATAACTGTAATCTGCCAACCCCATGGAGACTGTAAGCAGAGTACCTTGGGCACCGTTTGAGGGGTTGGAAGACCTGTATTCTCACACCCGTGAAATACAAAGAGCCACTGTTTCACTCTCCCCAAACTCTATAAGAGGAGGTTGTATTTTGTTTCAAGTTTTTAGGCTTTTAATCCAGCAGCAGCAGATCGATATGACTTCACACTTGACAGTATGTCCAGAAATCATTACATGCACATCCGAACGAGATGTACAACTAAGGGGAAAAGGTAGGTAAAAAAAGCAAGTGTTTGCTTGATGCAGCTGATGCTGTTCTTATTAGTGTAGAAGCAAACAGGACAAACTTAGGGTAATCGATCAATTTGCAGCACTTTGCGTTGTCGCTGTCGATTTGGTGTAATCCCTTTTGATCTTCTTCAGCCTCACGACCACATCGCTCATCGTCACCCTTTGCTCAGGCGAG